>JAMXBB010000006.1:43834406-44427530 GCA_024138015.1 Lumnitzera littorea | reverse complement strand
CAAGTTTATTAGTTCACAAAATTAGATTAAAAAAAGGCATAAACATACTTTATATAAAATACTAATATTAGCACAATAAATATACCTCTTTTGCTCTCTAAAGATAGATGAGGAGTTGTAATTTTGAGAGTAGAAATTTGTAAGCCAATTGTAAGGGAAAAAGGGAAAGTGGAAATAAGAAACTAAAAAGGGGAAGAGGGAGAGAGGGTTACGGTTTGGGGAAAGGGTTAGATGTAAGGTTTTTGTTGTATTTTAAATGTGTTGAAAAGAGGAATCAAGTGGGCTCTAGAAGGGGTTCAAGTGGACGGCAAGGGAGAAGAGAAAAAGAGAAAAGGAAAAGAAATAAAAAGAAAATGGAAGAACATTCTAGTTTGATAATGATATGTTGACTTAGTCAACCATTTGACTTTGTTAACATTTTGACTTAATCAAATGTTGACTTGGTCAAACGTTATAATATTACCTATATTTTTGGAAATAAAAGTAATTAGAAGAAAAGTTAAAGGAAAAGGGAAAGTAAAGAATTAAATGAAATAATTAGTAAAATAATTATTAAAAATTTTCTTAAACATTTATAATCCTATAGATATTATTTAGCATCATAGTTAATACAATTATCATGGAAATTATAAATTATAATACTAACAATTACTATATATTGTCTGAATAACAACTAAGCACTTAAACCTACCTAATATTAGCTCATTTTTATAATTATAAGGTTAATATTACTTACAAAATAGTATTATAGTTTCTTATAAATTAATTTAGTATATACATATTTATAAATATTTAGAAGTTATCTTCAATCATTCGTTAGTAATTTTACGTGATTTAGCATATTATTAAATATTTATACTCGATTAGGATTTTATCATGATTATAATGAATTAGCACATTTATATGCTTAAAGTTGGAGTTTCAAAGTTTTTATCACTTTCAATACAAATTTAGGATTTAAGATTTTTATACACGATTAAATCTTCGATTGTTATATTATGGTTTTCATCTTATCTGGCATTGTTGACTCTTAAAGCTGTCTAGCACACCTAAGTTTAATGTGGGATTTAGATTAGAAACTCTTGGGGTTTACAGAGATACTCATAATTTGAGTCTAAAACCCAAGAAATTGGAAAAGAATCGTTTTCTACACTTTTAATTTAATTTCTTTTTTTTTTCCATTTTTGTTACCCTTAATTTAATTCTAGCCATTAGGGTCTTATGGGAACATATCTTATTCTTATAATTCTAAAAGAGACGGCGGAGACTCTTTTTTTTACTTACCATCTAGTTGCATCTTTGTTCCCTTAAACTTTCCTACTATGAATTCAACACTACAAGAAGTTTTTATGATCGGTTTCTGCTGAAACTCAATTATGTACCCTTAAGGCTTTAGGCCCTCTATCTTAGACTTATCTTCTTCCATTTTAATGAGTACATCAAAAGTTGAAGAAGGCTCTAAATCTTTTTATTCCATTTTTTGATCAACCTCTCCAATCTCCTCATTTTATGGTTAAGAAACTCTCACAATTCTCAATCTCTCCATGAAGCAAATCTATATTTTTGGAAACAAGGTTTACATCAAAGTTCTCCTCTATTCCCTTTCCAATATGATGTAATTTTGCTCTGTTCTCTTAGCCATCAAGATCTACCACACTATCCCGCATTTTCACCTCCTCAAATATTGACTCACCTTTGTTACTAATTAAACCCTCAATTTTTCTTTCATGTACATTTTCCACTCGCCTTTCAAAGCAAGGCATCATAAAATTCTCAATAATTTCCTCGATTTCTCAACAATTTCTATAGACACTAATGATTCCAATATCCACTAATCAAATGATCTAAAAGGATGTGAGTATGAAGGTTTAGTGTATCCCTAAAGGCTATTTTTGAAATGTAATGGAAAGGTTTGGCTATCTGTTATATTTTTATATTAGGCTTTATATTCCATAACTCTTCCAGCATTGATTTATTTTAGGATTCTTTCTTTGAAGTACTAAGGTGGTTTAATAAGATGGCTAAGGTCTATATTAGGGCAAAAATGGTAGGATAAAAATATCATATTTTTTTCAATATTCAGTAGCAAACTTAGCAATAGATTTCTCTCATAGTCGCTCATCTCCTTATGCCTTAAGCTAGTATGGCAAGGTGGCTGGGTTATAGACTAAGTCATCATAAGTGCGAAGATCATCTATTTCATATTTTACTAAGTGTTTTATAAGTAGTTCCCTAGCAAATTTCTCTATTGGTCTCTCTTCTTCAATACCAAGGTAATGCATATTTTAAGAATTGAATATTTCACAATAAAGATATAGGCCAAAGCACTTAGAAAAAGCATGATTATATCCATAATATTAATACACTAAATCTCTAAAATTCATGGGTATGAGCTCTTCCCTACTACTAGGTGCATTATAATGTTTATTGCTTTGACTCCACCGACCTTAATCCATTTTAATATTGACAACCAGTATAATTCAAATCAACAATTAAAAATTCTCAACCCCAAACTTACAATCAATAATAACAAATTGAATAAAACAAAATAAAATCAACGAATCTAAATAAAAACTAATCTACAAAGTGAGAAAATAAAATAAAAATCTAACTAAAATCTATAAAAAGAAAATCTAATAAAAAGCTTGGAATACATATTTTCTTTTTAAATTTTATCATTTTTTAAGAAGCAAAAATAAAAGAAAATATTATTCAACAACATACCATACCTAGTCTAGAATTAGCACAGTGCAATCCTTTATAGTAGCACCAAGAACACGTAAATTATAAAAGCATGATTTATACTAGTAAGTATGATGAGGCATGTATGCAGTAAAGAAGAGAATTAGTGAGACTAAGTCATTCCCACAAGGATTAAGTACTAAATTTTAGTTATATTAACTCTACTTTTATGTAGATGATTAAACTACAAAGTAAAGAAAATGAAACTAAAACTAACTAAATCTTTGAAAACTATACTAACTTCCTAAGGAGGGGGGTGAATTAGGTTTAGTTGTGACACAATGCATGTTATCAATTTTTAACACAAAGTTAACAAATAAATAAAATATTGTGAAATAAAGAGATAATAATAAAAAAATCGAGCCCAACTACAATATAGAGTTCGGATTGCCCTCTACCATCAGCAAACACAACACAACCTCCAATCTAGGACTTCACAACATTTTACTAGTCACAATAGCAAATAGCTGAAGAGCTTACTCAAGTTTCTACATTCTCAATTATAAGTATAATGTACTCTCTCGATAGAATTTACAAGTAAATGAAATTTTGCACTATAATAAAGCTTAAGTTAAAAGATTGCAAGTTCAATAGATAATAGTAAGAGACAAGGACATTAATTGCAATGGAGCACTATTCTTCTATGTAAAACTTAAGTTATTAGACTATATATACATTGACACCCGTACACACAAACACTAGCAAATCCTTCTATTTTATATTCAATTAATGTGCTAACGGCTAGTTTTTTACCTATACCTAGATAAGCTACCATTTAGTCAGTAGATAGGAAAGATATAATTTCTTATAGCAATCAAATGGATCACAAGTTTAACGCTCAACCACAATATCGAGCAATCATCGTCAAAGCTCTCTTGTCAACATTGATAAGCGAGGGCTTTGTCAAAAAGCCTTGCCAACCAATTGCCAGAGGCAATACCATCCATACAGTATGCCCTAAAACCCAGTATGCACCTATTGATCTTAACAAAAAGCACATATAGATGGATACACATCCATTTGCATTCCATAACCACAAAAGTATTTTATTCAAAGTCAAATTTAACACATTTAATCAAAATTATTCAAAAGTTGATTAATGTAAATTGTGCTTGGTTTTAATTGTTTAATCCAAAACATTATACTAAATTTTATCTCATCAAAATTCCATATGAACCGATCAGTTGAACAAATCTAATCATACTAGTGATTCATAAGGTGGAAGATATAAGAAAAAAATAGATGGATATTGATTAGGTTATCATTTGAAAATTTTAATATGCCTTTAGTATATATTAAGATTAATTATTTGATTTTTTATTACATGCACCAAAAATTCCTTTCCATTTTGAGTTGTGACAATCCTATTTATAACATTACCTTCTCTTTCAAGTCGCCTAATCATATTTTGAGCTAGTAGATAGATTTCTCTTAGGGATCTAAATGCTCTAACTATAATTGATTTCCCCGTACATAGCTATATCAAGATAATCGATATTAATTGTATTAAGTATATGAATCCTAGATTTATTTAATATGCATGTGTGCATATCGTAATTAAAGTAAATTTATTCCAGTTTTCAGATAATTAAATCATTCCATAACTCCAGAATTTTTTCGAATTTTAATTTATGAATGGGTCATAGGCTTAATAACATATTTATAAATCACAAAAATCAAATAATATAATCATTTAAATATCACATAGTAGCATATAGAAGATTTATAGTGAAATTAATCCATATCATACATATAAAGTCTAGTTTTATGCTAAAGCCAAGGAATAAGGAGAAACAGAACAAGAGAGAAACAAAAACTTAGTAGAGAATTTGCTTTAGTCCATCGTCTAATCTTTCGTCTAGTTTCTTCAACCCCTCGTATCCTCGGATTTATCCCGCTCGGATAAAGAAAAAGGATGTAGAATATGTTGCCTTCACTGTGTCGTGTGCGGCCTCTCGATAGCTGCACTCCCCGTCCTTTTTTCTTTCTCTTTTTAGTTTCCGAAAAAAAGAAAAAACCTTATCCGTCCCGATTTATGTGGACCTGGAGTCGACTGCATGGTCATGGTCAACGTGGGCTAGCACTTACTTTGTTGGCTGGATTCGACAAAAAGGTTGGACGGTGGACTTATTTATTGGACCGACATTGGGCTGTGTTTTGCTGGCCTTTTGTCTTAGTCTTCTTTGCAGCGAATTCAAACATGGGAAATGTAAGCTTAACACTCTGCAATTGCTGTAACGTAGACGAAATGGGTCGGAAGGGATGGAACTTTCTTTTCTCATTCAATTCTAGCCGTGGCCTGCTTGTGCAATAGGCTGATGCATGGCTTGAACTTGTTTCCTTTTCACGTAAGTCTTGCACTTAAATAGGCATTTGTATATATTTTCCGAATCCACGCATTTTTTCCATCAACATTACAAAAATATACACATAAATATAGTATAAAGTCAGGATAAAATACATAAATTTAAAACTTTCAAGCTTTGGATTTACTAGGTTTTCAGAAAAATGCCTTGGGATCGGAGCTCAATGTGCTTAGATAAACCTTAACTTTAGTCTTGATGGGCTTTTGACCTTGAAAGAATGCCTCAGGCTTTTTGGTCTGAAACTGGAAGAGCTTTAAACATTGGTGGGTTTGGGACAATTTGGGCCAATGTGTTTGGGCAATTTTAGGATTTTAGACTAAAAGGCTCTAGAGTGATTGGACTTTCTATGCTAGCACCTTTGGTTACTCTCTCGCTTTCTCCTTCTTTTTTTTTCCCCCCCTTTTTTATTTTCTTTCTATTAACCCTTTTTCTTTTGCTTTTTGGCTAGCTAGCTTTCAATGAAATTGGGTAAATTACTCCTCTTATATTTCAAGGTTGCTCTTCCAAAAGGCTTAAAGATCTAAACTATGATAGGTAAAGTGTATATGATTGAATGTATACAAATGTTATCTAAGCTCCACATTAATGGTTTTCTTAATATGTCCTCTATTAAACTCTTTTCATTTCTACATTAACATAACAACATAATTAAGATTGAAATACCAAAATTTTTCATAGGTTGGCTAGATAGAAAAGAGGAAAAGGAGATGAAAATTATTTGAGTCAAGGACAATAATGGATCTATGATTGATAAGCCTACTAGTATTAGAAATTCCATAGTAAATTAGTTTCTACCCTACTATGATTTGTAGAAGGTTTATAAAGTTACCTTGATTGATTGTATTGAGTATAAGTGAAGAAAGTGGGAGGAAGTCCAGTTGAACCTGTTTTCCATCAATTTAGAATGAGGATCGTGTTAGAATAGCTTCAACGATTTCTATGGAAGATTTTGTTAGAATATTTTTGTAGAGGGTTAAATCTAATTAATGAGCTTTGAGCCCATCAGCATTTGGATTTGACTCATTAGACCCTTAACTCTTTTGGCTAAAGTGATAAGGTTTAAAGAGTTAGATCCATGAATTCGGGATAATCAAAAGAAATTTAACATGGTAAACCTAAAGTAAGGATCATTAGGCCTACCCGTCTATTTTCACTTTTCTTAAGAAAGCTCATGCACTTAAAAAGGCTTATGTGCCAAGGGAGACTTTAATTGGGCTTGAATTCAAGCAAAGCCTATAAAGAGATTAATTAGTGAAGACACTCATTTCAATCATCTATTGTCAACATGATTTGGTGGATAACATTAACGGCCAAACTCTATAAATAACCGAGTTTTTCCTCATTTCAACAAGAGAAAAATCTTCAACAAATGCCATCATGATCTTGAAAGAACAAACAAGGATCAAAATGAAGAAGATAGAACCTCTTGTCAAGAATAATAGGGTTTGATGCTTGAATAGGTCCTTCACTTGTCACACATGTATTTGAGTCTTCGGAAATTGTTCACTTCATCTCCTTAATTTTTTCTCTTATAATCATCCCTTATGTATCTTTTCATGTCACTCTTTTATACCACATATAATGCAAGACGTATGCAACACATACATGACGATTGTAATTAAATTCATATACTTATAGTTATCAAAGAGGACTTAGCAACTATAAAGGTTCTCCTTCAAACAAAAAAACTCTCGAAGTCTTTCACAAGTACTAATGTAAGAATCATCTTCGTAATTGAAAAAAAAGCATCAATAGATAAGCTTATATAATGTTTCATCGAAGACTTCAGTAAACCATCTTAATTCTCAGTAGTCCTCAATTACATCTCCGAATCATAGTAGTTTTGTTAATGGACGACTTATTTTGAAAAATATTCTTCTATTTCATGAGATGGTTTCCTCTACTAAAAACAAAGAGGGCTTCCAGTCGGGTCATCTAGAATTTCATGTTTACAATAGTGGAACCTATGAGCTTTGAAACAAATTTCATATATTTGATTAGGGATTGATTTGCAATGAGAATTATAAATTCAGTCAATGGAAGTTAAGTCGTGTGTGTTATGAATTTTTAAATGAAATTACAAACACCTTGAGTAATTTTACAAACTAGATGGAAAATAATGAACTATAGTGATTCTATGGAATCAAATTCATAAAACCGCTCAAATGTTCATAACAAAGTTATCGTGATGAACAATTTAAGTCAAACTTACAACATTTAAGTGAAGTTGCTTTTAATGAGTACTTTTACGAATATAAATAAATTTACAAATGCTGATTAATTTTAAATTTGTTTGACTGAAAATTACAATAGCATAACGGATAAACTTCAAATACGTTTATAGCACACATAGAGGATTTTTTCAAATATTAAGTCGATTTAAGAGATTAAGATGGATTACCAAATTTTATGTGAAATTACAAAAATCAAAGTTTTTTTTTACGAGCTTGCAATGCAATTAGAATCTACGAAGATTTATGAGCATTAACGTGCAAATATGAAATATTAATCCATTTTACAAATTCAACATGATGTTATTAATTTATGGCCTTTCATATGACAAGTGAAGTTACGAAAGTTGAACGTTATTAATGAACTAATGCAAAATTATGAACATTTTAAGATCTTTTACAAAAAAATTAACATAAAAAATTTTCATATGTATATGAACATTTCGATAATTTTACAAAGTTTTCAAGTAATTTGTAAACATTGAAACCTTTTTACAAACTAAAATAGATTTATGAACTAATTTATATACTTTTATAATATTTTGACTGAAATTATAAACTTAAAGCAATTCTATGAAAATGTAGGGTTAGTAGTTTGAAGGCTGTTCGAATGCCTAAGGAGAGTTGTAACTTTAAATTTAATGCATTTTAGGAAATTTCAATAAATGGTGTTATGGTTTTAAAGCGGTTTGGGAACAAAGTTACAAAATTTTTAAATGGTTTATGAATTTTCGCAAGGTGGCTAATGTCATATCCGTTGACGTTCCTTGATGCGATAAAAGTCACATCAAGACCTGTTCTTTGCTACAAAATTTTTTTTGAACTCATGAACCCTCGAATTATTTTATGAACTTAGTTGCTTTTATAAATAAAAAACTAATGAACTTTTCATTCCGTTGAATAAAATAAAGAAATAATAGAATTGTAATTACTATATAATGAAATGAAGGTGTAATAAGGTAGAATTAGATATTATGGTGTTTACTAATGTATAACGTCATTATAAATATAAATATATTGTTCACTTACAAAAACTTAACGTGGAATAATTAAAGGATAATTCATGAAATATCTAAAACGTACCTCACCAATTAAATGTGCAAAAAAAAAAAAAAGATAGAATGCTACCTATGATGTTTAGCCCCGAAATATTTATTTTGAAACCCTTAACCCCAAATTTTAAAATTCAAAAGCCTAACCCTCAAAGAACATATCAAGGACCTATCTCCGGCAAGAAGCATTAGTAGCTATGGGTCCACACAATGTCATCAATTGAGGAATCCAAGTATCGTATCCTTGTATCCAGCAAGCAAACAACGTCAAAAAATTTGCACAAAAAAAGGATAATATGATTTATATCAGCCCGCGAATGTTACCTTCAAAAACTTCTTTGAAATCGTACGTTATGATGTAGACACTCCTAGCTTAGATCTACACTGCAACACAAATTCTTCTACAACATTCAATAAGGATTCGATCAAGGCAAAGGCAGGTAACCTTTAGTCGTGAGTCCTCAAATACATAAAAGCTACACGTTGGTTGGAGATATGAGAAGAAGTGTTGATTTTAGTCTACGACGAAGAGGAGATGGAGGGAAGGTCTCAATGGGGGCGATTAGGATTCCTGGAGGATAGATACAATTTCTGTTAGATGTGGATGTGTTTTATTAAAGGGGTAAAGTGGTGTAATTATCAAATTTGGGTAAGGGTATTTTTGAAAAAATATTGAAGGAAAAGTCTGGAATTGAGATTCATAAGAGGAGGTTAAGAATCTGTATTGCATATTTTCTAATAATACGTATTAGAAAGCACTAAAAAGGCAAGCAAATATGGTAATAGGGCCCTTATCATGAATAGTGGGGAAATGGAATTTCCATTCCCCTCAAGTGATCAGCTCATAAGATTACAAATGCTAAAGTAAATTTACAAAATTTTTTGATGATTTTACAAACTATTGAGTCACATTGAAACACATTGGTGTGTAAAAAATAAAAATTGTTAAATTGTTATAATAATATTAATTTTTTTATTTAAACTTTCCTAATTTGTTTTCAATTACGCATCTGAATTTTCAATTTCTTAATTTATATAAGAACTAAAACTTTCCTTACTAGTGTTATTATCTCATAAGAATCCGTTAACAACTATTATTTTGGTAATGTTTTTGACCAATCACTATAGATATGTCAAAATAATAATAATGATAAGAAATTATTTAAACAATTCATATCAAATGCCATGTATAAAATCTAATAATTAAAACAACAAAAATAAACTTTATGTTCATCTTCTACCTCAAAACCCAGCCTACAGCCACATTTACTACCAATAAAAGTATAAAATGTAGCTAAATTTGTTTTGAGATACTAATCATTAAGGAGAATAGTTTCATAAACTTATTGTACTATTGATCACATAATTGAGTTTATTAATTATCCCACATTTTCTACATGAGCTCTACCGGTTTCTACTATTTCCTTCCTCTTTGTTTTGGTATTAGTGTTATACTAGGTTTTCATAATCTTTTGGTAAGACTCGTAGGATTTAGCCTTTTCTACACCCATTTTATTGCCTAAGGATGGCATTTGTAAGGCTCTTTATTAGCTTGAGATCGGTAGTCTTATTAAGAAATAGAAACTTTAGCTTATAAAAACTTGAATTTGAAATCAAATAGATTAAAGAAGAGGTAGAAAAAAAAAAAGAGAATTAGAAAAGAAAAGGAAACGAAAGACGTAAAATATTATAAGATTAATTCCTATAATACCAAGTAGCATTAAGTTCATTAAAGTTTTCTAAATCAAATATTGTGATTATTGGTAGTATTTTAGGTAAATTAATATACAAAGACAAATAATATATAGGTTTAAAGAGCGAGAAGTTAGGATAAAAGCTCAAAATGTTCGTTTAGAAAATATTATTAAAAGTCCTATATATTATAAAAATAAGAATTTAGTTACAAAAGCATATTTACTTCTAAATAAAGCAAAAATTGAGTTAGAATCAACCCAAAAACATATTAGACACTGTCATAATAACATAACAAGAGTTTGTTTGTAATCATGCCTCTCTTAAAAATTAATGGATAATCTTATTTATTGCATTGAAGAAATACAATTAAACAAACAGGAGAAGTTAATAGTTGTATTAACAGAATAAGAGAAGAAATATAGTCAAACTTAGGAGAGCTCTATAGGTTAGTAACAAAAGAAAGTGAAGAAACAATACACGTTTCAAGTTTCATAGCTAGGGATAGCTTTATTCCTTATTGTTAATAGCATTTAGGTAGCATATCAAAAACTTAGAAAGTGACCATCCAATTTTATTAGAAAATTATCTTAGAAGATTGTGAAACATTAAGTTATGATTAGAATCATAGAACTAATCTTAATCAATTACCTAGCATTAATCATTAAATATTCATAAAATTGGTATATAGAAAAAAGTTCTTCATTTGATGAAAGGCGTCCTGTTGAATTTAAAGACTATCAATTGGACTCCGATTAATTAGGCTTTACAAATGAGTCATTAGTCCTAAATACATAAAAATTGAGAACAAGTTAGAGTAGTTAGGCCTAGAAATTTATAATCTAAATAGAAAAATAGAAAAGACAAGACAGGACAAGACAATTGAAACATGCATGTTATTTTCAACAAGTTAAACATCAACTACATGGTAGTAATAAACAATTAAATAGTATCATAAACCTACACATAACCTTAACATAATCTTTAGCTAAAAAAAATTCAAGAAATTTTAGTCATTGGAAGATTATACAAGGGTCTTTAATAGATAAGAACAATATATTAAAAGAAATAAGAGAAAATAAAAAAATTGTTAGAGAATAAAATAACATGATCATCAAAAAACTAAATCAACCAGAAGAACATAAGAAAATAAAAAAAATCACATAAAGAACGTATAGAACTAAATTAAAAATTTCAAGAAATACGCCAAGATTAATAAAGGTTAGTAAATCTAGTAGAATAAATAAAACATTTTGTACAAGGTTAATGCATAATAATTTCAAATCTTAACTATAAAGACGCCTTAGACTTGAGTAGAAAATATTTACAAAACCCTAAAGGGCTTACATGCTACGATGCTCCTATAGAACAAGACAAAATAACAATTAGGCAAAATAATACCATGATCTTGTTATTATTATCCTTACATAAAATCCTAGAAAAGATAGAATCAAAATATAAGAACAAAAATAAAGTAGAAAAAGACTATTCACAAGAACTAGAAAATATAATAGCACAACTCCAAGAAATTAATATTTAAAATAAAAACAGTAGAAAAAGCAAAGAAATCTAGCAATATTTTTTGTATTTATAAACCATGGCTATAAGAACCAAAAATATCCCTTTGATAGGAACACTTCCAGACAATCCAACTAAAGAAAAGATATCAATAGGAGGAGGAATCGTAAATAGATTGACAAGTAAGCATAGACAAGGAGATCATATAGAATAGCTTGAAGAAATTGTAGATATAAATAAGGACACAGAAATCTATAACAATAGAAATATTGATTTTGTTAAATCCTAGAATATTATATAAGGTAGATAGGTTAAACTTAGAAAGAACAGGACTAACAAGAACAAATTGGGAAGAAACTATTTCATTACTATAGAACTTGTCAATATAAAGTTACTAAGTAATATAGCTAGCTTAAAATTGAAACAAGAGGGAAGAAGATTAGTACATTTAGGAATGATAGTAGTAGGAATAAAAGGATTAGCCAAAAAACAAACAAAAGCAAAGTTGTTATTGTCACGTCCCAAAGTCGTAAAGTTGTAATAATCCCGTCGTACAAACCATTCTAAAATTAAAGCTGACTATATAGCTGTCACTTTAGACTTGATTTACACAAGGCTTCTATGACTAACTTGCTTTGAAGTAAGCATTTTATAAATTAAATATATTATTTACTTATAAACTTAAGCAAAATACATACTTATATTAAAATAATCTAAGTATATTTACAAGATTTAGCAATCTAATCACAATTTACTTGAGAAATTTGTAAATTAGTGCTACAAGCTTTAAAATACATCTAACTAGAAAGTGTATTTGATCTTCAGTTTACATCCTTACTCTCTAGGATCCCGCAGTTGTTAACTTCAAGATAAAGATAAGCCACTTCCTAGCTAACACCTGCAACAAAGTCTATAAGGATGTGAGTAACCACAGCTCAATAAGTTGGGACAGAGACTTAAAACTATACAACAAACACAAATAGGGTTATCAACCAAATTATTAGGTGTACTGCATGCTCAAGCAAATACTATTGCATAATATTATCTAGTCAATCGTGAGATTAAAGATATTATACCCGCTTTAATTCAGGTTGAGGAGTTTCCGTTAATACAACAACTCACGACTAAACCCAGGCTTGTACAATGGAGACACCGCTCTTCCCACGACTACCTTGAAACTATTGACTTCACTCTTACCACAACCTACTCACCTATCATGTAATTCAACTAAGGATGAAAAAAGGGACCAATTATGCTATTTAGCGCTATCCTTTTGGAAGAGGTCGATATTTAGCTGGAGAATCATAATGTTCCCCTAATGGGTTGCTACGTAGGTCCAATTTATATTTATAAGTCACATATTTGATTAGGTCCAGTTTAAGGTTTTTAATCATTTCATACAAATCATACAATATAAGCCAGAGCAGTAAATCAAATCAAATCGTCAACTCTAAAACATACACATGCATACAGTTAACTATCTAACAAACACAATCAATTACAATTTCAAGCCTTCAAGTACTACAAACTAGTACTCCAAAATACAATAATATATTAATCCCAACTTACCTAGACTCCTTGCTTGCTAATTCAAGATGCAACTCACATTGGCCATTGCCAAAATCTCTATAATACAATTATTGTTTCAGTTTTCCACATAATTATTATAGATTGATTATATCCTACAATACTTATTGTTATATTTGGTTTAGGATTTAATATATTTAATTATCTAGGTTCTTAAGGCTTTTACTATTATTCTTGATTCAGGCTAAGTTCGGGTTCAATTTTCCGTATTAATTTCTAAATTAAATTATAGTTCAATTTTTTAGTATGATTTTATACATGAATCCTAAAAACTGATTTCAACCTATAATGTCAAATTAATCACATTATTTTCGGGTATCTTAAATATCATATTTACCCCTAATCAATATTTTATTATACCTAGTATACGTAAATCCTTATTAGTATACCGAATTTACTCTCGATGTGAAAAAAAATATTATATTTTTCATATAATTACCTAAATTTAAGTCTTCTACTAGATTTTATCTATATTTCTATTATTAGTATAATAATAATTTTTATTCTAATATTTTCTATTTATTATATTTCCAAATTATTCATATTAGATATTATTACTTATTATGTACATAATACACATCTAATAGTCTTATTACTTCAAATATCATCTCCCAACATCAATTAACATCTTAAAATATCCAAATTCATCTCAAATCAGATTTTACACCTAATTACTCTAAATTACCGATTTAACTTAAAATTTACAATTTTTACCTATTACATATTTACTATATAATACCCTAATGATTACATCTAACACCCTAAATGCTACAAAATCATATGTCATCGAATTTTAACATCCTAAAACACGTAATTATGCACTAAATCAGTAATTATCTATTTAATTACCTAATTAGCCACAAATTACCCATTTTATGAATCATTTTAAGGCTAAAAATTATCTAAAATTTTTGAAAATTAATTTTTGAAAAAGGGATTCATAGCACTATTTTATAACCCCTAAGTAATCTACACAAAAATTTTGGACTCCAAACTACACTCCTAAGGTCATTTATTTCTAAACCAAAACATGCTTAGTTTTGCATACTTTCTTAAGCATCATGTATCATGAAACGTATTTTTATCAAAATAATATTTTTCCTAAAAACTACATACAAAAATATTCTAGAGTACCAAATTTCATAATTTTCTAAGTATTTTTAATAAAATAAGAAGAATTAGAAGAAAGATTAAACTCACCGAAATTGGTGGCTTCGGCCATCGCCGACCACCAAGGCCTTATCAGCCAACTTAGGCGCTACTACCACCATGTAGTGATGGTGGTGGTCGTCCACTCCCAGGTTGCTGTTGGGTAGTGATTCCCTTCTAAGGTCCTAATTGTACAAATTTTTTCTAATTTTTGTAAAAACCCTAATTTCCTCTCAATTTTGGTACTCTCTAATTTTCTAGGGTTTCAAACTGACCAAATGAGCCTCTGTAAAAATTTGGCTATTTAGAAAGGTCTTGAAATTTTTTATGCATTAAATTGAGGTGACTTAAGCCTTATCCTTTTCCAAATTGCTTTTTATTTGGTTAATTTTTATACTTTAATTTTTTGTTTACCACGCCCCTATTTTAGAAATTTCCATAACTTTTCTGATTTTTCTTGATTTTTTCTCAATTATTTATGAATTTTATTTAATTATTTAATATTATTTTAGCCTATTTCGCTTATTTTAAGTAATTACACATATTTTTACCTACATGCAAATTCATATGTAATACAAATAAATACTTTTAAATATTATTTAAGTTATTTTATGATTTTTAGCGTGCATATAATTAATTTCTAGCGATTTGTTAGTTATCGGAATGTATTTTACGTATTTTCAATAAATAACGAATAATATACTTAAAATTTGGAAATTTTAAATTCTTTTATTTTATTACTTATTTTCTTAAATTCAAGTTTACGTGATCACATTACTAATATTTTTAATTTTATTTTATAATTTAAACTCGATCAGATCCTTTAGTCGATCGCCTTAAATTTTACGAGCCAAAACCTAAGTAGCTCATTATGTGTCTTACAGTTATTAATTATAATAGACAAATCTTGGCAGAATGATATTAGAAGGGCAATAACCGAAACAATAGAAATATATATAAATAATAATAAAGAAATATTCTACTGTGCACCAAATTTCATAATCAATATATATAATATAAAGAATTTAGAAATAGGGTTATAAGGTAAAGGATATGAAGATCATATAAGAGAAAATATATCAATAAACATAGGATTTATAGGAAGAGTAGTAGACGAAAATATACACGATATAAATTAAATATAAGTGGTATAATACAGGAAATAGCTAATACAAGAATTAGATTTATTCAACCTATAAAAATAGAAAGTAGAGAATTAAAAGGAACTGAATGGAACTTATCTAAACATTTAAGAAACCCAAGTATAAGGAGAATTCCTAAAGATAGTATAATGTATAAAAATCACGATGGATCCTATAGACTGATGTTTAGAGATTACAAAGAAAAGACAATATCAAATGAAGAAGAACCTAGGACAGAAATGATGATTTAGAAATTAGGACAGAAATGATGTTACATGTTAGTAGAAGTAGACATAGGTATAATCACCCAAAAAAATTACAAATAATATATAATTGGAAATTAAACAAGAAGAAGAAGAAGAACAAATAATGAAAACATTTTTAAACAATTATTTTATAGATTCCCAAGAACTAAAGGACTTAAAAGATATAGTAAAAGAAATAAATCTTTAGAAAATAAATCGATAACATCATAACATACATATAATAGAGAACCATTAGAGCTCATGAATTTAACTATTAGTAATATAAGTAATACAACAATATTTAACATGAGATTAGAAAATCTTATAGGACAGCCAAGTAGAACTCCTTTTACATATTAGAGAAAGGTTAAAAGAGATTACAAAAGTCTAGGAAAATGCATGCCTTTAGAACTTTCGATCAAACAAATTTAGTAGACAATAGAAGAATACTCAATTTAGCAACACATGATCCCTAACTATGGTCATAAATATTAAGTACCTAAACTCAATTAATGACTAAAGAATGGGGAAAATTTAATGTAAGTAATAATGCCACAACTATATATAATTTTTTAGAAAAATTTTTAAAAGGTAATATTAGAGCTTTATGGGAAAGTTATAAAAGAAAATTTCTAGAACAATTTCATATATATTTGCAATTAGGAACTAGTCCCTATAATTTTACAAATAAAATTACTATGTTAGTAACGAGTATACATCCAAATGTTGGTAATCATCTACAAGTATAAATAAATACGATGAGGGCATTAAAAAAATTACAATTGAAAGAATGGAGATATGTTCAAAAGTTCATAAATGATTTCTTTTATTATTATAATATAGCAAGTTGTTATTACAATACGAATATAGCAGATAAATTATTTTTAAAATTATCAAGATCATTAGGACAGTAAATTTATAAAGAATTTAAACAATAAAAGGAACTTACCTTATTTATAGAATTAAACAATTTAGGCATAAGGGTACAGTTTGTGTTACAAAAATTAGTAGAAAAAAGTACAAATATACAAATAACAAAACAATTGAAAGGAGAATATAGCTTTTACAAAAATATATATATACCTAAAAAATATGGAGATAGGAAAGTAGAAGACCAAGAAAGAGACAATATAGACCCAAACAAAGAAAACCTGTAAAGAGACATTATCTTAAAAGGAGTAAAATGAAAAAACCCTATCTAAATAAATAAAAACGTATAAGAAAATATAATAAGGATAAAAATAATAAAAACACAATAGCATGTTTTGCTTGTAAAAAGAAATGACATTTAATAAGGGATTGTCATAGATGGCATGATATTGATGATAAATGTGCTACATTAATTAATTGTGTAAAAGAAAATGTATGAGAATTAGGTGAATATATAAATGACACTAAAACCACATATATAGTATAGTTAACATTAAATATAGAGAAGAAATTAACAGTGATAAAGAGAATGATTATTTTGTTAAGAAAATTGTAAAAAAGAGGAATAGACACATTACAAGAAATAAATGAAATGGAAGAAATGATAAACCATATAAATTTTCAAGAATTTGTAGATAATAAAATAAGATGTAATCATAATTGGAACCAAGGTTCATGGTTAGATAATCATCCTTATAAATTTTATAACAAATATCTACAGTTAAAGCTTAGGTACCAATGTAATAACCGTTTAATAGAAACTTGTAAAATTTGTTTAGATAATCAAGAAGAAATAATAGAGTTTGAAACAAAGATTTTTAGAAAAGAAGATAATAATGATCTAATTGAAAGAAGAATACTGAAATTAGAAGAAAGGGTAGAGAAAATAGAAGAGAAATTAAACTTAGAAGAAAATAGAGAACTAAAACACAAAGGAGAAAAAAGGAAAAGGAATAGTAATAGAAGAAAAACTAGAAAACAAATTAGATGACAACTATTTAAACACAACAACATATTTTAGAAAACAAATAGATAGAAACTTAAGATCACTAATAACAAATGTAAAAATAAATGTAGGATTCATTATAGGTGATTTTCTTCTAGAAACACAAATATCAATAAATACTGAAGCATCTAATAACTGTATAAATAATAAACAAATTCCCAAACATTTAATTACAAAACTACCAACGTATATGCAGAACAAATGAATGGAGGATTACACTAATATTGTGAAATAGTCAAACATAAGATAGTTTTAAAAACGAAAAAAAAAAAAAGGATTGATAAATGGTTTACATAGCTCTATAGCATATATAAGAGACACTTTGTAAATATGTACGTATAATAGGATTACAAATTTTGCTAAATAACAATTATGGATTTAGTCTAAATATACAATAATTGACACTTTTAGCATCTCATGTACTACCTATTTTAAAAAAAAAATGTGAATATGATGTATAAGATAAATGGAAGATAAAAATAATAGATAAAAAAGTAGAAGAAGAAAAAGAAAACATAGTGATAGAAGAAGAGTTATATGAACTGGAAATAGAAGATTATGAAAATTTAAAATTACTAAATGACTGCTTAAATTATATAGAAAAATCTATAATTTCATAGAAACGGGAGTGACATAGAATAATTAGCAAACTACTAAAAGAAGAAATTATAGGAGAAAAGCTCATAAAATTATGAGATAGGAATAAAATATATTGTAAATTGAACATACTTAATCTGGATTTAGAAATAAGGTAAAAAAAAAAATAGAATGTGACAATTTTTCTATAAAAGAATTTGAGATGCATATTAGAGAATTATTAAAATTAAGAATCATCAGAATATCTAATAGTCTTCATAAAAGTCAAGCACTTATTGTTAGAAAATATAGTAAAATAGTTAGAGATAAAAGTAAGATGGTAATAGATTGTAAACGCTTAAATGATAATACAAGAGTATATGCATATGAATTCCCTAATGAAGCAAATTTAATCAACACAATACATGGTAGTAATATTTTTAATAAATTTGACTATAAATCGTGATTCTAACAAATTAAAATGTATGAAGAATCAATCCCATACATGCCTATTGGGACATTTAGGATGTTTAGTTATGTCTTTTGGTTTAAAAAATGCTTATTCAATTTTTCAATGTAAGATGGATACTATTTTTTTAAAATATCCATTTATTTGTGTATATATAGGTGATATTTTAATACATTTTAAAATTGAAAAAGAACATACATCACATTTAAAAATTATTTTATATGAATTTCCTAAAAATAGAATAGTTACAAGTAGTAAAAAGGCCAAATTTTATAGGAAAAAAAAAATAGAGTTCTTAGGTGTAGAAATAGAAAATAGAAAAATTGAGTCACAACTTCATATTTTTAAGAAAGTTTTAGAATTTATTGAAGACTTTGACAAAAAGACTTCACAACGATTTTTAAGCCTAGTTAATTATGCTAGACCATTTATAAAAAATTTAGGAAAATATACCAAATAATTGTACCCAAAAATGAGTAATTTTAAACCTTTAAATATAGAAAAACTTAAATAAATAAGATCAATAAAAGAATTGGTAAGAAACTTACCAAATTTGAGATTACCATTAAATAGCAATTGCTTAATTATAGAGATAGACGATTGTGAAAATGGATGAGGAGCAGTTTTAAAAAGAAAGCCTCGTAAATATATTCAAAAAAATGAAGAAGAAATTTGTAGATATAGCAATGGTACTTTTAAGAAAAGGGTTAAAAAGTAGTATAAATGTAGAGATTGTTATTGTTATATATTTAATTTTAGGTTATTTTTTATTAATTAAATTGAAATATTAGTAAAAAACTAATTATGAAGTCATTGTTAAGTTTTACAAAAATAATAATAATAAAAGTATGTCCTAGAGGAGATGGATTAAAATTCATAAATATTTTAATCAATAGTAGATATAAGGTAGAAATAGAACACATAAAAAAGAAAAAACAATAACTTAGTTGATGTTTTGAGCGTGTACATTTTCCATAAAGAATTACAACAACATACATGTTCAATCAAATCCAATGGCTCAAAACCCAATAGTATTTCCAGTCAACAATAGACAAATGAACATGGTAAATAAATAAGGGTTGACAACTTTTAAGCTCACATTAAGACCCAATAGCAATAATAATAACATATTTCTCATGATTATCTATAATGGAATAGAATTCATTATCTACCTAAAAGTCTCATCTTTAGAATTTAAACATTCAAATAAAGTAAATGTAAACAAAGCTTAAAAGGTGTTTGTTAATGCCGTTTAGAGACTTTAGACTATAGACAAAAGTGAATTGAAAATTTGTGTGGCCTTATTAAATTATTTTATAAAAATAAATAATGAATTTTCCCCTAGATAAGAAGGCATATATTTTTTACAAAGCAAAATATTTTATTGCAATGCAATAATGAATGAATTTACTTAGGAATCTACAAAGAATTGTATAAAGTAATTCTCCAAATTCAATATTATATTAGCTTAACTTGGAGTGGATGTAATTCTATTGTTAAGACAAGATAAAAATGGTTAAATTCCTAGGGAATAAAGATTTTTTAATAGATCTACAATTAGTTAATGAATATAGGCACCAAGTAAAAAATATGCCACTAATAGAAAAGAAGCCATTGATAAAAAAGAAAGAGACCTTAGACAAGTGGAAAACCTTTTAAATAAATATTTCCTAGACATTATATAAGATATGAAAAAGATAAAGATATTTTCTTTGAATAGACATGTGAATACATTTTTTTTTAAAAGGTATCCATATATAGAAAAATTGTTATTAAAATGTAGACAATATATTAGAAAATTGACGGAAAAGAAATTTTGGAAGCCATTTTATTTTTTATTATAAATATACCATTTTTGCCCTCTCGTAGTTCTAATATTTGTTTTTAGGGTCCTAATTTATAAAATAATAAAAAAAATGGAAAATGATATAAAGATAGAAAAATAGAAAATTTTCATAAAAAGAGAAAAAAAAATAAAAAAGAAAAAATTCAAAAAGATTAATTAGATAGAATCTTGATTAAATAGTTATTGAAAAAAAAAAACAAATCTAATATAATGACGTTAAATACAATAAAATCAAGATTTGTAATATTCGAATTTATTTTGGATCTTTATCAATTTAGATTTAATTTGATCCAAAAAATTTGTTTTCGAGTCTTACAAATAGGAGTTACGTGGCGTGAGCGAAGAATTAAATTCTATATTAGCTAAAAATACTCTCGAACCCACTTTTCAGACCAATTCCACAATTGTGTGCACGACAAGACTCAGGATCTGATCTGTTCCTTTTCATCAGTTTTATGTGCTTTACTTTGCAAGTATATAATAGTGGTTTTTAATTATTATCTATAGTTTATCTTATTTGTTTATTTATTTTTTATTTCACTTAGTACAATTTGTTTATTTATTTTACTATTTTCAATCGTAGTTATTTTTAAGACTTGTGTTAACTTTTTTATTTTCATCACGTCTTTAATTATTAGCAATTAGTTATAGTGTTAGTGTCTAGTGAACACGTGTTAGGTTAAATTTTAGTTAAATTTGTTTTTTTTAGGCTTTATATTTACAAAATGGTATTTTTATAAAATCTTATATTTTACAAAATCTCATCCTTTGCATATTATATTAATTTAGAAAAGTTGCATTAGGTATGTTAGGGTTTTCTAAATAAAAAAATCATTTTGTCACTTATTCAGATTTTCAAAAAATAAAAAAATAAAATCTGTAATTGACAACTACTATATGGCTAAACATTTTTTTCCATAATTTAGGTTTCTTTTTTATAGTTTAAATATTTTTTTCCATTGCTTAAATATCTTTTCTATAATTAGGTATCTTTTTCATGGTCTAAATATTTTTCATATAGTTAAGCATCTTTTTCATGATTTAGGTATTTTTTATAGTTAGGTTTTCTCCTATGGTTTAGACTTCTTTTTTTTTCATGTTTTAAACATATTTTTCCTATAATTAGGTATCTTTTATAGTTAGGCTTTTTTCTATAGTTTAAACATTCTTTTTTTTTTTTCATGGTTTAGACATTTTTCATATAGTTAAACATTTTTTTCATGATTAAAATATCTTTCATATAGTTATATATCTTTTCCATAATTTAGGTATTTTTTGTATAGTTAGTTTTTTTTTTTGTTTAGCCATTTTTCATACATAAAAGATTCACCATGTAAAATATTTTTACATTTCATAAAAATTGCATTTTTAGGTTTTTAAGGTTTTTCTTGAAAATAAAAAATTTATCACTTAGTTGTTTTTTTTAAAATAAAAATCTTAAATAGGGACTTTTTAAAAATTAGGTTTTTAGGTTTTTTTCTTTAAAAAAATCAGAAATAAAAATTAGGCTTTTAGGGATTTTTCTTAATAAAAATAAAACGGTTAATAAAAACGTAAATCTGGTTGATTATTTTTGTAAAAAAAAAAAAAACCAACTCACTAAAGTTTTTTAAAAGAACTACGGATGTTTGATCCCCATTAGTAAGTACGTACATACCTTCGGGGCGACTTTAAAATTTGTTGAAACTTAGGTCTTTTTTTCTTTTGGTTTTCATTTTTCTTAAAATTATTAGAAAAGGACAATTTTTTATGAATAAGCCTAATTTCGAAAAATAAATAATAGTACCCGTTAGGGTTTAATAGGTTAATCCTCGAATTTGGAATCATCTAATTTTTATTAAATTGAAATTAAAGATCAATAGCTAAATCGTAGTCAATCTACTCAATTGATTATGATTTCTTTTTTTTTTTCTCGACTCTCATCAAGTGGCGACTCCAAAATTTTTTTAATAAAAAAACCAAAATTTTCAAATTTCTCTAGTCGAGCATTAACATTAAATGGGTGAGGATTTAGTATTAATCAAGAAATGAGAAATAAAATTAAAAGAAGAAAACCGAAAATTCAAGCTCGACATTTACAATTCTATGTATTAAAAATAATGGACAAAAACATTTCCTTGTACATTTAGAATTGAAAACAATGAAGTAGAATTTTGTATTTATAAATCAAACATAGAATTATAAACTTTTTTTATTTTTTTTGTAAATAGATATTGTTTTTAAGAACAAACATTATTAGATTATGGCTTAATAAATACGATTAAAGGTACACCTCACCAGTTCTAGCACTTGGAATTTAGTTCCATAATTAAAGAAGTCATAAAGACGGTTGCATCATATTATTATTATTTAGAAAGGAGAAGGACACTTCAATTACAAATGGTACTCTACTCAATGAATGGTTTGAATATAATGTAAAATCAGTGCATCATACCATTTACATAGATGTTCAATATGGTCCTAGACTTGAGAAAAATAAAGATCAAATAAATAGAGATTATTTTTTGTAGAAAAGCTTTAGTAAAACTGATTAAAAATTGGATAGGTTATTAGTTAGCTCATATTCTAGAAAAACTATAAGATTATTTTTTAATCTCCAAAAAAAGATTTACAATATCTTCTCTAAAGATGAACGAGTTTTGTGAGAGCCTATAAAAACCAAAGTCATGAATGTCATAGAGAGATATGAAAGTTATCCTACATAGGAAGAATGAGACTCAAGCTCTATATGGAGGGATAAAGACAATTATGGAAAAGAGGAGATTCTCTCATGACCAATTATTTTGAACAACTTTATTTATATTGTTGGCTAGATAGAGTAGTTTTAGTAAAATTATTATCCTTTTCATTGTAGAAAAAATAGATTCCTTTATCCTTTTTTAAACTATTGTACTTTTAGAAATCTTTACATTTTTACTCTCTAAAAAGAATCCAATGCAGGGGTATGTATAAGCGCTTGATGTAAAACTAGAAGAGACCATAAAAAAACCACTAAAGAAAAACATAAGCTCTGAAACTCCCCAAACACCTTTATCTTGTAAACATTCTCATCTCCTATCTATATATCACTACGTCCAATTAAATATTACTTACACTTGTAAGTATATCTTCTTAAAGTAATAATATAATATATTTCTTTGTTTTGTAAACTCTTCACTCTAAGTCTCCACTTTCTATCTTTGTTTGTTTGTTTTTTTTTTTTTGTTCTTAGTAAAAGAGAACGAGATTGTTCTCTTATTATTATTTCATGCTTTCATTGCTTAATTATTAGTACAGTTATTATCTTTGTGTTCTGTTTTTAAAACATTGCTCTGTTTCTACTACCTCCTTCCTCCTTATTTTGTTATTAGAGATTTAAAAAAAAAGATCTAATAGTTTGCTTGGATATGTTTTCTAACCAATTGAAAGTTAAAGATCTTGAGGGACATCGGTTATGATGAATATTCACTATAAAAGATAATTGGACACTAATTATCAAACAGTGAAATAATTATTAACAAAAATTATAGACCTATAGGTTTAGTGGGTTGGTTGGCTTACAAATACACGTTAAAAATTATAGCCCAACTTGTCTTGCTACAAGTTGGTGGGTTAAGCGAGCTAATCCACCAACTCACAATACTTTAAGAATTTTTTTTATAAAATTAATATTTTAAAATACTTGCTAAAGTTATATATAATTATCATTAATACACCATCTCTAATTTATCACTTAAATTGTCATTAATTCTAAGGGTACATATGCCAAATAATTTTTATTACCTTATGGTATCATATTTACAAGGACAAATGTATAATTTTAACTTATTAAAATAAGAAAAAGAAACAAATGTTTACATCCAACATATGCAATTGCCTTTTTAGATTTATACAAAAAAATTGATAATTTCGAATTACAATGAACATTAGAGAAGAGAAGAAGAAAGTAAAATTTAACTATAAATTTTTTTATCAATATGTTCACAATGCATGCAATAATAACCATAGTTCATAGTTCAATGAACTGGTTAAACTAAAAGATCATGCTAAGTCCTTTGATAATATTATTGGTTTCTTTTCTTCTTGTCTTCTTTTTTTTTATTGCTTTTTTTTTTTTGTAAAGTTTTTAAAAAAATTGGTTAAATTTTTTATTGCATTTTACATGTAATTAAAATATTAATATTATTAGCTTTTTCTCATTATTACTACTTATTAAACTAAGTGCCTAGTTAACAAATAAATGAGAAACATTGTGGAAGTAAACTAAAGTCTAACTCAGACTTTTTTTTAAGTTCAAAGTGGGCCAACCTGTCCAAAAATGAGTTGACCTACTTTAACCCATAGATTGAAGTGAGGTAGGCTAAAGAACCCATATTTAAGTAGGTTAAAATTTTTTAAACACTGGTTTTTTTTTTTTATGGGTTAAATGGATCGATTCCGTAACCCACTAGCTTACATAGCTGTACTTATAAAGCTTACTTTTCCACTGTTATCCGTTTATTTTTGTAAAGCTTTAACCGGTATTATTGCAATTTGGCTTCAAAAAAAAAAAAAGAGAGGGATAAAAAGTGAATGAAGAAGACTCCAATCAATTAGAATAATTGTGTAGTCGCTATAACACAATATCATTTCAATAAAATTTTAATATTTAAAGTAAAATGAAGTTTACTTCTCTCTTTTAAACTACATCTTTACACCTAATGCTAAACATAACAATTTTGAGATTTTTATCTTATTTAGGTGATGTCTAAATTTCTGATTTGCTAAAAAGGATGACTAGATGACAGTCACTATGGAACTTTAAAAGGTACTAATGAAGTAAAGATTTAATATACTTTATAATTTAACAAGTTAGAATGTTTTGGTATAAAGTTGAAAATAAAGGACCAAAAATTCAAGTATCCAATGTAATATTATCCAAAAATAATTTACACAATTGTGGATTTTCCAATATAAAGTTAACTCTTCTCCATATTATATTGTTTAGAAAAATTGTCATTATGCCAATGTACTTGATGCGAATGTTATGATTTAAACTACTTGCATATGTTCATTATAAGAATGATAACTAATTTATTATTATATGAATGTTTATTGTAAATAATTACATCATTAAACATAACTACTTCAATTCAAAACATATCTGATAAGATGTTTAACATTAGTTTTGATGCGAAACACATCACATGTATGATTATTCTACAGTAATGCTAGTAATACAATATTACCATAACGTTGGTTAAGATAACCTGTTATAAGAGGTTAGTAGGTTACCTTCTCTTTCTCCCTTTTCCATTTAATTAATTATCAAAATTAAACTAACTTGTTGTCCATGTAATATATTAGCCTAGTTTAATATGATAGATGTTATAAATTAAGTTTTCCTAAATTAATTGTTTAAATTGGCTAGTGTTACGATAATACATTTTTGCTAGCGTTATTATAGAAACTCCCTTACATACAAGTTAAAAGATTTTCTTCTAATTGATATAAATATTCGGTCTCTTTGTTTTTAGTATCATTTCCCATTTTCTAACGAATACTAAACCATGATCCATTCAGTATTAATCATTAACTAGAGAAATTGGAAAATTTTGATAGTTTATTATTTAAAAAAAATTTTTGGAGTCACCACTCAATTGGAGTCAAGAAAAAGAGAAATTATAATCAATTGGATGTACTAACTACAATTTAGTTATCAGTTTTTAATTTTAATTTGATAAAAGTTAGAAATTTTTTAATTTGGGGGTTACTTATTAAACCCCACCATTTTTTTGAAATTAGGTTTTATTTTTCAAATTTTTCATTTTTTAATATTTTTAAGAAAAAAATAAATATAAAAAAAAACCTATGTTGTTTATAGATTTTTACATCGTCACGGAAGTGTCTACATTAGTCAGGATTAGACATCTATAGTTCTTTTTGAAATCTTTAGTATATTAGTTCTTGTTAGTTTTTGAAATCTCACTAGGTTTACATTTTTAATCCAATTAGTTTATTCAAAGAAAATTCTAAAAGGATCCTAATTTTTGAATATTTATTTTATGAAAAAAAAAAATCCTCTACAATGTCCTAGTCTAAAAAAATTTATTAATTTTTATTTTTTAGAAAAATAACTTTTCCCAAGTGGTAAAATCAAATAAACTAAACAAATAAAAAAACAAGATAAGATAAGATAATAATAATAAAACTAATCAATATACCTGAATAAACACGCAGATAATGGATCGGGAAGTCAGGCGTGGATCAGGTCAGGCAGTGCGTGTTGTTGATGTTGGGTCTGATGCGAGTGGAGTGTACTGTTCAACATGCTGTTCGTCGTGCAATGCAGTACAGTGATCATGAAGTGCTGTGAGACGTGCAGTGTGCTGAATAGTGGACAAGATTGTGTGTATGTGTGTAACCGTGCTGGAGTGTAGGTGAATTGCTGTAACGTGCCGATCATGGGTAAATGTGTGGATGGGACGTGTGCTGTACTCGGCATGATCGAATGTGCAGCGGCGTAGATAGTGTTGTGTATGAAGCCGTCTGTTGTGTTGATCGGGCGAGGATGGCGACTAATCTTGAGCGCTGGCTGGAACTGTTGTCATGCTGGACGAAGGATGGGGCTGTGTTGCTCGATCGCTGTTTGATGTACGATGAAGTGGGTGTGGTTGGTTCATGGGAGGCTGTGTGTGTGTGCCTAGTTGGGACTGCTGTGATGTGAGGGAAGACAATGAGTGACGTGCTCTGGAGGGTGTGTGATAAGCATGCGTGAGGATGGTTCACTGATTGATGTTGATGAAACGAGGATGAGCAAGGGTTTGTGTGTAGAGCTGATCCTTGCGAAGGGGATGAAGGTCGAACGAGGATGGAATAGGCCAGCATGGGTTTGATTAAAAATTTTCGTATCACGCGACCTATATTTATAAGATTTGGAATGAATTTTTTTATCGATTCAAATATGATTTGATATCAAATCAAATTTGAATCAAATAAATCTTTATTTTATTAGATTTAATGCTATCGTATCAAATTTGTGTTTTTTCAACAGCTATTTAACTAAGATTCTATTCAATTATTTTTTTTTATTTTTTTTTTCTTTTTCTAAAAATTTTCTTTTTTTTTTTATCTTTTATCATTTTTTCAAATTTTTATTTCTTGAGTTAGGACCCAAAAAAAAAATGAAAATTCAAATTGCACAAGGTGAAAATGGGATGTTTACAGCTACTCCTCTTTAGTAAAGTTTGAGTAAAATTTTACCACAAAAATAATACAGACACCATTTTTGCCTTGGGGATGACTTTGTCCTAAGAAGTACTACAACTAGCTAGTTATCTTGTGTATCGGGCAAAGTCTTCCTCAATATCGTATCTCCCTCCCCAAAACCTCGGGGCCATACTTTCTTGTTAAAAGCCTTAGCCATTCGTTATTGATAGCATATGTTGTGGCACAAGGTTGTTAACCTTTTCTCGTCAATCAGATTCAACTACTCGATGTGCTTCTTTATCCAATCAGTCTCATCCAATTAAGTTTCCGATAACACTCTGGGAGATGGGATTTCGACTTCTATTGGTAATATAGCTTTCGTTCCATATACTAATGAGTAAGGGGTTGCCTCAGTTGACGTTCTAATAGCAGTTCGATAGGCCATGAGTGCAAACAGCAACATCTCACACCAATCTTGATATGTAACTGCTATCTTCTCGATGATTCTTTTGATATTCTTGTTGGTCGCTTCCACAACCTCGTTCATTTGAGGCCGATAAGGAGTGGAATTTCTATGAATGATCTTAAACTGCCGACACAATTCTAATACCAATTTGTTGTTAAGATTCGTACTGTTATCGATAATAATCATCTTTAGTGTACCGTACCAAGCCAATATGTCACTCTTGATGAACTTAACCATTACTCCTTTCGTAACACTTGAGTAGGATGAAGCTTCAACCTACTTATTGAAATAATCGATAACCACTAGTATGAAATGGTGTCCGTCAGATGCCTTTGAAGTGATCGGGCCAATGATGTTTATACCCCACATTGAAAATGGCCACAACATAGGTAGTATGTAATTTTTGAGGTGGAGCATTCACTTTATTTACATAAACCTGGCATAAGTAGTAGTATCCGACATGTTTGATGCAATTTCCCTCTATGGTCAGCCAATAATATCCCAACCTCATGATCTTCTTGGAGAGCATGTAGCCGTTAATGTAGGGACCGCATATTCCCTCATGCACTTCCTTCATTAGTAACTTTGCTTCCTTCTCATCTACACATCATAGAAGTATACCGTCAAACGATTGCTAGTACAAGGTAGACTCACTTATCAAGTACTGATAAGTCAATGTTCTGATCATCTTCCTATCCTTCTTCTTAGCCTCCTTAGGGTATGTACCATGTTGCAAGAATGTTTTGATATTGTGATACCAAGGCTTTTCTTCACATAAACTTTCAATTGCTAAGTAGAAAGCAAACTTTTCTTCAACTTCAATCTTAAGTGGTTGAATCTCTACTCCTCTTGATATCTAAATCATGGATGCCAAGGTGGCTAAAGCATCAGCAAATTGGTTCTGAACCCTTGATATGTACGTAAATGTAATATTTTCAAACCTACCTATCAATTCAGCTAAGTGCTAGTGATAAGGTACCAATTTGAGGTACTTTGTCTTATATTCACCAAAAGCTTGGCCTATGATTAACAGAGAATCTCCATATACCTTTAACTCCCATATCTTCTTGAACAATGCCATCTTAAGTCCCAAATACATGCCTCATATTTTGCAATGTTGTTAGTGTAAGGGAAAACGAGTCTTACAGCCTTCGAGAATTGTGTAACTTCGGAGGATATTAGAATTGCCCAATTCCACATCCTAATACATTAGCTACTCCATTAAAGAATATTTTCCAACTTGAGGATTTCTCTTTGTCATCAGAATCATTTTCAGCCACCAAAATATTTTCATTAGGAAACTTGACTCGTACTTCTGGAGGGGTATCCTCGAGGGACTCTTTGCTAATTGATCTACTAAGGCCTGTCCTTTGACCAAACTTTAGGTCACATACTTGATGTCAAATTTTGATAATAACATCTACTACTTCGAAATTCTATCGATGAGGACCAATTTTTTTGCCAAATACTTTAAAGGATCATGTTGTGTGATCAACTCGATTTGATAGTAAAGTGTGTATTATCTGAGCCGATGCATAACCCAAACCAATGCACAATATGTTCTTTTAGTTTTTGAGTATTTCTACTCTCCTTCTGTGAACTTCTTACTTAAATAATAAATGGCTCACTCTTTCCCTTCTTCATCCTTCTGACCAAGCATGCATCTTGTAGATTTGGGCAACATGGTTAGATATAAGAACAATGGCTTCCCTGGTTTAGGAGCTACCAACACTGGAGGATGCATGAAGTATTCTTTAATTTTTATGAAAGCTTCTTTGTATTCCTCATCCCAATAGACCCTAGCATTCTTATTTAACAACATTAACAAAGGGTGACATTTATCTGTTAGCTGAGATATAAATCGGGCTATATAGTTTAAACGACTCAACAATCCTCTTGCTTCTTTGAGTGTACGCAGAGGAGGCATGTCAATTATGGCTTTGGCTTTATCAAAATCAACTTCGATGCTCCTTTGGCTAATTATGAAGCCTAGCAATTTTCCTGACGTCACTTTAATAGTACACTTGTCTAGATTCAACTTCAATCGAAACTTCCTTAATTAGTTGAATAGCTTCCTTAAATTTTCTATGTGATCTTCCCCTTCCTTGGATTTCACAATCATATCGTCAACATATACCTCTATTTCTTTATGCATTATGTTGTGGAAGATTGCGACAATTTCCCTCTAGTATGTTGCCTCTGCATTCTTAAGCCTAAAGGGCATAACCTTATAACAAAATGTGCCTTAAGTCGTAATGAAGGTCATCTTGGCCTTATCTTCTTTAGACATCTAGATTTGATTGTATCTTGAAAAACCACCCATGAATCAGAACAGACGATTCCCGATTGTTTTATCCACCAAGACATTAATATGAGGTAATGGAAAATTGTCTTTAAGCGTTGTCTGATTGAGATCTCAAAAGTCCATGCATACTCTAACCTTCCCATTCTTTTTTATCACTGGAACAATGTTGGCTACTCATTCTGGATAATCATATACCTCAACGAATTCGACTTCAAATAGTTTCTTGACCTCTTCCTTGATTCTCAATTGGACATCAAGTCAAAATCTTCTTAGCTTTTGCTTTTTAGGCTTGGCATCTTCTTATGTGGGTAGACAATGGATCACGATTGATGGGTCTAACCTGGCATATCCTCATATGACCAAGCAAATACGTCTTGATATTCAACCAATAACATAACCATTTCTATTTTTTGTTCCTCTTTCAAGCTCCCTCTAATCTTCAAATTCTTGGGATTATCCCCATCCCCTACGTTGATTGTTTTAATTGGTTCATTAATAGAAATTATACTTAGCTCATATTTTTTCCATTTCTCTTGTATATCACTGTGGTCATCAGCATCATTCTCGACGACTAACCCAGTAGGGTTGAAAGTGATATCGATATTCTCATTATCTACATGTATAAGGTATCCCTAGTTTTTGTTAGATTCATTGGATCTGGGCAAAGTGTATATAAGTAAAAGAGAACTGAAACACAACAAAAGAAAGAAACTAACTAATATTTTATTAAGTGAATGGAGGTAAATCACAAATGAGGCAAGAAACTAACTAATATTTTATTGAACGAAAGGTTCGACAATACATTTGTAACAATGACTATTGAAAAGAAAAATTTAAGAAATACTAGCTAAAGTTCACCCTTTACCCTAAGGAGGACTTGTTGCCTTTCACCAAGATAGAGAACCAATTATTCAAATGGTGATGGAACTTATGAGATGAGTTTACTGATCTTTCATTAGCAGATTTTAGGGCTTGAGTCTCTACTCGAATGAATGTCTCAGTTAATGGTGAGAAGATCATTGGGGCACGGTACAATCTGTCACCTCTCTTGCCCCTCACTTATTTCTTCTAAAATTCTTCTACTAGAGTGGGGTTGTAGCTAAGGCTATAAGTACCAATTCTGGCCTTCCTTGAATTTTACCTTCTTGTTCTTTTCTCTCTCGAGATTGGTAATCATGCTCACTTCTTTAAGCATTTGTAAACCAAACTTCTCTTGCCTTTCACTTCTTATATAAGGTATGACTATTTCCTTGTAAATCTTATAGTTTTGATCTCCCAAAATTGTAATCACCTGGCCATTTGAGATAAACTTCACTTTTTGGTATAAGCTCAAAGGTATGGCCCCTGCTGCATGAATCTAGGGTCTTCCCAAGAGTAAGTTGAAAAATCTTGGAATGTCTACTACCTGAAATCAAATACTGAAGTTTTGAAGGCCAATACTCATGGGTAAGTCTATCTCCCCTATAATCTCTCTTATAGTCCCACCAAAGGCCCTAACTGTTGTGGAAGAAAGCCTAATTACAATTGTATTGAGGCTTAGCACATCAAGGGTGGTGAGTGAGCAGACGTTCAGCGATAATCCATTGTCGATGAGTACTTTAGTAATGATTATATCATTACTCCATACCATTATAAAGAGTGGTTTTGTATGCTGATTCCCTTCTTCTCCTAACTCTTTTGATGAAAAGGAAATTTAGTCTATGACAAGGATGAAATTAATAACTAATCCCATTTTCTTAGTTAACATTTCACAAGGGACCTTAACTTCTCTTAAAGTGTGAAATAGGGCTTCTTTGTGGGCTTCAAATTTGATCAACAAACTCATTAATGATATTTATGCCAAAGTCTTACTGAATTATTCCGTGATCTTATACTTACTTAACTTGATCATCTTGGTAAATGCTGATAGCCCTTCCCCCTATTTGGTCGTTTTATCGTTTGTCTCTTTCAGTAAACTCTTCTTTTGGTGCTTTTCTCTTAGGTGGTAAATCCTTCTAAGTCTAGTAATTCCTCCTACTAAAGAACTTGACTTCTCCTAATTTATTACATGATAGTTAAATGGGGTGACCTTGTGATTTTTTGGTGTTACTGATAAGTGAAAGGTATACCTCTTAGCTGTTAAGGCCCACCCGCTTATGTGGAACTCCAAAACCTTAGTCTTTTTATCTGAATCAATCATATTGATGGTGAAGTCATCATAAATCATATTGATAACTGGGCCATTGTTAAGTAGGGGATAATGTTCAGAGTTAAGGCTTTTATGAAGTCCAATTGCACTAACCCTTCATCTATCAAGTCTTGAATTCTGTTCCTTAATCTTTAGTACGAATTGGTCAAGTGCCCCACTTGCCCGTAATGATACTCACATTTCTAAGTAGGATCATAAATTCTCAGCCTGTATCGGTCACTAAGGAGCTCGTACTGGATCACATTATCTTTTCACAACTTCTCGAAGACCTGACTTAAAGGGACTAGTATCTTAGTAAACTGTTTGGGGGCCTTATTAGCTTGAGGTTGGTTTCTGAACTGATGTTGCGTCGAAGGCGGATTTGCCTTAAAAGAAACTTGAGCATTCGGTCTGGCATTTGAACTCACCACATTGACTGGGGATTCTTTAGGCTTATTGAGACCGCTGGTTTAGGAATGGAAGATGAAACAAGTGGCCTTTTATCTAACAGCACTTAAAGCTTACTGGAGGAGATGGCACTTTCAATCCTGTACCCTGCTACCAATGCTTCAGCGAAGCTAAACGAGGCTTACTCGATGAGATGGGAGAAATGGGGCTTTTCTAAAGTGTTAATGAAAGTAGATGTGAGCTCTTTCTCGGTTGTAGGAGTAGATACCCTTGCAGCTAGGGAGCTCTATCTTTGAGCATACTCCTTAAATGATTCATTATTTTTCTTTCGCAGGGCAACCAAATCCATCATGGTTGGAACTACTTCTACATTGAACTTATATTGTTCATAAAATGCCCTAGCAAATTTCTCCCATGTATTTATCTAGTTTAGGTTGAGATAGGGGTATCAAGTTAAAGCTGATCTCATCAAATTATCTTGGAATGTCTGCACCATGAGTGGATCATATTGAACATATTTACCCATCTTCCTTATGTATAACCTAGTGTAAAGCTTAGGGCACCCCATCCTATTATACTTTTCAAACTCCGATACCTTAAACTTCTCAAGTTAGATTCTAATATCATATGTAGAAAACTTGGTGATCCATGCCTGTTCAAATCCATCGTATCCTACAAAGTGCCCTCATCTTTTTAGTTATCTGCTGGGTCAACTTCCTTTTTAACTCCTTCAAATTATCTATACTAAGCCTTGAGTTAGCCGGTCTTATGTTAACTGGGGCCACATATGTGTCAGGCTCGAATATCAGGTTAACTTTCGAATAAACTCCTTCTGCCTCAAACGGGTCTTTTGGATAGTTATCCTCTATTTTGGGAGCTTCAGCATTCTTCTCGTAATGCTTGGAACTCTCCTCATTAGTTGTTGTTGTGGCTCGGAGTAAAGCGATGCTATTTGCTAGGAAACTCATATGTTTTGCCATCTTTTCTATGGCCCTTTCTATGGAACGAAACCTCAGCTCAATGGGATCATTGATCTCGGGGTCATTATCATCTCTTTGAGTGGTGGCCATTCTAGTCTAGGAACGCATTTTGATCAGACTTTTCTAACAGATTTGATGTTTAGGAGCTATCTTCAAATCTGAATAGGCAAACTTAGTAAAAAGTTAGCACATATCACATTTTTCTAAAAAGATTATTAAATATACAAATGTAGGATGCATGTCCTACAGATGCAATGAAAATTAGAACTAACAAGAGACCCTGAATGTGGCAGAACCTAACTAATTTTTATTAATCTTTGTAATTGTGAAACTTTACATCTCTTATTTCATTTGAAAAAAAAAAATCCTAAAGAAAGTAATAAAAACTATGTCCTATTCTTCTTATGGCTATTGGCTTGTCTTAAGTCCTCTTCCTCTTCCGGATTTGGGGAGCCTCTACTTCCTTTCCCTTAATCTTTCTCAACTGTGCTTCTAATGCTGTTATCTTGTGATGATATTCTTTACAGCGAGCTTTCAACTCCTACTCTCTTTCACTTGTTTTCTCGAGTTCAGCTTCATTTTGGACTTCTTCTTTCTCCTTTGTCTCTTCCATATATTTTAGCTTCTTTAATTGACAATAGAGAAGTTATTTAATTGTTTGACTTCTACCTAGTATCCCCTTAATGGGAGGGGTGGTCTTCCTTTTGCACTAAAGAGCATGGATGTTTATAAGTTTGGCCACTTTGTCAATCACCAACACCTTGGGGTTGTGAAAGTTAAGCGAGGCAGCTTCTAATGATGACTTGAGAATCATGTCTTGAGTGAATCCATTAGCTGGAACGTATCTGGTACAGAGTTTGAAGCCGATCAGAAGTATTGCCTTGAAATCTTCATATTCTTTTGCCATTTCCCTGCCTGCAAACCACCTGGGTATCCACAGTAGTTCTTTGACTTTCATACCTTGAAAGTATTAAACTCAGTAATAGGTGGCTATGTCTTCAAGTAGCTTAATTCATTCTTCAAAAGACTTGACAAGGTCATATCGTTGCGTAAAATCGGCCCGATTGATATTGAGTTGGTAGCTTTTTATGTAGCTAATGAACCAGAGCATAAGTAAAACCATATTGGTCTTTAAATCCCTATGTTTCTTCTTTTTTAGACGATTCAATGATCAACAATTGGATTTATTCAGCTAAGAAGGCAAGGATATATGACTTCTCATCAAGAAATTGGGTTACAATTTCTGCAAATCTAAAGTGGACTCGATGTCTTTCATCGAGGAATAAGATGGTGTTGAACATCACGAAGATATAAGCATTGACTCAATGCTAGTGCCAGGCTTCTAAGTTTGCATAAATATATGCCATTTATCTTTATGCTTCAGCTCAATAGAAAACCAGCAGATGACATCCTCTATCCGAATGGTCTTCCCTTGAACCAAAACCTGGTTTATCTCAACTTTTTTTACCCTTAACAATTTACTGAAGATCTTTGGTGCTGCAACTTCTAAATCTGGGACATAGATATTATTTGTAATAGCAGGGGCCCATAACAATTGGGAGTTCTCTTCAAGGGTTAGGCTTAGCAGATGTGAGCCTAAACAAAAAGCGATAGATTCGGGCTCCCATAGATATATTAAGGCCCGCACTAATGTAATATTTATTGGGATTTTTTGTAGCGGCAAGATTGGCCTAATCTTGCTCTTAATAAATTCTTACTTATCTATGTTGAAAAGTCAAAACTACATCTGGAGTAATTTTTTAGGTTAATGAGGTGGGTGAACGTGGATATCTTTGAAAACCGCTTGACTCGATCTAACCATACCTATCTAAAATATTAAAATTACAATCAAAGCCTATCCTAAACTTTACAAGGTGTTGTTACAAAATATTTATAGGGAAATATTACAATGGGACAATTCAAGAAAATACAAGGGAAATATAACTCCACAACTACACTTATCCGTTTAGGTTTGCCACATTATGGGTTCTCACAAATTTTTTTGAAAAGATTTTCATGTATACAAAGGGTGGGTTCTAAAGGTCCTCGAGTTTTATGACCACTGCATTTTTCAAAATAATAGTTCTATAATCATATCTAAACTTGAGTGGGGTAACCTAATCGGCCCTAAAAGGTAGTTGCCCCATAACATCCGAAGCTTACATAATAGCTCATTTCCTAAGATCTTAAGACGGCTTGGTTTTGACGTATCTACTACACATATATGATGCGGAAAATAAAGTAAAAATAAAAACCCCAAGCGACCCATCTTGATGACCTACAACAAACATGTCAGTTTAAAATAAAAAATAAAATAATAATCAAATCAAGTTTTTTTTTTTTTGAAAAATAATCTAAATTTCGACAGATTCTAGTGGCTAACTCTCTCGAAATCCCTAGTAGAGTTGCCAATCTATCAAGCTTAAATTTTTCGATTTCTTATTTTAATTTGATTTTCTTTAATTTGATTTAAACTAAACTCTATACCTATTTAGTTTAAATCCTCGATTAAAGTTAAAAAAAAAATCGATTTCAGTTAAAAAAATTTGATTTCTTTATTTTGAAAAATTTGGAGTCATGACCCAGTAAGATCGGGAAAAATGATTAAATTATAACCGATTCGATGGGTAGATTTTAATTTATTCACTAATCTACGTTTTGAAAACTTTTTGAAAAGAATTCAAGAAACCAAAATTTTTTAGTTGAGGGGCTACCTTATTAATCTTTTACGGGTACCACTTTAATTTTCCAAAATTAAACCTTATTTTTCAAAAACAACCCTTTAAAAAAAAAGCCTAATCACTAGTAAATAAATTTAATTATATTTATTTTACAAAAATAAGTAATTCAAATTATAACTTACAAAAAAATAGAAAACTAAAATTTTTACAAATTTTATGTTGCCTCGAAAGTATTTACGTACCAACTAATCGGAATCAAACATTCTAGTTCATTCTTAAAAAGACTTTAGTCGATTGGTTCCTTTTATAAAAAAAAACAATCGAGTTAGATTTACATTTTTATTAATCATTTTATTTTTATTAAGAAAAATCCCTAAAAGCTTAATTTTTATTCCCAAATTAAAAAAAAAAACCTTAAAAACTTAATTTTTGAAAAATCCCAAATTAGAATTTTATTTAAAAAAAAATAAGTGATAAAATTTTTTAAGATGATAAAAATTCTATATAAAAAAGATGTCTAACTATATAAAAGATGTCTAAATCATGGAAGAGAAGCCTAATTATACGAAAAATGTCTAAATCATGAAAAAATATCTAAATCATTGAAAAAATCTCTAAAATATGGAAAAGAAGTTTAAACATACGAAAAACATCTAAACCATGGAAAAAGTGTCTAAATTATGGAAAATAAGCATAAACCATAAAAAAAAAATGTTCAACTATGGAAAAGATGTCTATTAATTTTTTTTTTATTTTATGGAAAATTCTCTAAAATTATCCCAATTTGGAAAATGGTTTGTTATTATTATTATTTTTTATTTTGAAAAAAATATTTTTTTTAATTGAGAAATTCTAAAGACTTAATGCTTTAAACAAAAAATTTGGAAAAGGCATAATTTACTAAGCTAAAATAGTTTTCATCTTATATATCTTAAAGACGACTACTAATTATTAACTAAACCTATGACAAGTAAATAAACCAAAAGAAATAAAAGATAAACAAATAAAAAGAATAAATAAACAACTCAACTTATCTGATCGTACGCGAGATGGAGCAAATCATTGTACTTCGCGTGCTGTTTTATGTTATTGTTCATTGTTAAGAGAGGACAGTATGTGGACGTTAGGGCAATGTGTGTATCGCCACAATGCATGAGGATGGAGCGATCGGAAATGGGTGCTATTTTCCATATTGTCATACTGCTATGCTGTGGACGTACGTAAGTATGGAACTACAAAGGTATAGAGTTTGGGACATATGTATGGGATTGGGAATTGTATGAGAATAATTGTGTACATGCTGTATGTTTTTTATTTTATCATGATGAACTCCCCTCTTCCACTACTTGATCTCTATTTGTACAACTTGAAAATGAATTTTTTGAATTACTTCAAATCTAAATTGATAAAGACCAATCTAAATTTGAATTTATCTAAATCTTTATCTTAATGGATTTAATCTTATTGTTTTAGATTTGTATTTTTCAACAATTATTTAGTCGTGATTTTATTAAATCCATTTGAGCAATTATAATAACTCAATCCAATTAATCTTTTTGAATTTTTTTCTTTTATAGTTTTTTTATTTTTTTTAAATTTTCTATTTTTTTGTATTTTTATCATTTTTCAATTTTTTGTTATTTTCTAAATTAGAACTCTTGAAAAAAAAAAAATTAAAACTATGAAGAAGCAAAAATGGGATATCTACAATAAGTCAACTATAAATTGAATAAGTATAGATAAAAATGCAAAAAGATTTACTATGATCCTTTTTGGTTTCAAGGAAGAAAAAATAAACACTTGTGAGTAGAAAAAGTTTCTCTTAAAATTATTTTCTTCAATATAACATGTTTCCATATGTTTGGTTTTTTTTTTTTTAATAAAAACATTCCTATGCTTCACTTATGTATTTAAGGTAATACTTAGTCGCACTTATACAAAATTGCTTTGAGTATGTTACCATAAATACATCATTAGTAAACTTTTATGAAAACTTATATACAAAATAAAGATAAAAAAATGTAGATGATTTCTCAATATTCATAAATTACAATGTCATAAACTTATTTTTATAATCTTTTTAAGAATCCATTTCAACTTTCTTTTGTCTATGTTTCAAATATAATTTATTGATTAATAATAATGAAAATACAATGAAATTATTTTATAAGAATTAAAATGGTTTATTTAACTCAAAAAAATTTTAAGTAGATTTACATAGAAATAGGTTTTGTCATTAGATGCTGACTCATAGCAGTTCTACGTGCTTGCGCATTACATATCATTACATATAGACCTGTATAAGGATCGATTTCGAATTGTGAACTAGCTTAACGAGTCGACAAACAAAGCCAGGTTGAACTGTCCCCCCCGAACTGCCGAGCCCTAAACAGAGTGGAATCGCTTGAATCGGCGGTTTATGAACTATCGGGCCAGCCCGTCATTGAATCGGTTGGTTCAACCCTTAAAAAAAAAAGAAGAAGAAAGAGAGAGAGAGAAAGGAGGTCACTAAGTCGGAAAAAAAATAATTGGATGATATCTATTAGATTATGGCATGTTAAAACTACCTTTTTTGCAATAGTGAAAGATAATTTTTTAAAAATGATATCATCAAATTTTTAATTGTGTATTAATGATAAATTGAAAATTCAATTTAAGTTAATGTAAATACTTTTTTGTAAAACTTGTCAAATGTTAAGGACTTGAATATAAGGAAAAAATAAAATTTGAGGGGACAAAAATAAAAAAAGTTTAAATCACATTAGGTTGGAAATTAATGAAAATAATTAGAAATTATTAATGAATTAGTACACTTAAATTAAAAAAAAGAAAAGAAATGAGGTCACATTATTAGAATTTACTAACGTATTTATATAAAAAAAAGAAATTAATAAAAAATAAAAAAAGGTTCAAGGACCGAACTTGCTCAGAACTATCCCCTATAAGTTGGTCAAGGTTCAATCGTAGCCGAGCTCATGAACCGGCGATTCTAAGCCGAGTGCGTAGCTTTAACCACATAGTCTAGTATACCTAATACGTGGACATTATAAGTTTTTTTTTTTTCTTAAAACATTAAGGGATAGGGATTAGCAAGTAATTTTATTGTACAAAGTATTTTTCTAGTTCTTACTCTATCAAGTAAGCTTCGAGTGGATGAAAAGAGTTATAGGATAGGCTTTAAGTAGGTTTCTCAAAACCTATTCCTATAGGGCAGGGTACAAGTATAATGTCAAGATATCCTATGCTCACTATAGAACTTGTATTCTAAAATATATAGGATGTAGATTTTAGGATATATTATATCAACCTATAATAAAATGATAAAATTATTTGCTCTTGTGTTTACTATCTTGTTTCTCTCTCTCTTTTTCTTTTCTTAAGTAAAACCTTTATATTATGTATATAATAATTTTATGATTTGATAAAAATTTATTTTGATTATTTAAAAGAAAAAAAATTGACATGACCTAATAAAGGGTTGAACATTTGCAATTGTAAGGATTATTAATGTATTGTAAATATAAAAACTTTTAAATATTACTATTTGGTACATTAGTATAGTTATATGTTTAATATTAATTACACGTTAATACAATATTTTCAAAGAAAATAAAATAAAAAAAAATACAGATTCCACAAGATATCCAATACTCAGTATAATTTATAATGTACAGGATATAAGATGATTATAAGCACCATAGAATAGGTTTTGAATACAGAAATTTTTGAATTTATGGAATAGGGTATAAATAAAGTATTATACTCTACTTATCCTGTATGAATTCACCCCTAATTAGGGGTGGAAAGGTAATTAGAAAAATTGGAGAAGGGTTGGTGGTACCACGCAAGGAAGTGTCGTTTAGAGAAAATTACAGCAAGCGAGCGGACTCTACGAGAAAAGACACCAAACTGATTTCTCCGCATAGAAAGATCACACGACAAAACTTATAAAACAACCAGCCAGTCTCTTCAGTCTTTCGCATAAAACCCCCGCACACTTACCCACCCACCCACCCCCCATAGTAACTTAGAACAGACCTCCCCTGTTGTCGCTGTTGCCGGTATTTGGTGGGTGTTTTGACGAGAGAGATGGCTTGTGCAAGTTTCACCAAACTCAACGCTTCGTCTTCTCAATGGATCGGGCAACACTCCTTCGCTAACCGATCCTCCGCCTCCTCCACTCGCTTACCAACTCGCCGAGTCTTCTTCCCCATCCAAGCCAAATCTGCTTATACCGACGAACTCGTCCAAACCACCGTAAACATCTCTCTCTCTCTCTTGTTCTTATAATTGTTGCGATGGTACCTTTGGTCGTAACTAGAAGATACTGGATCATAGTTTTGTTTGATTGAGATGCTTTGCTTCCTCTAAACCGATCTTGCTTGTCAAGTGGTTATTAGTTCCGTGTTTTACTTCGAAATTGGACTGTAAGTTGCATATGTGTGTTTTAGTTGATTTTTTATGAACATCTTGTGATCAAAATACTTATCTGCTATTCACTTTTGATTCGAATTATGACAGAGGCGCTTGTGAGAGTTTTCTGCTGATAAATTCCCAAAAAAGGAAAGAAAAAAAATTGGATTTAAAAAAAATATATTAATGTAAGTTTCATACGATTAGGATTAGTTAGCCAATAATCTTCTGGATTGAATCAACACATGACTATGAAATTTTTCTTCGCTTACTGTAATTCTTCTCCGTGTGTGACCTTTAACATGGAAAACATTTGCATGGACTGCTAATAATGTTTCTGTATGATCCTACTTTGGTCAACTTAAAGCAGGAAATTATGTCTAAAAGATCAAATAATAGTAGTATGGTGACATAAAATCAGAACTGATCTAAGTATTTGAATTCGTCATATGTTGGTCCACAGAAATCTATTGCATCACCTGGTCATGGAATTCTCGCCATTGATGAATCAAATGCCACCTGTGGGAAAAGATTAGCATCTATTGGCTTGGACAATACCGAGGCTAACAGACAGGCATACAGACAGCTTCTCTTGACCACTCCTGGACTCGGTGATTACATCTCCGGTGCCATTCTTTTCGAGGAAACACTTTACCAATCAACAACAGATGGCAAGAAGTTTGTAGACTGCTTGCGTGACGAGAAGATTGTCCCAGGAATTAAAGTTGATAAGGTGCATTCCTAGTTAGATAAACTACACTGTCGAGTATCTTTGTAGTCTGCATCATAAGTATTGTGCATGAGAGGATGATCGCATTTTTGTCATTATCAGGGCTTGGTTCCTCTCCCAGGATCAAACAACGAGTCTTGGTGCCAAGGCTTGGATGGACTGGCTTCGAGATCAGCAGAATACTACAAGCAAGGAGCCCGCTTTGCTAAATGGTGAGTTTGGTACTTGTGACTTGGCACATTTGCCAAATTTTGTTCGTTAATCCGGGATAGCTTCTAGCAGAAAGAAGTTTTCAATTTTTTTTCCATAAAATATCCAGGATTACATTCACTGGGAAGCTTTGTCTACTTGATTATTAATGATTCAATTAAGTTTGACCTGGAAATTGGAAAATGACTTATGGCTTGTATTATTTTGCTTGTGATGATTTATTTGATATAGGAGGACAGTTGTCAGCATCCCTTGTGGTCCTTCTGCGCTAGCTGTTAAGGAAGCTGCATGGGGACTTGCACGATATGCTGCCATTTCCCAGGTTTGTATTCATATCTTTAAATTTGATCCTTAAACATTTGTTTAGCTAGGCAGTGCGAGATTTTCTAGTATCTGATTCTGTGTTTAGTATAATTATATTATGAACGAGATAAGATCATTGTGATTGGTTTTATCAATGTGAAAACTGCATTGACCTATAATTCTAAGGAATTTACTGTCATAAAACCATTTATTTGTCAACATCAGCCTATTCCATGGATACACTGAAATAGAAATTTTTTGTTTGGATTGGCCTGGTGTGGCAAGCATTTATGCTCTTGTGTTTCTAGCAAAATTTTCCTTAGTTTGGTTGTTTTGAACATGTCAAGCTGATACAGATTGAGTCAATCAAGTCTAGTTCAGCAGTATCCAAGTGCTGATTAATGTCTCATGATGGACAGGATAATGGTCTTGTGCCCATTGTGGAACCCGAGATTCTTCTTGATGGGGATCACCCAATCGAGAGGACCCTTGAAGTGGCAGAGAAGGTTTGGTCAGAGGTATTCTTCTATTTGGCTGAGAATAACGTGCTATTTGAAGGCATCTTACTTAAGCCAAGCATGGTAACTCCTGGAGCTGAGCACAAAGAGAAGGCTTCACCAGAGACCATTGCCAAATATACCCTTACCATGCTTAAGAGAAGGGTTCCTCCTGCTGTTCCTGGAATCATGGTATATATATATTAACTATTGGTTGAGACATATATTGTGAAGTTCTATTGACAGCGGTCTTGCACCATGTGCACCTTAATAGTTTAATGAACAGATAAACTAGTTGCTAATTGTTCAGACACAGTTTCTTTCTGAGGCTTTTGTCTGACCCATAAGTTATTTGGATGGGAAGCATAATAGCTCAATGAAATAGTGGGGTGAACCTGATATGTGTAGTGTATGTGGTTATGTCAATGGTCAATTTTGCTGTCCATCACATTTCCGTCTGCATGAACTATCCTGATTAGGCAAGATCTTCATCTTAATGAGAAAAATGTTTCTTCGTGTTCAGTTTTTGTCTGGGGGACAGTCTGAAGTGGAAGCCACTTTGAACCTCAACGCAATGAACCTGAGCCCAAACCCCTGGCATGTCTCGTTCTCATATGCACGTGCTCTCCAGAACACTGTTCTTAAGACATGGAAAGGACAGCCAGAGAACGTGGAAGCTGCGCAGAAGGCACTTTTGGTAAGGGCAAAGGCCAACTCACTGGCTCAACTCGGAAAATACTCTGCAGAGGGTGAAAGTGAGGAAGCTAAGAAAGGAATGTTCGTTAAGGGTTACACATACTGAGTTACACTACGAGAATGATATCACCTACTAATTCTCTGCAATTCCCTCAGTTCGGCATCCTTTTTTTTTTTTTTTTTTTCCTTTAAATATCTTGTGGCTAGTTATTGTTATTGAGGAGACTTTTTCATTTTGTTTTATTGCTTTGCCACTTTGTTTTCAAAATAAGACTGGAAAGCGAAAAAGGTCGCTCTGACTTTCCCAGCATTTGAGAAGACAGTCATGTTAGTGAAAAGAACTAGTTGTAGCATGATGTTTTATGAACCGGTGCCCATGTCATGGAGCATGTGCTTGCTTATAACTCATACAACATGTGCTTTCTCTTTTTTGTTTAGATCAGCCTTCAGGTTTGATATTCTCATGCACGTGAATCTCATTTTTCCCAGGTGGGTTTGTCCTACTATGTCATACTATTAATGTTGATCGTCTATGTAATGACTTGAAATTGCTTAAACACATGGACGAATCTCATATTAAGGTTTCTCTATTAAGAATTAAGGAAGAAGCATTGGAATTTTGAAAAAAGAATCAACAGTTTGCATTGCAAAATGGGGGTAGGAACAATAGGAAGAGGTTTGATGTCGGTGCAAGGATGGAGGTTGAAACTTGATTTCTGGATATACTTGTTTACAATTGACTTGCTCGTTTTCTAAGATTGATTGATTTCTTTCTTTCTTTCTTTTTCTTTTTTGTTCGAACATGTTTTTGTAAGTTATTTTTTCTCATTTAATTCCCATATCTCTTATAATAGGCATCTACGAAATTACAAGTTTGATGTCGGTGCAACGATGGAGGTTGAAACTTGATTCCTAGATGCATTGTTTACAATTGAGTTGCTCATTCTCTAAGATTTCAAGAAATTACACGTTACAAGTATTTGTAAGTATTCTTTTTTAACTTTTTTATTACCATATCACTTATTAAAAGGGATCTAGACGGGGAGAATTTGGGACAAGTCATAAGAATTAAGAATCTATCCTGAGATTTCAAACCCAGTTTTTAAAACTATATTCAAAATCTATGTCACTATCCTAATAGAGTATCTGCTTTTCAACTCGTTAGACATATATATATATATATATATATATATATATATATATTTTATTACCAAATAACTATTTACCTTCATTAATCATCATATGAGAAATTGATTTGTATTATTTATAGAATATGCATCATATCATGAAGAATAAGGAATCTATCTGTTGTATCATCTTTATCTGTTGTATCTTATCATGGCATCAATCACGCATTTAGTAGTATAGTTATATAATAAGTTTAATAATTTATGTAAACTCCATCTTGATTTTTCTAGATGTTTGCATTAAATTTGTTATTTATGTTTCTTTTTATTATGTAATAAATACACGACCACCTTCTCTTAATCAAATAAATAAAAAAAAAAGCTCATATAGATACATATTCATAAATACAAATAGAAAATAATAAATGTGATTAAAGTTATTATCACTTAGGTTTTCATTTGTTTATTATTTTAGGTATTAGAAAATTTAGTTAATATTATATTATTAATTTATTATTTTTTATTGGGTAACAAGTTTCCCATCGAATTTCTCTAAAATCTCATAATTTATCTCAAAACCTTAATGAGTTTTTGTTCATATTCCAAAACCCTATCGAGTAATACCCTATAAGGTTTTTAGCAAGTTGGGTATCTTATAATAATCTACCTTGTTACGTCCTTAATTATCAACGAGTGTGTAAGTAACCCTATTGTATAAGATATTTACGCTAATCTTACTTTACTGAGTAGGTTTTTACATGGGTAGTGAAAATCATAAGATAAAATTCGAGCAACAACTTCCTTAAACTTACTCTTATAGGATGAGAGACGAGTATGGAGTCAAGGTAATCTATACCCAACTCAAAACCTATACTCTAATGTATATAAAGTATAAGTTTTAGTTAATCTAGTGTTCACCCTATAATAATAATAAGATAATATAAATAAATAATTAATTAATACTACTTTTTTTTCAACTTTAAAGAAAATAATAATTAAAAACTAATCCATAATAAAACCTTAAGATTACATGTTATTTATGTGTATTGTCTAATCCATCTTCCTTATTATATATATATATATATTTGGGTGAAACCCTCTCTCTTCTTCTACAATATCATTTTTTACTTCGTTTTTCTCTTTTACTAAGTCTATTCTAGTAAGATCTTAAAAACATCCTAGTTCTTAACTTATTTGCACCACTAAAAAGGTATATTTTTTAACTTTTTGTACATATGTATGGATTATTGAATTGTTTATTTATGTTATAAAATCTAATTCCTTTCAAATTCTTACTAGATGGTTTAACGATAGCGAAGTCACATGTTTGATATTAATATACTTCTAACATAATCTAAAAAACGAAAATACAGATTTCATATATCTCCTGTTTAGGGTGGTTTTAAGGTGCTATGGAGTAGTTTCCTAGTACAAAAGTTTAAGAACATGTATTTACAAGATAAGATATAAATAAGTTCTCATACTTTATCTACCATGTATCAACTCATCCCTGTCTCTTATAATACACATTCATGAAACATGCCAATCTTAAGTAGTATTTGATTTTCAACATTTTTTGAGTTATGCTATACCATGTTTGGTTTCTAATATAAGTCTATTATGGCAATAGAATCTCCATTTAGTATTAGATAAGGCAAAATCTATTAATCTTGGTTTATAGAATTAGTAATAGAACTCTTTTTTAAAATGAAAAATCTAAAAAATGTTGTCTCTTCCATTGGTAGTACAAAAATCATAGGATATAATAAAATAAAATCACTTGACTAAAACTCAATATTTATATATTTTTCAATCATTGCCTCATCACTAGCATTATCAACCTCCGTCACCTCCACCTCACTATACTAACTTAGCCTTGCAACCATGAACACAACCATTACTGTTATTGTCGCAATCACCACAATATTACCACCACCACTTGCACAACTAGTGTTACACCACTTTTACCACTAATACTATCACTTCAAAAATCTCATATATCACTAATATCGCCATCATTATACTATAACACTATCACTATTTAATCCACCACCATCTTTAAGACAATCATTATAGTCGTTGCATCACTATCACTCCATGGCCACTATCATTCTCTCACATTACCATCATATTAGCATTATCATTACAAATATTAATGTACCAATGCATAATATCATTATAATGTAGATAATAAGGAGTCAACATTATTTATTGTATCAGTAGCGAAGGTGTAATAGCAGCGAAGGTGTAATAGCAGCGGTGGCAATTGTTGTAAAAGAGTAAGAGAGTGATGGAATGAGAAAGTTTTGAGATAAAATAAATAATATGACTATTTTAATTACTATAGTATTGTACTTATGTATAATAAATAATAAACAATCTGAAAAAGAAGAAGAAAAATCTTGTGTTATACATAGCATGCGAATAATTATACAAAGGACTTGAGTAGTACAGTGTATTCTTTTTATTTTATATTGTACTTTTTCATTTTTTTGATATCTCTTATGCACTTTTTAAAATCGAGTGTAATCGCCAATATATGATACTAAAAAGATTAAAGTGTATATATATATATCCTTTTATGAAGTTAAATAATTAAAATCCTATAAAGTTGGATTTATTTAATTTTTACTTTATTTAGTTTTATAAAACAAACAATCAATTTTTTAAAGAAAAATAAATAAAACATATAATTTTAAATGTTTTTCCCTTAAAAGCATTTGAACATTAACTTACTAATTTTGATCCTTTTATCATCTTCGCCATAATCATGCAAATATATAGATATTTTAAATTTAAAACAAAAACAAATAAATTATAGATTAATCAATTGTCTAAATATCAAATTTCAAATAAATACAAATCACTCCTATAATCAATATAAATAAGATACAACAAAAGAGGACAAAAGCTTATAAAATATATAACTATACTTTTCAAATCTTTTTAAAGCATGTTATGATATTTTTGTATTGATTTCTTCATTTAAGTCCTCCATCATGACATATTTCCTTATTTGTTAAACTAGTTAACCACCGCCAACTCAATTTACTACTATCTTGCCATCCATAACCATAGTTTTGACTGAAGGTCTAAGAAGATGATTTTCATCAAACATTTAAACTTTATCAAATCCAATGCGCCCTCCTTTAAATATACTTCTTAAATCCATGATATAGAATTTTTTACTTAGTTTTCTCTTTTTAAAATTATCTCAGTAAGTATTTCTTTTACATAAACATAGCACTTTATACTGTTATTCCAAAGTCAAAATTTGTGATTCGATATATCCATTAAAAATGTTAGGATTTTATATATTAGTTTGGTTGTGTATTTAGGGAAAAAGCATCATGATGAGCATATATGTCCTATTGACTTATTTAAAGGAATCAATGTTAGATTTATTAGATTCTTAGTAATTCATGCAAGAATTCTTTTGAGAGATCTTTAGAAAGCCCCTTTTTGCATGCACCACCCTTTGCTTTAATGGGAATCGTGTAAGGGTAAATTGATATGATAGAAATCTTTAACAAAATGTTTGTCCTTAACTCAGGTAGTACATTAGTTTGTCCATTTTCTAAGATTTACTAACTTAAATATATTACATTTCATTTTATCATGGATCTTCTTTTGTTTATAATAGTTCATTCCATAATTTCTTTTCTTAAAGTCACCTCTTTAATTGTTGGTCATGTCTATTTATCCTTAGTTATTGAAACATGGTTTTTGCTTCTAAAACTATTAAATGGTTTAGTTGCTAAGCAATGTAACAATTACCTTTTAACTTTTTTATATAAATGTAAAACTCTAAACTACACAATCCTCTCTCTCTCTCTCTCTCTCTCTATATATATATATATATATATTTTTTTTTTTTCGTTTTCCTACGACTCTCCACACAATCATCTTTTCCTAAAAATCCTATGCAAAATTAATAAATTGAGTGAATCTTTAATCAATTTTAAAATGGCAAATTGTTAATACAAAAGTTTGTAAGGGGGCAAACTACTTTCACAAGAATTTAGGCTATAGCCATTAGCAATTGAGGTTTGACTTTTTGGTCTAAAGATAGAGCTAGGCAATTAAGTTTATATTTTAGGATGATTTTAGAAAAATTTTAGCATTATGGACTTAAAAAAAGAGTGTTGGGATTAGACCATTTATGCTTAACTTTTCTTAAGTAAGTTCATGCATTCAATAAAGCTCTCCATAGACTTGAACTCAAGAGAATCCCATATGAGGATCCATAAAGGAGCCTATTTCATTGGTCAACTATCAAGGTGATTAATAGGAATTAGCCTATGACGATCTTTAGGCCGAAGTTAACTTACCCCATTTAAGGTCAAACTGATACCAAAAGGCCGAAAGGAAGAAAGAGAACAACTTAGCATTAGATCTATCTTCTACCGAAAAGTAGAGATACTAGACAGCTTAGGACCTAAATCTAAAGAATAGCTTGTCACGGCATGAGAAAACTAGTGCTAACCAATCCTAGAGCTCAGTAACTGTAGATCAACCTCACGAGAAGCTTGGCTAAGAACTGTACGACCTTAGTGACCCCTACCTGAACCGGGACATCTAATTGTCAACTTCACCCAGTTTGGATCGTACTCATTCCAAGACAACTCAAATGACCTACATGTTAACCTCCCTATTAAGTGCACGGTTTTGTACACTTGTAAATATTTTCCTTAACTTTAGTTGTGGGCTTCCTTTAGGGTTTAAGGCTTTGTACTCTATTTATATTTTTGCCACTACGGTTTTAGAATGTACTATAAATAGTAACTTTTGTATTTAGTGGAGGGGATTATCGTCAACCATTAATACTATTTCTTAGAGAAACTTCTCTCGTGAGCTTGCTTCTAGCTTAACTCCTTTTAAGTGATTATTGGGCATGCTATTCCTCTTTAATTTTTCTTATATTCTTATCAATCTTCTTCTTGAGATTGTAGTGAATCCTTCATTTGGGTGAGCTAGTGAGTCATATCTAACCCTCATTTGAAACCTTAAGCCTTGATTTAGATTTTATGAGTCGTATTGAAACTCCTTTCAAGCTCAACCCCTGATTGTATTTGTGTCTTGGTGTGTAATATCCATCCACATTTACATTCAAAACCCCATTTCACTACTTATTCCTTGTTTCCATTTGAACTTCGAAATACCCATTCATAGTTCGTGTCCGTCGCGTACTTGCGAATCATATCATCATGATATCAGAGCTTTGGAGAGACACAAGTGTTAGTGTTTTTTAAAGTTTGATTCATGATTTAAACATTTCTATTATTCATCATTTTGTAGTGTGATGTGTTGTTCGAGTTTTGTAGTGTAGTGGTGTTGTACTATTTGTATTGGGTTGTAAAGTCGAGTAACAGTAATTTTAGTAGTTGTATCTAGTTGTAGAAGTGTTTATCAATCGTGGATAGCTATAGAAATCGAGTAGTAGTAATTTATAAGTTACTGTTAGTTGAGTGTATTACGTATTTGTTGAATTTTCTTTATGGAAATTAATATACAAACAAGAATGTCTGAAGATAGTGTGAATATCGGTAGTGATAGCCCCCATAAAAGTTTGAGGCAACGTGTTGATAATTTGGAATGTTAGATTTAGAATCTTACTGATTCTATCTATGAACTTACTGGTTTAGTTAAAAGCCATAGATGTGTTAGCTGAGGTGAAAGAAGAGACAAAGCACTAACCAATAGAAGTGACTCCAATAAGCTTAATAATGATGAACAATAGCCAAGACGAGTTATCGAGCCGAAGAGAAGTAATGATAGGAGTATTGACTCTAAGGTAAACCAAGGAGCTCGAAGAAGGGAGCTGAAGCCATAAAGAGATTTGGCTAAGCAGAGCTCCAGTAGAAGTAGCTGATTCAAGGTCACCTGACCCATTCGAAATGCAAGGGATGAGTCCTGAACATATAGCCGAGGACTTGACAACATTAAGCTTAAGTTATCGACCTTCAATGGTAGTAGTCGACCTGAAGAGTTCCTTGACTAGATTCCCCGAGTAGGGAAGTTCAAATGCTATGAGTGTGATGATAGAACCAAGGTCAAGCTAGTTTCTTTATCTCTTATTGAGTATGCCAGTCTTTGGTGAGATAAATTGATCGCCAAGCGAGACGTCTAAGGATAGGAGCTGATTAGAACTTAGAGGCTCATGAAGCATTTGATGAATCAACAATTTATGCTAACCTACTTCAAATAAGAGATGCTCCATGCTTTCTAATACCCAAGGCAAGGTCGAAACACTGTTGAAGAGTACCTGCAAGAGTTTGAGACCTTAATGATGAGATGCTATAAGACTGCACTATTGCTAGATTCTTAAGTGGACTCTGAGATAACATTACCAGCATGTTCAAACTATAGCCATTGAACTCATTAGACGAGATAATCAATTTCGCATTAAGGGTGGAGAGATAGAGGAGAAGAAGGCACTAGAGGCCGACTAACCAACCTCAATAAGGTAGTCTTGAGCTCGAGAGGTATGAAGAGAAGAAAAAGCTTGATAAGAGAATAGAGAAAGGAGAGTATAGCCAACTTGACCAGGTTGAGACTAGGAAGGTAGAAAAGAAGAAAGTGCTAAGTGCCAAAGCCCAAGAAGTTAAGTGCTTCAAGTGTTTGGACTACAGACATATTACCTCTCAATGTCCGAATAAGAGGGTCATGATCTTAAAAGGCAAAGGACCTAATGCTCAAGTAGAGAATTAGAGTGATAAGAGCTTAGAAGGTGAATTAGAAGAAGAGAATGTCTATGTAGATTTGGACAAACTCTTGGCTATGACAAGCTAGCGAGTTGACCTAAAAGAAGACCCATGTTAGATGGAGAACTTATTTCAAATCCGATGTTTGGTGAATGGGAAGACTTACTCCTTGGTTGTTGATGGAAGAAGTTGCACTAACATTGTTTCTATCAAGCTAGTGAAGAAGATGAGATTATCGACCTTCAATGTCCCCGACCTTATAGGCTAAAGTAGTTTAATGATAAGGGTATGATCTATGTATATAACAGAGCTTTGATAGCATTTAAGGCAGGGTAATATGAGGATGAATTAGATTTTGACGTAGTGCCTATGAATGCAACAAATTTACTCCTTAGCTAACCTTGGGAGTATAACTGGAGATTAATCTATGATGGCTTTTTCAACACTTATACGATCTGGAAGGATGGGAAGAGCTACTATTTGACCTTCATGACTATTGAGGAGATTCAAAGCAACCCAACATCTATGGTGAAAAGAAAAGGGAAGAGGAGTCTGTTTGGCATCCAGGCTCGTACTCATTATCTAAAGTCGATGGCAACTTCTATTTAGCCCCGTGGTGATTAGAGGGATTAGCTTACGATGATCTCTAGGCTGAGGTTGACATGCCCCATCCAAGGCCAAATTGATACTAGAAGGTCAAAGGGAAGAAAGAAAACAACTTGGCATCAGATCCATCATTTGTCGAGAAGCTAAGAAACTAGATAGCCTAGGACCCGAATCTAAAGAACAGTTCGGTACGACATGAGAAAACTTATGCCAACCAATCTTAGAGCTCTACAACTGTGGGTCGACCTCATGGGAAGCCTAACTAAAAATTGTATGATGTTAGTAACCCTTACCTAAACCAGGACATCCAACTGCTAACCTTACCCAATTCAGATTGTATTCATTCCAAGATAGCTTGGATGACCTATATACTGACCTCCTTATTAAGCATACTGTTTTGTACACTTGTAAATATTTTCCTTAGCTTTAGTTATAGGCCTCCTTTAGGATTTAAGGCCTTATACTCTATTGACATTTTTGCCACTAAGGTTTTAAAATGTACTATAAATAGTAACTTTTGTATTTAGTAGGGGCAATTATCATCAACCATTAATAGTATTTCTTAAAGAAACTTCTCTCATGAGCTTGCTTCCAACTTATCTCCTTATGAGTGATTATTAAGCATGTTATTCCTCTTTAATTTTTCTCATGTTCTTATCAATCTTTTTCTTGAGATTATGGTGAATCCTTTATTTGGGTAAGTTAGTGAGTTGTATCTAACCCTTATTTGAAACCTCGAGCCTTGGTTTGGATTTCGTAAGTCATATCGAAACCAATTTTGAGCTCCAACCTTAATTGTGTTTATATCTTGATGCGTAATATTTATCCACATTCACATTCAAAACCCCATTTCACTACTTATTCCTCGTTTCCATTTGAACTTCGAAATGCCCATTCGTGGTTCGTATTTGTTGCATGCTCGTGAATCGTATCAATGATCTAACAAATAATGTTAATCTTCACACTTTATAAATATTTAGCAATGCTTCCATCTCTACGTACAATTGAGAGAAGCAAGAAAAGGAATCAGGCTATCAACCTACTTTACTAGAAGATCAACATAGCAGTTAGAAAAGATTTCTAAGCACTCATGCTCAAGAACTACAAGGTTATAACTTCAAGCTTTCTTCTATCACAAATGAATCCAAGCCTCAAGATTGCCCATTTCTCCTCCCTACTCACTTTCTCCTTTTCATCCCTTCATGTGTTATCTCCAAGTCGCTCCTCTAAAGTCATGTGAAATACAAAACTTACTTAGTATGCATTCTTTACCATCTACCATATCTTTGCATCTAGATTTTGGCAACTCTACTAGGGAAAGAGAAAGTTGATAATAGAGTAATGGAATCTATAAGGAAGAGGTCAACTGACTTAACTTATAGCATCACCTAAAAAGGAGAAACTAATGTAGAGATAACTAAGAATAACAAGATTCCCTTAGAGAATACCAATCAAGATAATTAAGTGTAAGAAGGCTCTTTTGAAGTCATATAGATGATGACAATGATGCAGGAGAACACCAAAGCTCTAAATCAACTCTTGGCCATGTTTGTTAATTCATTGTGGGAGGTGGCTGCTAATGTTGTTTCAATAAGGTGCAGCTCTAGTAAGCTCTATCGTTGATGCATAGCAATGTATCACTTATTTAGTTTAACCAACTAATCCCCTTATCGCTATGAGGGTAAGCCTCAAAGTATGGTAAGCAAGCTCCTACACTTGATACCTTAGTAAAGTAACACGTATTACTTAAAGCAGTTACAAGAGTTCAACCCAATGACTCTTTAACCTCACAAGTAAACCCTCCTATAACGCTTAGTAGTTTTGCTAACTATCATATCTTCGCTCCTATTACTTGTATTAAGGCTAACAATTATAACCCAATATATTCATTTATAATAATAGGAGATTATAATGCCATATTTCTTAAATACTAGGTGACGGAACTCTAATTATTAAGACGTTTTTTGGTATGGTAACAAGGTATATATCGAAACTCTGAAGTTAAGCATGCTCATGTTAGGTGCATTTTGGTGTCATAGTTAGGTGTATGTTAGAACTTTGAAGTTAAGAATGCTTAGGCTAGGCGCCTTTTGGTGTAGTAGCTATGTATAAGTCGAAACTCCGAAATTAAGTATGCCAAAGTTAAGACAATTTCAGAATGGGTGACCTCCTGAGAAATTGCTGTACCAAGGAACAAAACCGTGCAATGTTCCATATCAAAGCAAACAATACCTCAGTGGGAAAAGTTTTGGTTAAGTCGTTATAAGTGATATCAAAGCAGTTTATCGGCCGAAAAGGCGAGGACCTTATCTAGTGATGGTTTTAGACCCATGTAACAAAACTGACAAAAATGTCAATTTTATAAGTGAGTAAATTGTAATACTCCTTAAATATTAAATGATAAAACTGTAATTATCGAGTCGCCTTTTAGTATAACAACTTGGAGTAAGTTCAAACTCTAAAGTTAAATGTACTCAAGCTATGATAATCCTATAATAGGTGACTTCTTAGAAAACTACTACACCAATGTATAAAACTATACAGTATTAAAGTGGACAATACCTCAATAAAAAGAGTTTTAATCAAGTTGTTACATATAATAAGTCCTTATCACTATAACAAATGAAGCTATTATGGTGAATCGGTTGAGGTGGTTTTTATTTTTACTTTTTAATAATAAATCTAATTAGTAGTAGCACAAAGGCAATTAGTAGAGATGGAAATTAAAACCAACTAGTGCATATTTTCATATTGTTGGCTTATTAAAAGCCTTCTATCTACCTCTCTCCCTTTCTCCTCTCTCTCCTCATTCTTTTCCATCTATTCACGGTTGTTAAAGCACTCACACTCAAACTATTGTAGACTTCAAGCATTTGGATAGTGGTATGTAAACTGAACTTTCTCCTTCAAATTATTAAGGTTTTGGTTTAATTTTTGTTTTAAAGTTCATATTTTTATGATTACGTAAAGTTAGGGTTTCTCCATAGATTACATATAATGTATCCATGTAAAGTTAGGGCAATTGTACTTTAGTTGTTGGATGTTAGAATACATTACCATTTTGATTTCAAGAAAATGGCTCTACCAATATATGGTGTGATGTTTGCTTTGGGGAATTTGTCGAAGTTGATTTTATTGTCTTTTTTATTTGGCATTTGTTCATGTCTGGCTATTAGTTGCTTTAACGTATAAAATTCCGTGAATAAGTAGAACCACTACTGTCATTTTGCATTTAACAGGGGACTACATGGCAGAGTTGTTTGTGAAATTATTTTCCATCAATAAATGATACTTTTTGTCTCTTTATTATACTACCATTTTGCACTTAATGGCACTTAGTTGGGCCACCAGCAATATGTACGTTTGCTAAAGGGATTCTCATAAGCATTCCATGAGCTATTCATTGGTCCACTAAAGTATTTACGTGTATCTATGTGGTTCTTTCTCTTGGCTTTTGTTTACTTGTTTCTTTTTATGAAATTAGTGTAAATGCCAGCTCTTCTTGTATTTGGAATAGGTCCAAGTCGGTAACTAAAAAACAAAACAAGTTTGTGAAAGTTAGTATGTCTAATTTCTCATCTTACTCTGCCACATGTAAGCCTACGTGTTAGCTATATGCTTTTCTTTGAGTTGTTTGAAGCTTTTCTACACGTTCCAACTCCTAGGATTGATTGGTAAAACTTTCCATTTTAAAATTGTTTCACATCCCTCAATAGCAAGGGACAATTTGTAGAAAACGTCCAAGATTTTCCATTTCCTGAAGCTGTTTTCTCTAATTCAAAGTGTAATTTTTATTTCTTGGCACTAAAATATCCCCATGTCCTAAGAAGATGAAGATGATTTTAACTTGTTTTGACAGACCCATTTGATTTCCATTTTGAAAACACTTTGCATTTGAATTCGCACTTTGCGTGGTTACTTGAAGTGAAACTCCGATTGTCTATGTGACCCAAGTGAACCAATCTAGTTTTCTATCCAAAAGTTTAAGATTTATTCTGAATTCATAAGGGAATCTATTAAAAAGTTATTTAAACTTATATACCATTTTATATTTTAAACCATCCAACTTATACGTTTAACCATATTGCTTTTTCTTTGTTACTAACATTAATATAATTTAAGTGCAACAGTAACAAAAGGGGAAAAAAAAAAGAACTTATATATTTCTAAGCATTAATTTGATAAATTATTAAAGGATAAATAAAGCTGTTATTGATTCATATATTTTCATGTCTTGAAAGCATTAATTATGTTATTGGAAAGACTAAATTCCCACATGCATACATTGACCTATGGTAATTAAATATTCTAAAGGGGCATTTAATACAAAAAATGAGAAAATGCATGCTTGTCTTAAATGGTCATCTTTGGTTTTATTATAATCTTTGAATTTCTGGTCTACTTATGCATGCAGGGGTTGACACGTTATGATTTTTTACAGTGTTTTTATTATTATATTATTATAGCTGTGAGACATAGTAACACCTAGAAATTTATCTTTTGAGGGATCTTGAGGTCTAGGTACTCAATTCAATAATACAGGGCTTAAAAGTACATGGAATTTACTCCCTTCTCATATTATAATGCTACTAAAAATTTGACAATGGCATGAAACTATCAATTTCAAATTAAATCATAAACATTTTTTTAATATGTTATATAATCACGGCATTACGTATACATTCTTAAAAAATCTCCTTTTTCAATTATTCATATGTTTGGAAGTGCAACAAGAAAATGCTTTCTTTCCTCAAAATTTATTGGTTTTCTTGACGATGCCATAAAGTTTGTTTGGTTTCGATTATCAATTTGAACATGTATATATCCTTAAAATCTTGCAATTTGTCCACATCCAGCAGCAAAGGAGTTTTCGACTTTAGCGTGGAACTCTATGGCCTAAGCCTAGATAGATTATGTGATATAAATTGCATTTGCTTATCTTTGTTTTTGCCAAGTTGATCGCAGGGCATGTACTAGGAGTTGAGTCAATCGTTGTTGGGTTTTTTTTTTTTTTTTTGTGAGTAATTTTTAGAGAGTTATAGAACAAAATTTACTCATTTGGTTGCATTATGATGAGGATATTTAAGAGTTGCTATATTAGTTTCATATGAACTATAATTGTAAATTTCTAGATTGCAATAATAATGAATATTGTCTTGCTGGCTTGACTTTCCTTACCTGGGTAATGTTAGAAGCACTTACTATTCTCAAAACTAGAAGCAGAATCTTACCTACTAAAAGGAAACAAAAGGGCTGGCACTTATTTTCGGTATTAGCTATTTTGAATTCACGTTTAATGATGATCCCGAGATGCTCTGTTTCAAGTATGATATTTTCGATAAAAAAGTAACCAACAACTTGGTAATAAGGTTGGAAAAGATATTAGGAGTTTCAATTCTTAATCCTCATGCTTATAGCATTTATCAGTATTTAGTAGAAATGATGCGTGCATCATGAATATTATCCATTGATCAAGCACTAGTCTTATGGAAGTATTTCAAACTTATTGAATATTTTGTTGGAAGTTAGAATACATACAGTTTTTATTTTTTATTTTATATTTTGGTTGGCGTTCACAATTATGTGTTATTGTTTTAGAGACCAATATTCTCTTTATTATAAAAATTTATTGAAGTTCCCCCCTCTTATAATTTCATTTGCATGTATTAATTCTTTAATTAACCATGTGTATTATTTTCCAGTAGTGAATTGTGTGATCAAAGAATAAAACTTAGATATTTTTTAAAACTTGTATATATAGACTGTTGAGACTATAAACTAGGATGGTTTTCACTTGTCTTCAAACATATTGTACTTTAAATTATTAAAGTGTACTTGAATAGTTATAATGGTAGGAGGAAATGCATGGTTGTCAACATAATCATGAATTATGTAGAATATTACTTTATTCTTAATATATAATTCTACAAGTGACTTAAGTGTTTTTTTTTTTTAAGTTATTTATATGTTTACATCAATACACTTATATGTCCCAATAGACCTATATATGACATGATACTTCATATTTTTTTTCTTTTAGTTATACAGCTATATAAGTCATTTGTATGCAAAAGGTTTAATCAATTATATTGATAATTGATACTCTTACATTTAAGCCATGTTCTATCTTTCGGAATGGATAGAAGTTGGATGAATAAGGTTAGAAACATTATTGAATATCGAAAAGATGTCAAAGAATTCCTTAAGTTTGTATTTCATTATTCATCTTATGATGAAAAGATTTTATGCCCTTGCGTGAAATGTGTAAATCATTCTTGGCAAACATATGACGATGCTAGCATTTATTTGATCTGTGATGAGATTTTAAAAGGATATACTTGTTGGGTTTATCATGGAGAAGAGCCATTATCCAACATTACTATGTCGACTTCTTCTCTTCCTAAGTCTTAGACACAAAGAACTACTCTAGATAAATAATGGAGCACAAGGGGTAAATGACATCGTAGGATTACCGAATGATGTATTTGGTATACATAATAAAGGAAATGATGGGATGGTTGGTTAATGAGCATAGAATGAAAGATTTGATGATAATGAACTATTTGATACGGGTAATGATTCATTCCTCAGATTTAATATGGAGCATGATACAAAAGAATCAAGTTATGGAACAAATAAGTTTCACAAGCTTCTAAAGGACTTTATTAATGAATTATATCTTAGATGCCTCACATCCTTAAAATTATTTTGCATTTTATGTTTATACCATCTAAAATGTTTGAATGGGTGGTCGACAAAATCGTTTAGCATATTGCTTGAGTGTTTAGGTAATATGCTTCCATAAGGAGCTACATTACCAAGATCCCATTATGAAGTAAAAAAAATTATTAACGGTTTAGGTTTGGGTTATGAGAAAATACATGCTTGTCGAAATGATTGCATGCTATTTTAAGGTGATAAAGCAAATTACAATACTTGTATTATTTATGGTGCATCATGTTGGGTTTTACAGAATGGAAAATATGCGAATAGTGAAAATGGTTCAAGCGTTAGTTCTATTAGTGAAAGGAAAATGCTAGTAAAGGTGTTACGATGCTTTCTCTTGACACCAAGGTTGCAAAGGCTTTATATATTAACAAAAACTTCAAGTGATATGCGATGACACGAGGAATGACGCAAAAAAAAGATGGATTATTAAGACATGTTGTCGATAGAGAAGCAAGGAAAGCATTTGATATTCGCTATCTAGATTTTTCATCAGATCCTCGCAATGTAAGACTTGCTCTTTGTAGTGGTGGATTCACTCCGTTCAAGACAATGAATATGACATATGGTACATGGCTTATTGTATTGTTCATTTATAATTTTCTACCTTGGATTTATGTAAGCTCCCAAAATTGAGAGTAGAACAGCCGAGCTCAGATTTAGGGCTTTTAGGGTAACTTATCCAATTGAGCCCAAACTTTGTGACTAGAATGAAAAAGTTAGTCGAGATATTACAGTGAAGTCAGATTTTAGTAATAAAGACCCGAAATCCCAATTTTGCCCTTAGAAATTAGAATATTTACTAAAGCCCTAAAATGTTTGGAACTCCTAAAATTGAACTTAGATTGCAACGAGAACTTAGAGATAAGTTAATTGAGCTATGAAATGAGATAATGTAGTATAATTTACTATAAAAAAATACATGTAATTTTTTTAGTATACCTGGTATAAATAATAATTATACTCGTAAATTAACCTAAAATTGTTTAATTATATATTTATTGTGTTGAATTTATGAAATTAACCTTAGAATGTATCCTAAAAATAAAAGATATGCTAGAAACTTAATTATATGAGTAAACTTATATATTTCACATGTTATTTACATAGGGTATAAACTTGTATATTAATTAAATAATTAATTCTAACACATAATATCTATATTTAAGTAATTATTTAATAAAAGAAAAAGAAAAATTAATTAAATAACATTGGAGATTGCTGGAAGGAGGCGTGGCAGGAGAATGGAAAGTGGATTTGCTGATTCAAAAAGTGAAATTGTAACATTAGGACACCTCATGCATAAAAAAAAAAATTAGAAAAGAAAATATGAATTAATTAAAAAAAAATCCTTTAACCGACTTTGAGGCACTATAAAAAGCCAACATCATCAGCTATGAGAGTTTTAGCAGTTTAGAATCAGAAATAATTAGAAAGAAAAATTAGAAAAAATCGTGGAAAAAAAAAACAAATTTAGAAAAAAAAAACAGAAAAATTAGTGAAAGTGTGGAACCCTAACCTAGAGTAGATTTGCTGTGAAACCCAGCCAACCCCACACGGTCCACCCACCGCGCCGGCCGTCCGACAACCGCCCAACCGCCGCCGGCCACCGGAGCACCCAAGAACATCAAGGTCAAATTTCTGTCATGTTTTTCAATAATTTCTAAAAAATAGTAAATCCGTCCAAAAAATTATGAAAAAAATTACACTTAGGTTATTTTAGACATGCTTTCATGTGATATTTTTATTTTTGAAAAATTCGTAATATTTAATATATTTTATTAAGAAATCTGTAATTCATCCGAATATATATTTATAAAATAAATGTACTATATGATGTTGTTTCTAGCTGAAAATTTTTGTGTAGGATGTGTATGATATATAGGTAATTGCTACGAGCCCAAATTTTTATTTGAATAATTTTAATATTTATTGAATTTTTAGGCCTGAAATTAGCTCGAAAATAGGCTAAAATTATGAATTTAATAGGAAATTAAGAAATTAATTGATGAAATGGACATGTACTGATCTATAATAAATAATAATAGTATTGAGTCAGATTGAAATTAATTGGATGCTAAAAGAATTATAATTGGATAATTTATCAAATTTAGGGGTAAAATCGTCAATACGAAAATATAGGCAATAGGTCGAAAACTTAAAACCAAGTGATAATTGAATTCCCTATATTTTTAGAAGTCCATAGAAATTTTCGGGGAATTATTGGGTAATCCGAACTATTTATTACGAATTTATTAAGTAAAATAGCTTAAATTACAAGTCGGGATGTATTTGTAATATTAATAGACTAAAATGAACTAAATAGTTAAATAAAATCTATATATCAGATTTCTGATGAAATTGGATTAAATGGAAATTTTTATTATAATTGTTAATATTTTCTGATCGGGATGCACTTTAGGTGTATTAGAATTGAATAATACTTATATTGTTACAATATAAGGACAAATTGGATAAAATATAATTTAAATCTGTAAATTTTGCATAATACGATCGTTTTTATATAATTATGTATAATTGTATTAAAAATTCAAACTACCTGTTAAAATCCATCTCTAAGAACATTACTCGTAAAATGTGTCGTTAAATCTATACGAACTCAATGACACTAGTTTTGTTGAAATCGGATAACCTTAAGCAATCTTACCTATAACTATAACATATTCAAGAATATACACATTTTGGTAACCTTACCGGAATCAAAACGTGAATTAACAAATAAAAAAGTATGTTTCGATACGATCAAAACGATATATAATACGTAATAGTATATATGAGGTATGGTATCAATAATTAATAATTTAATTCGATATATAGTAATAATATGACTACATATTATGGAAATAATATATATATATATATATATATATATATAACCATTTTAGATTAAACCCTAATGTTTTCGTAATTATTACGAAAACTAAATTTGGACCTTTTGTGTAATTAGGACCTTCCAAAGACGGTTGACAATTTAAGTCAGCAATAGCGAACATCTAAACAAGTAAGTTGGGGTTGTAGCTTCACCGCTGTTTGGGTACTATTTAAAGTATCCGGAGACCCAAGAATACTTCTGGTTGTGTTTATAGTTAGATGATTATGCGCATGCTATGTGTGTGAATGATACTCAGTTGTGACAGGAGTTCAACTCCTTGGTGTACTGTTCTGCATATTTGCATGGATTCTGTATTGTGTGAACTTGTTGGTCACCCCTGATTAACATTAACGGTTATTCGACTAAAATGTAATTGGTCATGCATAATCACCCGTTAGGGGAAACGATTAAGAGTGTTAGGCCAAACACCGACTTCCTTCGATGAGGATAGCTGAAATGGTCCTTTCCCCATCCTTAGTCGAACTAAGTGATAGGCGAGGAGGTTGTGGCAAGGTTGGGGGCCATGGTTCGAAGGCGGTGATGGGAGAGAGGTGTTCTCCATTGCACAAGCTCGGGTTTGGTCTGACTTGAGTCGCGATGAAACTCCTCAATCCGGGTTGGAGCGGATGAAATTTCTCTAACCTCACAGTGGACCGGTTAATACTGTGCGATGTTTTCATTTGAGTAATTGCATTGCATTTCATCATAATTATTAACCTTATTTGTGATTGTATAGTACTCTTCTGACTCCGCCCCACTTACTGAGCTAGTTGTGCTCACATCCCTACAGACTCTTTTGCAGGTGCTGAGTGAAGGCAAGATGTTCAGGTACCACCGTTCTCAGGTTAGTGTGCTGCTGTGTGGGAAAGCGAGGATCGTGGAATTTAACTGAACCTGAAATTTTGGTTTTGTCTTTAAGTTTTGAGGAAAACTAAATGGGAATTCCCTGGGAGCCCACTAGTTTTCTAACTTATTGTATATAGATCGTAAAACCTGTGGTTTTTAATAAATTCTGATTGTAAACTTTACCCTTGGACGTGAAATGTTTGTATAATTACTGCTGTGGTACTAAACGGCAGATTGTATAGAACAAGTATTTTGTAAAAGCTCTACCACAGGTTTGGATATTAACAGATGTCAGAACAGACGTTTCAAGCTGGTTGAGTTGTGCGCCTTGTGTAAACTGCATCTACGATAGCAGTTGTGAGGTCAGCTTCTATCTTAGATTAGTTTACACGGCGGGACTGTTATGACTCTTCTTGTTCGGGGCGTGACAATTTACACGAAACAACCATCCCTTATTTTATCAATGATAATTCAATATGATAAAAGTCTTGGCAATAACATAGATACTTATCTAGAGCTCTTGATAAAGGAGTTATTTCATTTATGGAAAGGTGTTGACACTAATAATGCTTCCAATTAACAAATTTTTCACATGTATGCCGCATTGATGTGTACAATAAATAACTTTCCTGTTTATGGAATTTTATCTAGTTGGAGTACTAAGGAAAAATTTGCTTATCTAATATGTGTTGAGTTTATGGATGGGAAATGGTTTTATAAAGGAGGGAAGCATTGCCACATGAGCCACTGACGTTAGTTACTAGAAAATCATTAATTTTAACACAAAAAATATTGTTTTAATGGGAAAGAGGAGATGATCCATTTGTTTTCTCCTCGCAAATTGAGCAAGTTTTTTATGTATAGGATCCTAATTGTCAAAATTTATCGGTAGTTGTGAGATTTAAGCCTAAAGATATATTTGATATGAGGGAAGACGATGACAATGGAGATGAATTTGAGTATTTGATAACTTTAAATGATTAAAGCTACAATCATCAAGATCATTTAAATTGGGTTTGAACTGATGCATATAAAGATGAGATTGTGCAAAAATGTCAAATCAATTTATTATTTTCTTTTAGTTCTTACTCATTGTTGGTTGCAATATATTTGAAATTTGCATGATAATTGTTGTACTTATTTATTATGATAAAATCAATGGTGTTGATAACTATAAGTGTTACATATTCAAATTTGATATCCAAGTAAATTCCTTTCTCTTTTAGAGACTATTGAAATTGCATTTTAAGTTTGATTTTATGCATTAGATAATGTCCTTACCTTCTCATTTGTTTCAGATTGAATTATGGCTAAAAGCAAACATACTTCGAAAAGAGCTAAGAGTTCCATTTAGATCAGAGCAATAGTTTGATCAGCAATTCAAAGAGATCTTTCATATTAGTCATTAATCTAGTCAATGTCTTGTTACTTTCAAATTTGTGTTAGTTTCAAGTCAAACTCATATGTCAAGTTAGAGAAAAGTTAATGAGTGGAGGAAAAGATATAATTAAGACAATTACGCCGATCCAAGAGATGTACAACCAATTCTCAATTACATGGTCAAACTTAAGCAAGGGAATAAAGATTAACAATTAGTTCATCCTTTTTAATATGAAAATCAAAGATAAGCACAAAAAGAGATTCGAAGAGAGAATCAATGTAATAAAGATACTATTGAGTACATTGGTATGTCTTTTATCTTATCTCTTCTATTTACCAATATTGATGCAATATGAAAAATATACATATGCAATGGTACATAATATATTTATTTTCACTTTTTCATCAAAAAGATAAAAATGGATGACAATATAAAAAGAGAGGGAGAACCATGATAGCGTCTATTCGGAACATGGATGATGAAGAAAGAATTTATGTTGAAGTTGATGATCAAGGAATCCCTTATACTCAAGAGTGTTATACTTAGTTCTTTTCTAGGGATACTAGCAACAAAAGGAACATATACACCTTTAAGCATTACTAGATGGGATAAATTGGAATTTAAACCATTTAAAACTAAAATGTTAAACACCATCAAGATACCACATCTATTTCACCTTGTGTAGTTATGATAAGTTAGTTTTTTTATTGATATTTTATTTTATTTATGAGCAATTGAGATTTATATATCCTCTTAGAACAAGAGATTAGGTTTTAAAAACATTGAATAAGAGATAAAGAGATTATAAAAGTGCTCTAAAAGGATCTTATTTTGATCTCGATAGAACATTAGAGGAAATTATGATCCTGATACAATATTAGAGGAAATTACGGAGAAAATGCCAGATGATGTCAAACCAAACCAATAGTGTGCTCTTCTAAATGAATGGTTGAAACCAAAATCACAAGTTATTTACATGTATTTTTGATAAATGATTGTTTAATGACTATTAGTTGTTACTTTGTCGTTATGTTTTATTTTTTATATGGGTAATGAGTGAGAAAAATACTGCCAATGCTAAGAAATAAAACAATACCTATGCTTTTGGAAGAAAAAGTCACGCAAAATAAGGAAAGGAAATGGTGATACATTTTATTTATACACTTATTTACATATGTTATCCATTTCTATAGTAATGAGTAATAACATGATAAAATTTTGGTTACATTATAGGAAAAGGAAACTGGGAAAATGCCTGATAAACTTACCATGTATGAAATAACATATAAGAGAAAAGATGATACTTATGTTTATGAAAATGCAAAGAAAAAGATGGTAAAACTCACAACTATATGTCATTTATATATTTTTTCCTTATTCGAGTTGTTTGGTTAATAAGTTAAATCTATCTATTTACTTTTCACATTGTTTTAAGGAAGATAGCTTCAATATTCATTGTATCAATGTTCTTAGTTATAGGAGAGAGCTCAGATTCTTCAATTACAACGCAGTGAAGGTTTCAATCATACCTTAAGTGAAATCAATGAAGAAAATCTTTCTAGAGGTGTTTGGTCCTAAACATAATAGTAGGGTAAGAGGATTAGGTTTAGAACCTACACTTACAAGATTTTTTAGCATGTTTGGATATAATACCAATGGAGAAGGTTCCTTAAGTGGTGGTAATGAATGTGAAATAGCTTAATTAAAAGAGAAATTATTGATATTAGAAGAAAAATATGATATGTTGCTTGGCTTTTTGGTTGAGAAGCTTCTTGAATATCCATGGGAGAAAATTTTGAATAATAACAACAAGGTATAAATTATCCTACTTTTTTATATATTTTGTTTTTAACTTTCTTTATAAATTAACATATTTACTCTTGAATAGGTTAGGATCGATGGAAGTGGCCAAGTCCTCCTACCAATCATTCATCTCATTCAGGCCATAGCCTACAATTAATGACCCTATTTATACAATTTGAGCTTTTTTGACTTATGCTTTGTGTCTTTTGAGCACTTAGTCTTTTTTGTTGAAAAAATTGAACTTCTATTACTTTTGAGTATATTCGCATTCTATCATGAAAAGTTTATTGATAGATTGTTCTTATTACTATTATGTGGAGTACCTTTTATATAACAACTGAATTCAAGTCTTTTGAATTGATGAATCCATACTCTTTAATATATTGAGTCATAAGCTTGATGGAAAATCATGATGAGAGAAAAATAGATATGTTATTCTATGTCTATAATTATATTTTATTAGATGTAAAAATTTGGTGTCAAAAGTATTTAGATGGTTGAATTTGCCTCTACATTTATATTATATTTATTGATAAATTTTAGAATCAAACAGTTGCGACAATTCTAATTGCCAATTTATTTGACACTACATAGGCACCAAAATTTCACGCTAAATTTTTATGGCGATTCAAATCACTAGTATATTGATTATTTTTTAATTTACTCCACTATATATCGATGGTTCAAACCACCCATTTACTTCTTCAAAACCACTGCTACAAAATAGTGATTTACCCCAATGGATGGCAAAATCGCCTTTATAAGGTAAAAACAATTGCTTTGTAACAACATTGACACGGTTGCTAGAACCCCTTCTACATTCAATAGGGGTGGTTATAACCGCCTCTACGACATATAAAAACTATCACAAAAGATTGAAATTGTTGTAGTATTAGTTGAAATGATAGACTTAAAGCTTCCATATTAGCAATAAATAGTTGCAAGGTTATACTTAAGAACTATGCAAGTTTGATGTGCCTAAGAGCTTTGTAATCACTAGGACTTATTGTAACATATTAGAACCAATGGGTCCTTCGAAATATTGAAGAAACTTAGAGTGAGTAGGTCGACAAATTGACGTGAGTAGCTAACATGAAGCTGCTCGAAGGATATGACCTAACTATAAACATGATATGACTTGACACTTCATCTGATATGACGCACAAGTTATTGTTAAGGTCCACCTGCTACTAATTTTGAGCTACTGGGCAAGATTAGATAAGAGTATATGGAATGACCTTAGAGAGAGTTGTCTTGCAAGAACAATATATTCAACGTCTATTTGTAAGGTAAGATTATTCCGGCTTACAAGGAGAAGAGACTATTTATAATAAGTTCTTAGGACAACAATACAAATATAGAAATTACAAAAAGACATACATGAAAAGGGGATTCCTAGTACATATGATAAAGAGCAAAAAGGACAAATGACAAAAAGGGAGAAATAGTACAATGATAAAATCAACAAGTGGCAACGTAACATTGGTTCTGTACGAAGATTCTTTGATCACAGCAGGTGAAAGGAATCAATATGTTGCGGCAAAAAATAGACCGAATCTAAAAAGAATGTCATGAAAGTTGGAAGGAGGCCGAGAGAGAAGTATTCTACCAGTATGAGGCTAATTCTCATTACTTGACAGGAACTCTTGGTAGTCGAAGTTCAGATCACTCAGCACAGAGCCTTCGGCCAGAGGATAGTCAGCATCTACACAAGAGAGACAATAGAGCATAATATAATAACCCTAAGCTCTCAAAGATTTTAGCCATCTGCCTTTTGCGTATTGTTTCTCGTCATCAGTAAATTGGTAAGATAGAATTCTTCTAATAAGGGACTACAGACCTCTGAGACACACGTGAGTGAGTAGGCCAGTGATTGATAACCCATCAACTCCCTAAGGTTGTTAAAGATTTTCTCTCAAATCATGATCTTTGTCGTCATCTGGTACATAGGGAGTCAGGTCGGCAACGTTAAATGTGGTCAATACCCCGTACCCCTCGAGCAACTCAACCTCATAGGCATTGTCGTTAATATGCCTAAGGATCATGTAAGGTCCATTTGCTCTTGGAGATAGTTTGTTTGTCCTCCTGCCAAGGAAGTGTTCCTTACTAAGATGAATCCAAACAAGGTCTCTAGTGGTATAAACAACTCGTCTCCTTCCTCAGCTTCCTTGTTTCTTCTATCGGGCCATAGTCTTAGTTAGTTGTTTGGTAACTCTCTGATGCAACTTCTAGAATTCTTCAGCTCGCTATAGGCCAAGTTAGCTTTCCCCTTATGTAGTCAAACTGATAATTAAATCTAAGGGTAAGTTTGTTTAAGTCCATAAATGACATTAAACAGAGATTTTCCTATCGAGCTGTGAGCAGAGCAATTATAAGCAAACTCTATAATAAGTAAACATAAATCCTAATCATGCAAATTCTTCCCAATAGCAGCTTGCAGGAGGTTGCTAACTGTCCTGTTTACAACTTTAGTTTGGCTTTCCGTTTGGGGGTGGTAAGAAGTGCTGAACATGAGTTTAGTGCTGAACTTCTTCCATAGGGTTTTCCAAAAGAAGTTCGTGAACTTTGAGTTACTGTCGGATACAATACTTCTCGATACTCTATGCAGTCGCACAATTTCCTGTAAAAAGATATTAGTGATGAATAAAGCATCATTAGCTCTATAGTAGGGAATGAAATAGCTCATCTTGCTGAACTAATCGACTACTATTATGATTGAGTCATGTCTTCTCGACGTTCGTCGACATCACGTTAGATCATGAGCAACCGAAACTCTCGGACATAGTCATCCATCGACTGGTTACCCTATCTCAAGTCTTGTAGACATTGGAAGGTGTCTTGTTTGTAGTGTTTGGGAATGAACCTACTTCTCAAAACTCTCTTCATCTCATTCCATGTTTGGATTTCAAGTCGGGCCTTCAGGCGAACATTTTGTAGCTTCTTCCATCACATTGTTGTATATCTAGAAAATTCAAACGTGGCCACTTGAATACAAACAGTATCTTCATAATCATAAAATTCAAATATCTTTTCGATCTTCTCCTTTCAATCTAGGTAATCATCAGCACTATCAGACCCATTGAAGCTTGGAATTTATATCTTGAGGTATTTAGCTCCTCTAGGCACTCTAAACTCACATTCGTCAATTCCAACATACTGCTCCCCTTTTTCTTCATACTCTTTCACTTTGTCCAATTCCAACCTTCTTCTCATGACTTTATTGATACAACGGAGTGGTGCTTGGTTCACAGGAAAGGCTTCTAGTGCTCGTTCATTCATTTGCCTTCTTGGCCTATCCCTTACTTCTTAACCCTACTTAGTGATAATCCTGTCTTGTGACCTAATCTTTAAGAATCTTTATACCAAGACAATTAGATTGGCTACAATAGTGGTGAGGTCTTATATCTGCTCATCAATGGTACGAGCTGACTAATGGGTCATATAGCCGTATCATTAAGCACTACTCTCAACATCGTTAATTTCTCCTTAAACGCTAGGAATCGACCTTCTTATAATGAATAAGCTTCAAAACATACTCTTCACATGGGAAATTACTACACAGAGAAAATACCAATCCAATAATGAACAATGAACTTGCTTTGTTCTTCTAGATGGAAACAGGGTATAATAGACAACAAACCAAAAGGAACTATGGCACATGGCTCTCGATCATAACCTTAAGCTCTGATACCAGGATTATATAATGTGCCTAGGAGCTCTATTATCACTAGGACTTACGGTAGCAAATTAGAACCAATGGGTCCTTTGAAATATCAAAGAAACTTAAAGTGAGTAGGTTGACGAACTAACTAGAGTAGTTGACATGAAGCTGTTCGGAGGATATGACCCATCTATGAACACAATACGACTTAGCACAACATGACTTAACACTTCACCTAATATGACACATAAGTTAATGTCAAGGTCTACCCTCTACTAATCTTAAGCTGCTCAACAAGATTAAATAAGAGTGTATGAAATGGACTTGAAGAGGGTTGTTTCGCAAGAATAGTATATTTAATGTCTATCTATAAGGTAAGATTATTTTGGCTTATAAGGAGAAGAGACTATTTATAATAAGTCCTTAGGGCAACAATATGAATAAAGAAATTACAAAAAGGCATATATAAAAAGAGGATTTCTGGTACATACGAAAAATGCCAAAAGGACAAACAACAAAAAGGGAAAAATAGTATAGTACAAGAAGAAATTGACAGGTGGAAGTGCAACATTGATTCTATATAAAGATTCTCTAATCACAGCAAGCGAGAGGAATCAATATGTTGCAGCAACAAAGAGGCTAAGTCAAGAAGGAATGCTATGAGAGTTCTAGAAGGAGGCCGAGAGAGAAGTACTCGGCCAGTAGGAGGCTAACTCTCGTTACTCGATAGGAACTCTCAGCAGTTGAAGGTTAGATTACTCAGCCAGAGTCCTCGGCCAGAGGATAGTTAGCATTAGCACAAGAGAGAGAACAGAGTATAGTATAACAACCTTGAGCTCTCAAGGAATTTGGCCATCCACATTCTACGTATTGTTTCTCGTTATTGGCAGGTTGGCGAGAGAGAATTCTTCAGGAAAGAAACTAGAGGCCTTTGAGACGTGCGTAAGTGAGTAAGCTAATGGTTGATAACCCATCAAAGTCCTAGGCTCATGCTCTTCAAATGCAAGTAAAGTAATACTAAAGTGTAAAAACTAAATTATATTGAGACTCTAGAAGTAGATGATTTATATAATGACCTAAAATTAAAAGATTTCTCTAAATTATCTATAAGATAAGCATCCATCTATTATGTCAACCTTCATTCGAGATTAATGGGCTCTTAAGGGACCATATGCAGGATATTCCTTGAGAAATTCTTCTTTACCTAACAAAGTATCACCTAGGCTAACATAAGATAGACAAAAAACTGAGAGAAGAATTAGGAACTTTGTTGCAGTCCAATAAGGAGAAGTTAGTAATGGGGATACCACCGGGCAAATCATTATAGGGTATTTGACTTACCTAACTTGGTGAAAACCTTATAAGTTTAGACCTTGTAGAGTGTTAAGACAAGCTTTGAGAAGTGGTTAAGAACCTTATAGGGTTTTGGTCTGGTTCTTGTGCTTACAAAAAATTCCATGAGTAAACCCGAACCCAGTAAAACGTTTAATTAATATGCATATTATAATTATGTTTACACACTAAAGAAAACTAATAATTGGCTTACAAAAAAAAAAATAGTTATTAAAATGTCATATCTTACAAAAACAAACCCTAGCTACACTCTTTAGTCTTTGACCCTTTTGCTTTAGTCTTTACTATCTCTTTATCCTCACTACACCACACTCATCGATCAACTCACTTAGTCACTTAGAATCAACCCTCACTTTGTCACCAGTATAGCTATTGCAGGCTTGTCATCATCGGCCCACCCATCCTTATGAGTCATGTCTTGGTCTAACCCTATCTCCATCTCTACGCCACTCTATTGATTGGTTGCCTCAATTGGGTTTTGTTGGTAAGTTGATTTGCTTTTAGTTGGTCGCCTCCTATGACTTGTAACCTCTACTGAATATGCATATTTTTTAGTTTTTGGTTTTTATTTATTTATTTATTTATCAATCAATCTAGCACAAGAGATGAAATCAAAGATGTAAAAGCTAAAACTAATTTGATCCATATTAGTTTGCTAATCAAGATACTAAAAGAACTCTATGAAGACATGCTTCAGATTAATACTTCAAGTTAAGTTACTACATGGCTGATGGCTTAATCTATTACAAAAGGTTGAAATCATTTAGTTCATTAAGTAACAATTGAAATGTTGTTAATTGTTTATTTCTTTTAGTTTTTGGTCTCTAATATTGTCAATTGTGTTATATAGAGGCACTATGTTCTACCTAAATTGCATTTCTTAATTACATCTAGAATACCATGCATTTTCTATAAACAAAAGGGGTTTCCTATGTTTTACTTATTTCATTATGTAAATCCTAAGGATTATTATAGCTTAAAATGTTTCTCTTTTTTGTTTTTTTGTCTTAGTAGGTTAGGGTAGGTTAGGTTTTAAACGAGTTTGCAAAACCTTAAAAGGGTAGGTTGTGGGAATTAGGTAAAAATCTCATAGGGTTCAAAGATAAGTTTTAAGAAGTTTTATAGTGTACTGAGTCGGGTTAAAGTTTTACAAAACTTGTCTTGAACATATGCCTAGTGGCATCCTTAGTTGATAATTCAACAAATGAATTGTGCCCAATTGTTCATAAGCTTAGTGTAAGGAGAGAAATTCGAAAACAACAAGAAGTTAAGGAATGATACATAGAGAAGCTTTATAAGAGAACCTCTATTCCCATACCTAATGGAAAGGTGAACACTATAATGGTCATAAAATGTAGAATATTAACTTACCAAGGATTGAGTGCCTAATTATAGTAGATGAGAAGAATGACCCCAAATTCTACTGATATCAAAGAACTATTGGGTATGCCATCAAGAACTGTCAAAACTTAAAGAGAATATTTCAAAACAAGGTATAAAGTGAAGAATTTTTCATCAAAGGTGACTATATTTATAACAATACGCTCCTAGATCATAACACCTAAATGTTGACACTTGAAAGTTTTGATTATTACTAATAGTCTGTCAAACACAAAGGAAAATACTAAGGGTAGAATCAGCCCATCATCTCTTATACACAAATCAAAGGAGTTTTTTAAATCATTTACGAGAAAGACATACATTTGGTTTGTCATCTTTCCTCAAGGATTGGTAGACTTATAAGGGACCATGTGTCGGATGTTCCTTGATAAGTTCTTCTTTACCTAAGAAAGCATTACCTTGGCTAACATGGGATAAATCTAGTAAAAGATAAGGGAAGATCTCATGGAATATATCGAGCATTTTAAAGAATAATCCCCATGCATCTACCATGTTTTGTGATGAAAAAGAATCAATGGAGATTTGTGTTTTGGGGACGTTCAGAAAATATACAAGCACTTGGGGTACCTTCCTTTGAGTTCTTTCATCGAGCTTATATAAATGAGCAAGAATAAAAATTTCGTTAGAATGCAACAAAGGGTAGTTAGCAAGATGGATAAATGAATAATGTTTGTAAACTTAGCCCAAAGAGACAATTTTGGAAATGGTAAGAATCTAAGGAATAATACTTCGAGAAGTTTTATAAGAATTTTTATATTCTCATACTAATAAGAATAAGTTTTTGAACTAACCTCCAAATCAAGCTGGATAGATGACTCAAGTAAGGACGAAAGGGCTACATTATTTGGTGAAGCGAATCTTAAAAGGTTTTGCCTTAGAAGATGAGCATAAGTATTTAGAAGGTTTCCACATAATATTAACGTATGAAAGAGCTTAATACAGTCAAGATGAGACGAAGATTTTGATTTAATTTAACTATTACTGCCTTAACTATTTCTAAAGATTTATTTGATTAAGGAAGGTGCCAAGAACTAGATTTGCATGAGAATATTCTTTAGACTGGTTATGGAAGTCATCATATTACACTAAGGAATTTGAAGGAAGCTATTTAATAGATACCACAAAATATATCTTTCTTAGTTTAGCTTATATTTAATTTACTTGTTGGTTATTTTCTTTATTGGTTAAGATACATTTTATTTAATGGTTATTTTCTATTTTTGTAACCACTCTAGAATATGTAGTCCAAAGATAAGGAGAAGTTGTTGATAGATTTTATTAATCTCTTCTAATATTACGATTTATGTATATCCTTTCTTCTTCAATATTACTCACTCTTATCAGTCTTCTTAAGATTATGGTGAGCAAATCATACAATTTACTTATATGTCATATCAAATAGTTTATGTATAGTTCGATCTTCCTTTGTACATGTCAGGCCCAAGCGATAGAGTCATAAAGTCCTGCCATGTAAACTATCTTAAGATAGAAGTTAACCTTGTAGCCCCTATCGTAGACTTAGTTCACATGAGGTAAACTTGACTAAACTACTTTAGAGCAAATAACTTAGCACATAATAAAACACTTAACCTATGAAAATTCATTTTGCTTACATTTACAAAGCTTGCTTCTCAAAGTTTTACTTGCATACATAGTAGTTGGGTTATAGTTATATACATAAATTTCATAAACCAACAGTTGAAACCAACTGGGTTGCCTAGGGTAGCCTAACTGATTTCCCAAAAGAATATATATATACATCTGTATTTTGACTCAAAAAAAAAAAAGAAAAGGAAAATACTCCAAAAGCTTCTTATGTCCTATAATTCCTTAGTTCATTTCCTTACTCCCTTAATTCCTACTGCAACTGCTTAAGGGTATCTATATTGCGGCATTTAGTTCATATCTGTAGCAGAGTTTATAAGGATGTGAGCCACTAATCGCTCAATAAGAGGGACAAAGGTATAAACATATACATATAAGCATAAACAAGGTAAATAATCAATTATTTAGGTATAGTTGAGGTTGTTCATCAAACCGAACCGAACCAAACTACATCAAAAAGCAAAATGCGATTCTTTTATGTTTTGGTTTGTTTTACAGTTTAGCTTGGAGAAGATCGAAACAATCTACAATTAGGTTTGGAGAGCAAAGCTGAACCAAACCACTTGAACTCAAACCGAACCGTTTTTTATTAAAAAAAAATAAGAATATGTAATATTTTTTTAGTTTTAAATCTTATCAATATTTGAGTTTAATCTTATTTATCTTTTTTTTTTTGTTATTACTCATCTTATTCTTAACCTTTACAATTCACTCATTTTTCTTTACTATTGTCTCTCATCTTTGGCTGACTCATATATTTACTTCATTTAAGATGCAATATTATCATAAAATAATAATGTGTCTTTTATTTTTACATAATGTATCTTAATTTGGACATTAATATTGATTGAAAACTTTAATAACTATTAATAATATTATAAAAAAAATTGTCCTTATGAAAGGTAGTTCAAACCGAACCAAACCAAACCAAATTGAATTTCTTACGAAACGATTCAGTTTAAAACCATAAACCTTTAAAAGAGGTTCAATTCATTAAGTGTTTGAATCAAATTATATTAAATGCAGTTCGGTTCGACCCATAAAATGAACCAAACTTAATAGGGATCAAGGACCGATCACGTGCTCCCGAGCCCGAGGGCTTTCTTAGATGGTTCATCGAGTTATCCAAGATGAGTTAAACATCGAGGAGCAGTGTATACCCTAGTCTGATCTACTTAGCTACTTTGCTCTTTATACCATCTAAGAAGCAGCCGAGGTGATTTGCTGACATGCTGAGCTGACCCCTCCAGAACACCCCAGTCCAAGCACCAAGTTAGCAAAGTAGCCATCTCCACAATATTGAGGCCGAGCTGACAATTGTCAAGAGTCAACCATCCTAGGCCGATTCGAATGTGAGTCGTCCCTTGATCTAACCTTTATCTAGCCCAGCAATCTAAGTGTCGAACTACCGACACTGATCAAACCTAATCAAAGGCCCACCCCTGTTTGGCTTATAGTGTTATTAGGACCACAGATTCAATGAAATGCATGCACGTTGTCCTTTTTTACATCAAACACACTATCCTTTCTGACAGTGAATATTCTTTTTGCACAATTTCATACTTTCCCTGTAAATTATTCTCCTTTTTGTAAGGATCCATTTTTAATTTTCTGCAGTTTAAGACTTATCCTAATTAGGTATCATAAATACTTATATAATGTAATAGTCATAAAGGGTTATAGACAGAGAATATACTGAACTTTTGAGTCCTTCTTAAGCTAAGTGTTCTTGAGATATTCTTATCTAGCCCATTTGAGCGTAAACTAGTAGCAAGTGACCTTCGGCTATGCTTGTGCGTCATATTAAGTGTAACTCGAGTTCGTGTGAGGTATTGATGTGTCATATCCATCGTTGGTGCACAAGAAACCCCACTTACCTTTGACTATAATTTACTTTTCAAGCCATCTTGAGGCTTGGAACCATCCTTTGGTTACGAGTGATATTGAGCCCCATATGTTCATCCACGTAATCCGTATCATCTTGGTATTAGAGACAGGCTATGTTCGAAGTTGGATTTTACTACTGTTTTCTTTAAGTGGTTTGTTACTACCCTCTTGTGATAATGGTTCTATTGTTAACCTCGAAGTTTAGTAGTTAAGAAGTATTCTATGCTCTATTTTCCCCTATTTTTGATACACAAAAACAGAGTATAGTTGACTGTTCGATTTTTGTGTAGTTGTCGTAGTGATTGGAGTATCGATTATTGATTTTCAAGTAGCATTATTAGATGTTAATTTTTGTAAAGTAAGCATCAATGTTAAACTCAAGCATTCAAGGAACTTTGGGAAACTAAGTAAGTGGTAGTAGACATGGCCAAGGGCAAGAAGGAAGCTTCACACCCCAATCAGTAGGTAATCACTTAGATAGGCTCACCGACTTAGTAGCTAGTTTGGTGACTATTATCCAAGAAGACAGGCAACGAGCTAGAAATATCCTTACTAGAGAACATGAGCAATAAGAATGAGGCAATGGTTAGTTTGGCTGAGTTAATGCCCCAGCTCAACCACTTCGAGCTGAAAGAGTTGGTAGGGATATTAGACGAGGGATAGCACTTGAAGAGAATGAGGAAGAAGTAGAAGGAGATGACGAAGTTGAAGAGTACTACGAGCTTGGAGAAAAAAATGTATGAGCCCCTAAAGTTGAGGGATTGAGGATGTATATCCCAAGTTTTTCTGGAAGTAGTGATGTTGAAGACTACCTAGATTGGGTAGATGGGATTAAAAAGCAGTTTGAATGCCATGACGTACCCGACAATGCAAAGGTTGGACTTAATATGTTGGAGTTCACTAGTTATGCCGCCTTATGGTAGAAGAACTTGCAAGCTACCCAAAGAAGGGAAAGAGAACTAGAGATTAGGAGTTGGGATGAAATAAGAAGGGTTATGCAGAGAAGGTTTGTGCCGAGCTATTATTTTCTTAGATAAGGAGGGTCGAGTGTAAACACTTATGTTAAGGAGTTCTAAATGTTGATGATTCGATGTGAAGTCATAAAGCAAGAGGACCCAACTGTATCTCGATTCATCGATGGATTGAAATATGAGATTGGGGATGTCCTAGAAACCTTGGATAATGGAACGCCTAACGATGCGATCTGAGTTGCCTAGAAGATAGAAAGGTACCGAATAGGAAGGTTCCGACCGGCCGTCAACCAATCAGGTAGCAACCGAACTGTTCTGTACAAACTAGTGCGAACAAAACCAAGTAAGGTTGTTGAGACTCGACCCGTTCCAACTACCTGAGCCGAGGAGAAGGAACCCTTGAGGAAGTTCGAGAAGGGCTAGAGTTCAAGAAGGAAGATGAGTGAGATTAAGTGTTTCAAATGCCAAGGATTTGGATACATGGCCACTTAGTGTTTGAACAGGCGAACAATAGTGATCCAAGGGGAGGTATTGACTGTTGAGGTCGATAATATTGACGAAGAAATAAAGGAGCTGAAAGAGGATAGATAGATCGAGCTATCCAAGGAGGAAGTTATCTACAATGAAGAAGGCAACTTTTTGTTGACTACTCTAGTGTTGAGGAGGACAATGAGTGTCAGCCCCGTACCCAAAGATGAATAAAGGGAAAATCTCTTTCATATTGAGTGCAAGGTGAATGAGTTGCAGTGCACCATGATAGTTGATAGTGGGAGTTGCATCAATGTGGCCTTTGCATTAATGGTCCAACAATAGAAATTGCCAAATACCCCATTCGAGACCTTACAAGCTTCATTGGCTTAGCAATAAGGGAGCCTTACAGGTGAACAAATAAGTGTTCGTACTGATATGTATTAGCAAATATCGAGACAAAGTGCTCTATGATGTGCTGCCCATGAGTGTGTCCTACATTTTACTTGGATGACTATGGATGTTTGATTGATCAGTCATGTATGACGGAAGGAGGAATACATGTTCTACGGAGCATGAAGGCAAGAGGATGAAATTAAGCCCTATGACTATCGAGCAGGCAAAGGTCATGTAGTCTTAACTTAGCTAGACCCTGAAGAAAGAGGCTTTGGTATTGACCCAAGTCGAACTAAAGAGAGAGATGGAGCTCGAAGGACTGACCTATCTACTAATCTAAAGAATTCTAGAATCGAGACCCGAGAAGGAAGAAATAATATAAGGCGTTGAGCATGTGATCGACCTACAACTAAGAGCCACACTGTCGAATAAGCTTGCCTACAGGTTAAATCCTAAACAGGTCACTAAACTGTAGAAGCAAGTAGATGAACTACTGAAGAAGGGGTATGTGCATGAGTCCTTAAGCCCTTGTACTGTGTCGGCCTTGTTAGTGCTGAAGAATGATGGTTTTTAGAGGGTGTGTGTGGATAGCCGAGCAATCAATAGAATCACCATCAAGTATAGGTACCCTAAACCCAGGCTTGATGACATGCTAGATGAATTAAGTGAAGCAAGAGTATTCTCTAAAATTGACCTTAAATCTAGATACCATCAAATCCGAATGTGCGAAGGTGACGAATGGAAGACCACATTTATGATACGGCATGGTTTATATGAATGGCTTGTAATGCCATTTGGACCATCCAACGCACTGAGCACATTTATGCGCCTGATGAATCACATGCTCCGAGAATTCATGGGGAGGTTTGTTGTAGTTTATTTTAACAACATTTTGGTGTACAGCTTCAACCTAGAGATTCACAAGGAGCATCTTTGAAGAGTCTTTGCAAAACTCCAAGCTGAATAGCTCTATGCCAATCTGAAGAAGTGCGATTTTTGTCAACCCAAGATGATCTTCTTGGGTTTGTTATGAGTGGAGGTAACATCTTTGTCGAGACGAGAAGATAAGAGCAATCGTAGAATGGATCGAGCCGACCTGTTCTGCCAATGTGAGAAGTTTCCACGACTTGGCATCGTTCTATTGTAAATTCATAAAAAATTTCAATATGATTATGGCCCCAATCACCGAACTTTCAAAGAAGAATGTTGAATTCAGATGGGGTAAGAAGGAGCAAAGGAGTTTTGAGGAGGTGAAGGAAAGGCTAACTACAGCCTCCGTCTTCGCTTTGCTGAGCTTTAACAAAGTGTTTAAAGTAGAGTGCGATGTATCCAGACTAGGCATAGGTATTGTGCTGATGCAAGAAAGCCAACCTATTGCTTACTTCAGTGAGAAACTTCGAGGAGCTACACTTAACTATTCTATCTATGACAAGGAGTTCTATTCCTTAATCCGAGCCATAACAGTATGGCAACACTATCTGTTACCTAAGGAATTTGTGATCTACATTGATCATGAATCCTTAAGATATCTAAAGAGCCAACCGAAGTTATCCTAGAGATAAGCCAAGTGGGTCAAGTTCATGGAGGGTTTTTCTTATGTCGTAAAATACAAGAGTGGAAGAAATAATTTGGTGGCCAATGCTTTATCAAGAAGACAACCTTCCTGACTGAGCTGTAGATAAGGCTACTTGGTTTCTCGACCATAAAGAATATTTATGCTGAGGATCTACATTTTGGTCCTATCTACACCTAGTGTGAGGAAAGACGGACATTGAATGACTATCATAGGGAGGACGGATACTTATTGAGGAAAGGGAGGCTATGTATCCTGACCTGTTCCATTAGAGAATTGCTAGTGCGTGAGGTGCATGGAAGGGGATTGATGGGACACTTTGGCCAACGCCAAACCTATGATGTACTATCCTCTAAATTCTTTTGGCTAAGGATGAAGAGAGACGTCCAATTTGTACTAGAAAAATGCGTAACCTATCGAAAAGCAAAGAATCGAACTGAATAAGGACATTACCAACCCTTGCCGATACCGACCAAACTATGGTTTGAGCTGAGTATGGCCTTCATGTTAGGATTGCCAAGGACATTCCGAAGGGAGGACTCCATCATGGTGGTTGTAGATCGATTTAGTAAGATGGTACATTTCGTACCCTGTTCCAAAATTAACAACGCTTCGGCTATCTCTTTTCTTTTCTTGCAAGAAGTAATCAAGCTTCATGGAGTTTATAGAACCATTATTTCAAACTGAGACCTAAAGTTCATGAGCCACTTCTAGAGGACGTTGTGGAGGCGGATGGGAACCAAGCTATTGTATAGCACATCCTACTATCCACAGACCAATGGATAGATCGAAGTTGTTAATAGAACCGTAGGAACTTTACCGAAGGTTACTGTTGGATGAAACACAGTTGATTAGGATCTGTGATTGCCAATCATTAAGTTCTCCTACAACACGACTGCCCACAGCATAACAAATACATCTCCATTCAAGGTCACCTATAGGTCTAACCCCAAGCTCTTGATGGACTAAGTACCCCAGCTGATGCCCGATGATGACCAGCCAACCTTTGAGAGAGTTGAGGCCATCAGAGCTATGCATCAAAAGGTTGCAAAATAATTGTGCCGAGCTAATACTAAGCTTGAGAAGTGAGGTTGAGGAGGGAGGAAAAGAGAATTTCAACCAAGTGATTTGGTTTGAATACATCTCAACAAGGAACGATTCCCAAACTTAAGGAAGAGCAAGTTGTCTCCTAAAGCTAACAGACTTTTCAAAGTACTTCAAAGGATCAATCCTAATGCTTATAAGATTGAATTACCTAAGGGGTATAGAGTCTCAGACTCCTTTAACATTGCCGATCTCCAACCTTACACTCCCGAGGACGAGCAACCTAGAGCTAAATCAGATTTGATCCCAAATCTTAAACAATCCGGAGGGGATGATAGGGATTAAGGATTGATCACGTGCTCTTGAGCTCGAGGGCTTTCTCAGATGGTTCGCCGAGTTGTTCGAAGTGAGTTAAGCATTGAGGAGAAATGTATACCACAGTCCGATCTGCCAAACTACTTTGCTCTCTACACCATCCAGGAAGTTACCAAGGTGATTTGTCGACATGCTGAGTCAACCCCTCCACAACACTCCAGTCCAAGCACTAAGTTAGTAAAGAAGCCATCTCCACAGTGCCAAGGCCAAGTTGACAATTGTCAAGAGCCGACTATCCTAAGCTAATTCAAATGTGAGTCATCCCCCAATCCAACCCTTGCCCAGCCCAGCAATCTGAGTGCCGAATTGCTGACGCCTATTAGACCTAATCAAAGACCTACCCCTGCTTAGCTTATAGTGTTATTAGGACTACAGACTCAGTGAAACACGCGCACGCTATCCTTTCTAACATCAAATGAGCGCGCATTGTCCTTTCTAACAATGAACATTCTTTTTGCACAATTTCGTGCTTTCCCTATAAATTATTCTCCTTTTTGTAGGGGTTCATTTTTAATGTTCTGTAGTTTAAGACTTACCCTAATTGGGTACTATAAATACTTGCATAATGTAATAGTCATAAAGGGATATAGACAAAGAATACACTGAACTTTTTAGTCCCTCTTGAGCTAAGTGTTCTTGAGATGCTCTTATTTAGCCCATTTGAGCGTGGACTAGTGACAAGTGACCTTTGGCGATACTTGTGCATTATATCAAGTGTGACTCGAGTTCATGTAAGGTGTTGGTGTGTCATATTCATCATTGGTGCATGAGAAACCATACTCACCTTTGACTATCATTTACTTTTCGAGCCATCTCGCGGCTCAAATCCATCCTCTAGTTACGCGTGATATCGGGTCTATGTGTTCATCTACAGAATCCATATCAGAACTAAACCATGAATACCTTTAGGTATAATGTAACAAAACAAATGCTATCACACGATATTATCCAGTCCATCGTGAAATTAAAGAAATTATGCTTGCTTTAATTTGAATTGTGAAGTTTATACATACCCATACTTGTACGACTAGGTTCGGTAGTCAATTTAGGACATTTAGGAAGGTAACTTGAATAGATTAAAAACTTATGAAGGATTTCGTAATATTAGTCGAGGAGTTCCTATAGATTCGAAATTTTAAAATATAATAAAATATTAAAAATATGGCTAAATAGTAGAAATTTACTATATTATTATTATATTATCAGTAACGCATGAATTAGGTTTTGGAAATTAATGATCACTTAGAGATAAATTATAAGGGTAATATTAATAATATTATACATAAAATAATATATAAAATACATGTATATATATTATGTGTAATTATTATGTCAATATATGGACCTATAATTACCAAAAATACTCGAAATTGAGTAAAATTTTACTAAATAAATCAATAAAAGTTAGAGAAATACTATAAAAAAAAATTCCTAAACAACCTAGGAAACATTTATGAGGCGTGGCAATAATCTAGAAATGCATGAGGATGGGAGCAATCAATTTATGGACACCTAGCCTATACTTTTACACATGTTCCTAAGGTAGGAAAAATCTAAAGCAACCTAAAGTGAGCCATAAAAAAATGGAACCAACTTCTTAGATAAAGTTTAGACAATTGCAAGACTAGGAAAAATTTAAGAAGTAGAAAAAATAGAGAGAAAAGTAAGAGAAAAAAAATTAGGAAAATTAGTATGTGAAGTAGGGGTTGAGTGAGTTACAATAGAAGGTGATCAACTAGAAGTGAAATAAGGTGATGGCTTGAAAGAGTTGCTGGAGGTAGTTGCTATTGACAAGCTTCCTCATCCTTACGATGGTCAAAGCATCGGGTTTTTAATGAGTTGCCAAATATTTTATTTTTATCAAAATTTTGGGAAAAATAATAAATGATAACCAACAATTTTGTAATTTAGTTTCCATTAGTATTTTTGCATGAGGAATTCAAATCTTTAATTGGGTTTTCAAAATTTTGAGTGTAGATATAGGGTTCTTAAGAAAAACATCTTATGCACCAATTTTCGATCTAGTTTTTAAAAAACTAATTAGTATAGTTTCAACTTGAAATTTTATGGTTATACTTGTAAGATGTTGAATCTTAATGTTATGTCATTAGATTGTAAAAATTGTGTTATCAGATTTTAGGGAAAATTTCATTTCTATGTAACATGATGCATTAGACAAGTGTTTTATAAAGGAGCATGAACGATTCTTTATAAAACTATAGTATCGCTTATACTTACTTACATGCAACAACTGAAAGTAGATATTTATGAGTTTAGGAATGATGGTTTTTAAGTAAAAAATGGGTATTTGGTGGCTTAAGGTCAATTTGTCAAGTTTTAATGCAATTTTGATTTAGTTGATGATATAATGGGAAAGGATATAAATAATAGAAGTACTTAGTTGATACTTACTGTATATGTAAGATTTAGAGATCTGGAAACTCAAGGCAAGTGAAGTATATGTGAAGTAGCTAGATGTATTAGTAGTAGTAGGGTTAGAAACTATGTCAAAAAGTAGTTTGGTGTAGAATATTTTGGATATACTAAAATTGGATCTAGGTCAGAAAGTGGTTTATACTTGGACTCCACATCCTTATCAGAGTCAGAATATAAGTTAGAAACCTCTTGGATAATAACCCAAATTGAAATGTTGGGTTAGAACCGAAGTTAAAAACTCCATCAAAAAGTAGCCTAATGGAAGAGATTAAAAGTAAAAGCAATTAGAAGTTTGGTTAGAGGATGGTCGGAAATGGCTATTAGGTCATTAGGAGCCAGGGTTTAGGTTAGAAAGTTGCCTACTTATAATCTCTAAGAATTTACCAGAGTTAGAACTTGGGTTATAAACTACTGGGCAGCAACCTTTACCAAGTTAGAACCTTGGTTAGAACTTACACTGCATAACTAATACCTAATAAAACTTTAGAAAACTCACTCAACACAATTAAAGAACACTCTTAAATGTCATAATGAACACATATATTGTATATTGGATGGAAACTAAAAGAGGTTACATTAAATTTTAAGGGATAAAGGAAGATGAGAGCGATACATGAGGAGAATGAGCATTCATGTCCAAGTAAGTGGGATTAATGCTTTGCAGCATTTTGGAGTACTTTAAAGTACTTAAAGACTTTGGTATGTATCATCTTTAGGTTTTAGCTGGTAGAGATTAGAAGTAATTTGGGTTTTGTACTACAATGTAAGCCTACAAAACAAGAACCAGTAAAGGGCACTGAGGGTTATCCAATGTGGCCACTTTGATGCTTAAGTTAGTAATGTATAGAGAAAGGTAACAAATATGCTAGAGAGTCGGGTAAAGGTCAAGTATGCAAATTGTGCCTAAAATCAGAGACTTCACTACAACTCGAGTGGCTACCTACTAACACCGAGCAACTAGATACTACGATCAGAAGGTCAGACATAAGAAGTTTAAGGTCGGCGACCTAGTTTGCCGAAAGCTTGAAGCTACTAGATCACATGAAGGACAATCCCTTAGTGCACCCTTACTGGTTCTTATTTTACAGGCTCACATTGCAATGCAAAACCCAAATTACTTCCATTTTTTATCAGTCAAAACCCAAAGATGATAATGTGCTTTTGGTTTGTGATTGTAACATAGTTGTTTGTATGTTTGCTACGCATGTGCCTGTATATTGCTTTTGTAGCTGTTGTAGGAGCTAAGCTCCATGCTATGATTGTTCTGTGTATTCTGTTTTGTTTGGATTATTTGAATTGGTTGATCATCCCATGAACTGAATTAACTCAAACCCAACCTAACTCTTAACTTGACATGCATTGTAACTTACTAGAGGTAACAACTAAGATTCTCGAGCTAAACATGAAGCCCTTTGATGAGGATAATTAAAATGGTTCTTTCCCCATTTTTAGTTGAATTAAGTGACAGGAGAGGAGGTCATAGCAAAGTTGGGGGCTATGGTTCGAACGGAGTTTTGGGCGGAGGGTGTTCTCCATTACACAAGCCTTAGTTTAGTTTCAATTCATGAGTACACAGCATCAAACTTCTTAACTTGGATTAGAAGGGGGGAAAATTTTCTAATTTCATGATGAATCGGTTAACATTGTGCAATGATATTTACTTATACATGCATTACATCTAATTAACTTGGCTGAAAACCCTATATTATGATGTGCTAAATGTATACTTCTATCTCCATCCTACTTATTGAGTAAGTTATCACTTTGTTGGTCCCATATAAGATCTCAAGAGGGGGGAGGGGGTAGTGGGTGAATTGATATCTTTAAAAAATTTTAAAACTTTTGATGCAAATAAAATTACCCCTCTTAATAACTTAAATTAGTGAATAGTGGTACTCTAATAGTTCAATACAAACAATACAATTAAATAACGCAAATTAAAAGAGATAAGGAGAAGAATATTGGGCTTAGGAATTATAGAGCTTTAGCTTTTTGCCTACTGCTCTCTTCCAACTCCATTGTTGGGGATTCGATTTACTTCACCGATGCCATTTTACTTTATCCACTAAATTAAAAACACAAGAAGTTTATAGATATTAGCCACACTTGGCCTCAACAACTCTTTGCTCTGTTTATCTAACATCTCTACGATCTAAGTTATTTATAGATCTATAGAGTACAATTAAACTGTTCTCAACACTTAATCAACAAATAAAGTTTATAACTTACAAGTGAGAACAATAATACAAATCTCCAATAATTTCACATGAAAACATAAATGAAGATTGATGAATAAATCCCTTTAGTTCAACTTTCTATAGAAGTATTTGAGAAACGTTCTTCGCTCTTTTAGACGATAGAGAATGTCTACAATCAGAGTATAAAGTATATGTATTTTTCTTCTTAGAATCATATGTAACGTTTTGAATCCTTTCTCCTTTTATATAGAGTCTTCCAACGGCTAATTTGTTGAGAATTATCTTTGATTCATGTTTATCCATTTCAACATCTAAGTGATAATGCATAGATATTTTTAGGGAAAATCTTGGAGGATGAAATTTAAACCTAACCTTATACCTTATCTCGATCAAATATACTTTGATTAATAAGTCCTAAATAAGCTTAAGATTTAAAATTGAAATCCTATAAAATCCAAAATCAATCTTATCCTTATCCAACATTAGATATTTTCTTGTAATTTATCCAACGATAAGTTCGCTTAAAAAAACAATCCCTATGGATCTTAATTCCAATTTAAGTGAAACGAAATTAAGTGTATTTTCTTAATACACCCAATCTAATGGAGTTGGGTCTTGTTTGCTTCGAATCTGATATGAGTTAATTTTCAACGTTACTGTTCCAGATCAATTATCTGAATAACCTTCTAAAGAATATTGGTTTACTATTCTTCTAAGTCTCTGAATTATTTTTTAAAGTACTTATACTAACTCTTCTTATAAAAGCTTCTAAAACAATCTCTAAAATTGTTCAGACTTGTCTTTTTTCAAACGATTCAGACCTTCTAAATAAGCTTTTGAATGCAACTTAATTTGTAATTTTAAGCTCTTTGAAATACTATCTGAATACCTGCACACTTGTTAGTTCATTAGTATTCTTCTCTTTTTATTATTATCAAAATTCATGAGATATGTCTAACATTCTCCTCCTTTTTTATAATAGCAAAAACACTTATAGATCTAAAAACATAAAGCATATTGAATTGATAAGAACATTATTAAAAAACAACGAAAGTTTACAAAAGCAATCACTAAAATTACTTGCAGCATTATCATTATTATCATGTTGTGCAATACTTAAATATTTTTTATTTTTCTCCCCCTTTTTTGTTATCATCAGAAATTTTTTATTAACCCCCCCTTAGTATTCATAATTAGATAATATGTGCAAAATTAAGAAAAGATTTTGTTGATGAATGGAGAGTACATAGCTAAGTCCATAGATGGACTTGACATCGAAAAACAAAAGACTGAACCATAACTAGAGTTTAATCGAAACTAACACTATAATAGAATACAAGAAAAAGGAAAATTGTTTTTGAGTTCTTTTTGTTTTCTTCTTAGCACAGAGCTTCATTCTTCCAGAATATGTTGGAACTGTCTTGCTAGGAGAAGGTTTCTTCATAGAAGAGGTTGGTTCTTATTGTTTAACAGAAGTTGGTGTGAACTAAATTGGAACAGATGCACCAACATCTTTGTTGGAGCCAATGGAAAGGGCTTTTATGTTCCCTTTTGGTGGGGTTTGTTCTGTAGGATTAAGAACAGGAGTTTAAATTGGAAGTTCTACAGTTTCTAAAGGTAGATTCTTAGGTTCTGAAGATTGTAGGAAGATGATTGGAGTTTTGTCAAATGTTTAGATAGGTAGTTGATCAATTTAAGCAGTTAGTTGAGGAGTAATAACAGGGGAGTGAGGTTTAGTTGCTATGAATTGAGGATTTGATTTAATAATAATTAGTTCAGTTAGAAGAATAGTAGGATGAGTTTGATCGAGGAGTTTAGATGGTGGACCAGTACGATGAACTTCTTTATCAAGATTAAATTTAATAACTATCTCTTTGACCCAAACTTTAAATAAGTCTTGCATACCCGTAAGCTGATCTTTCACAATTTTTCCAAACACTTCCTTGATTCCCTTAGATATTTGTTCCACAAATTCAAAGCTTTCTCTTTGTTTGGATGGAGGAAGTTGCATCTTTAAATTCTATCTTGTTAGTCATCTTGACTAATTTCCCTTTCTTTTTTTGTTTTTCCACAATAGGTTCTTTACCTCTCTTTCTTTTCTTTCCATTGTCTTTTTCTTCAACAATGATCACTCCCTTCCCAATGTTAGAAGGGTGAACAAAAATTCCTCCATTGTGAGATTGCCAAAGTTTGTCACTTACATAAATTTTCATCTGTTTAAAGATCTTCTATCTTAGTTTAATTGGGTAGTAAAGACAGTTTGCTTCTATTAGAATTTTTAGTTTTTTGAATTTGAATAAGGTCATTAATAAACTCCCATATCATCGAATATCTAAGTATTGCCATATGTACCACATCATCAATTTCACGACATCTAGTTTTCTTTTGCCTAACATGGCCAACATAACCAATACATCTTCCCTTGTCACAGACATCGCATTACCTCTCTTAGGTAGCACAAATATATTAACAAACTTATGCAAAATTCAGATTAACAATTCAAATTTAGTACTAAAAATGTCTCTACCAACTCCCAACTCAATTTCATCATTTAATTCAGTAAAAACGTTCTCCTTAGTCATTTATACCAGATTCTAATCTTCTTTGATTTCCTTAATGCTGAAGCATTTCAAGTTATCTTTCTTTGAAATCTCAACCTTTTGATTTAACACTTTAGATTTCCAAACTTCTTGATTTTTTCTATCTAGCTTTCTGTAAAATTCATCTACTAATTCTCCATATATCACACCTCTCAAATTAGCTAAGTTACTTAGCCCTAGCACATTCACATACTCTTTCCAGTAAAAACCATTCTTTTCAAAGAATTCCAAATCTAAATAAAAGAATTCTTTGTTGGATAGATTTTTACCTTTCATAGTGTACCTTTTCTTTGGTTTGTCCTTTTGTCTAGAGTGAGGTTTTGAGATCATGACTTTCTAAGATTTTTGTACAGCTTGAGGAGTTGATTTTGAAATCTTCTTTAAAAGATTTGAAGTCTTGGTCTTACGAGGCTGTTTCTTAGGCTCATGCTTAGAGGGTTTCTTAGGGAGATCCTTCTTAGCTATAAATTTTTCTTCAGATGGTTTATCTGGAGAGCTAGAGTCCTTAGATTCAATGACTTCTTCGGATGAAGAAGATGAACTAGACTTCTGCATGTCTTGAGAAGTCTTTTGATTAACTTCTTGAATTGGTTCAGAATGTTGATTAGAACCATTCTTTTAATTCACTTCCTAGACAAGATCTTCCGAGGGTTCATCGTGTAGTTCTAGAGTTTGGGTTTTCTTAGAAGTTTCTTGACGAGGTTCTATGGGTGGAATGGATTGTGGTTTCGGAGGATTGGTGATATTGGTCTCTTCCTCAATGAGATCAAAATAGACTTTACTAACTCTTGCAAGTTCAAAATAGACTTTCAACATGTCATCTAAAGCCAGAAGATTAAATGTAGGATCGGGAACTGAGGATTATGAAGAAATGGCTAAATTGTGTCCTAAAAATCAACTTTATTAACTCTTTAAGAAAACTACTGAGATTTCCTTAAGTGCCCTTCTAGTTTTCCACTACTAACATGGTTATTAAGTCAGGTAAACCTATGGACTTTTATAACTCGCTTCTTAAACTTAGTATCGTTTCTCTTACAAATATAAATTTTGTAGGTATTTGGAATCTTTGAATATTTTACTATATGATTGTTCAAACCTAACCAGTTTAAAAAACTTTGGTTATGAGATTGAGTTTTATAATCATCTTAAAAGATTGCACCATAGGTCTATAGCAAACAGGTAAAGAATTGGTCGCTTTAAAGTGGTTGAGCTGGGTTTGCCTGGTATGAACTAAGTCTATGATAGCTGTTGGGAGGTTAACTTCTATCCTAGGATAACTTATTCAGCATACTATTGTGACTCCACTTCTTTATGGGGTGATAGGTTACGATGCCTTTACAATGAAACCTAAGCTTGTGCAATAGAGACATCTATTTTCCTGTGATTACCTTCAATCAACATCCTCAATCAACATCCTCAATCTTACTATAACCTCCTCTCCTGTCACTTAGTTCGATTGAAGGTAAGGAAGGGACCATTTCAGTTATCTCTTTTAAATGAGTTAGTATTTGGTCGGAGAATCTTAGTCGTCCCCTAATAAGTTACAATGCATGGTAGGTTAAGTCTTAAGTCTAATATAATTTAGTTCCAGTTAGAGGTGACCAAGCAAATCAAACAATCTAACAAATCACATTCCAACAAAGTAACACCCTTTATAGTTCAATTAAGAATCAAAGACATATAAGTATGTGTACAACCAAACTATTTATAAGCATAAATAGGTATGTGCTCAGGCTTCTAAAAACTCTAAAACAGTACTTCGAAATGCAGTTAGCATTTATCCCAACGTACTTAGACTTTGTGTTGCTTAAATATTGATAGGAATTAACTCCCTGGATCAATCATACGAAGCCAAGCCTTTACGTGCGCCAGACCTACTGAATAACTATACTATGATAGAATATCCGAGGAGATAGTCTCGATTATCCAAACCAAAGTCTCGAGCCGATAATAGATGTCCGGTCCACCCTAAGTTGACTACTCTATAGCAAATGACTGATTGAACCTCGATCTGATCCAAATTAGGTCGACTCCTAACTATAAATGCTCTTTTCTTCTTTTCATCTGCTTTATACCATATTTCTGATGTCTAGCCACCAGGCGATACATGTTTTCTAGCACGACATTCTATAAGGATCCTTTACTTTCTATACTGAATATTCTTTGTTTCTTTTACCCTTTTTAGTATGTATTATGTAACCTAATTGTAAGAATACCCTTTTTGTCCTTTCATATATGTAAAGTAACCCTAGTGGATGGGTGCATAAACCCCCACTTAATTTTACATAGACATCAATCTTCAATATCAGAATTTATACGAGTCCCCTTTCTGAGCAACCTTAGTGTTCCCATTACCCTTCAACTCTTATCTATTCACTTTAGCAAAGAGTAGTAGTGAGTGAACCTTCAGTTCAGATTGGTAAGTCATATCAGGCGGATTGTAAGCCAAGTAAGATCAATTGGTGTGTTATATCTAATTGATAGCTACCCAGACTTTTGCTAGCTTTTCTTTTATTTCTTTTGATTTGCTTTGTTTTAGTGTTTCTCCATGCGTCCAACCCTAAAGACACATTAAATATCTTAGAGTATGCATTACTTAACTAAGTGTAATTGTAGTGATTCCCTCACTAGAAGAACCCACATTATAAATGACACTTTTAGTATTCATCCAAGTTGTAGAATATCAATTATCTTACCTATTAATCCTACTGTTGAATTCATTAATCTTAGTTTAAAAAGCTATTATACTTTAAGTGTTCAAATTTTAAGGTCATTTAAGATTGATCCCTACTTACATTATATTTCGAGTCATCCTTTAAATCACCATTCGAAATAGCATCTAAATTCAATTAACTATTAGGTTTTCAAAAACACCCTTTAACCCACTTTCTAAGTCTATGCTAATTGCCACTCATATATTTAGATTTTAGTATAATATTTATTTGACAAATACTATGAAATATGCTTTGATTTTGTCTAAATTTTACATATTCAACTATATTTCCACAACTTTAGCCTTCTCTTAGTTAACAATAGTGACCAACTTCTATTCCGACTTTTGTCCCATCACATTTCCATAGAAAACTAAATTTAACTCCCTCATTTAGACAAAATATCAAAGTCGTGTATTGGCAAGTATTAGAATTTAGTAACCAAACTTATATATTCTTAAAATTCACTTCCGTATATCAAATTCATTCTAAGATCTCCATTCCTCACAAATTACATCTCCAGGCAACTAAGGTCAAGGTTTAAGTAAATTTCTTAAAGAAAATTAAGTATAATCCCATTATTTCCAATTATAACTTGATTTTTTAGCTCTAAAATTAATTATTTAATAGAAAATAGTTTTGACAAAACTTTTTACATAGCATCACTATAAATATCATGGGTAAATCATAGAAAATTTTTTAAGTAGAAACTAAATCATTTGGGTATTTGAAAATGGATTCAAATTCATTTGATTTTAGTTATTTCTTATGCGCGATATATACAGCAACCTAATTTAATGCCAACAATATTTTTCTATGAAACTATACAAATTAACCTAAACTATACAAAATAACCTAACAATATGTTTTAGTTCTTTTGCCAAAAGCAATTATAATCCACTAACCACCTCCCATTTCTCTTCCCCTCTTAAAATTTAGTTTTTTCTTTGTTCCACCATTATCTATTATATTCTATGCATTAAGAATTTAACTTTCTTATTATTTTAATCTATAGGTAATTAAATTATGTATTTTTCTTCATTTACTTTTTAAACATTTATTTTCGATTTTATGACCTTTTATATTGACTCCCTTGTCATTAGAAATATCAAATATCTCAAATTGGTAAAGTTAATTTATTTATTAACTTTAAATTCATTTGATTCAATTTTAACTATTTCCTGTTATTGAATTGAAAATGAAATGTAAAATGTTGTAACTTAAATTATGATTAGTATTTTATTTTTTATTAAATTATGTTTCATAAGTTTGTTTTTGGTGCTTTTTATTTATGAAAATTTAATTAAGTACTATGAGAATGTAGAGTTGAGTTTCTACACTTTCATTTTTTAAATCTCTTTCTTATATTTGATTTATTTTATTTTCTTCAATCTTTATGCCATATCTACCGTTATTTTATAACCTTTAAAATGTTTCAATTGTCATGCCTTAAAACAGTTGAGTCGTGATAGTTCCGCAATATAAACTAACCTAAGATAGAGACTAGTTGCTAAGTTGCTATCGTAGGCAGGTTTACATATGGCGTACATGGCCAAACGGTTCAAAAAAGTCCAGCTCATTACAAATATAATCATAATAGGTAAGTTTTAGTTGAAGTCGTGAAGTCATTTATATAGAAAATATTTACACCGATTATTCACATAAAAAGTAGTTTAGTTAAATATTTACAAAAGTTGTTTACTCCAAAAGTATGTTAGTAGTCTAGATAAATATTTATAGTCCATAATAGGAATCTATATGGGTCGGCTAAACAACCCAATAGATTTAGCCTACAAGAAAAATACATAAAAGACTAAAAAAGATCTAGATCTATCTTCATTCCTTCACACTTCTAGCTCCGAAAACGTAACTAACCTATGGATGAAAACAGCGCTACATATTTATAAGGTACTTGCAAAACAATGTGTGGGGATGTGAGCAAACAATTGCTCGGTAAGATGGGACAGGGACATAAGGATATGGAAGACATAATCACAATTAAGGTTTTCAAGCAATTAGTTAATGCAATGCAACAAATCATATGCCATCTCACAACATTGTCTGATCTGTTGTGAAGTTAGAGAAATTAGCACCAGCTTTAACCTCGGTTAAGGGGTTTTTGTACAGTATGTTACATGTCATTTATGCATATGCAGTGTATGTGATTGGAATTAGTTGTCCTAATGTGATAGCTTTGCTACTTGTATTGTATTTTGTAAGCATAAATGACATATACTTCAAACTCCAAGTACTTATAACAGAGTATCCCAAAATGCCATTAACCATCAATCCCACTTACTTAGATTTACGGTTACTCTTATAGTTTCAAGATGTTAACTCCTCTTTCTTCAATAACCTTTATATTACAAATTATACTTTAGTATTTTACAATTCAATATAAAGGTGGCTTAACATTATACTTTCAATTAGTCTTGACATTCTTTTAATGTTAATTAGATGTTTGTTACGACTATTAAGTTTTTATTTCTTCTTATAGATTAAAGAAATCTTCTACAAGAGTATCTTAGGGTCTTGATACCTTTTACTCAACCTTCTACAAGAAAATTTTAAGGTCTTGATTCCTTCTACAAGAGAATCCTAAGGTCTCACTCACCCTTCTACAAGAGAATCTTAAGGTTTTGATACCTTCTACTCGCCTTCTACTAGTATCTCCAATCACATTTTATGCTTAGGTGATCTTCTACATGACTTTCTATAATAACTTAAGGTCTAGTTATACTTTGGTGAACCTTCTACTGGAGTTTCTACTAAGGTTTTGGGTATAACTCTTCTTTAGGGAACCTTGTACTAAAGTTTCTACAATGTTGGTCTAAAGTAGGCTTATTCAAGAAAGCTTTTATAGGAGCTTCTACAGCACATTCTATAACTAGCAGAATTACTCTAAATCACCAAGAGCTTCATAATTCATACTTCCTTTTACTTCAATTAAATTTAATGAGATTACGACTTCACTCCTAACAACTTGCAAGGTTTGAGAAACTTTCTACATAAACTCACATGACGCCGAACTTCACTAAATGGGGTGGTTTCCTTATCTATTCAACTTAAACACTTAAATTTCATAAATTTAGCTTAGAAAAATATAGTTTTATGACAAAAACTAAGTAAGTACAGCAGCATATACCCTGTAATTACTAGTGATTATCTAGATTTTTAACCAAATATAGCTAATTTACTCACTTAACAAAGATTATCACTTGTAATTTAAGTGAAAAATCACCAAATCTAGCTTCAAAAAGCCCATCCTTTTAATATGTTTAACATTTCCCTTTAAAATCAAGATCAATATGTTGCATATTACAAATATTCACTTAAATAGTGTTTGGTGGTCAAATTTAAACAAAGTATGTTTAAAAATAGTGAATTTCTTATAAATTTTAATTTGTCGATTTTTCATGAATGAAAAATTAACTCAAATAAAACAATAAGTTCTAGTAAAACTTTTTACATAGCAATTTTATATATAATATAGAGTATTTATAGAAGAATTTTGGCAGAGAAACTACATCATTTGGGGTTTCTATAATCAAAGTGAAATTTGGTTTTAAACGTTTCGTTTCTTAAGAGTAATATATAAGATAAATGAATTTTATAAAAATAACAATTTTACATGAAAGCACACTCAAAATAACGTTAAAATAATTTCTTTCAGAATTTTTAGACAAAATTTAATCATTTTTATGAATTTTTGAAAATTAAGTTAGAAATTAGACTCATTAATGGCAAAAGATCCAACCACCGATGACTGGGGAGTGGTTGTTAGCTAAGGACGACATTGCTTGGGGGTCCTAGTGGTGTTGGCTACTTGTGGTAAGGTCATACCTAAGTCTGGGAACCCCAACTTTGCAAATTACGGCTTGATTTTTCTTAATTTTCTAAAAATTCACAAAAAATCCAAAAAAAAATCTCACAAATTTTTCTCACCTTCCAAGGTGTCTAAAGAGTCTAAAATGGTTAAGGGGAGGGGTATTTATAGCTTATAGGTTAGTAGAGTGATTAGGTGCATGTGAGATATGTGTAGGCACTTTGGGTTTCTAAAACCAAGTGGCATTTATGTTTCTTAAAATCATGGGTGATTAATAGTTTTCTTTCAAAACCAATAGCAAGTACCCCTTGTTCTACAATAAACTAGGTTTATTAGCTTATTAAGGTAGTTGTCCATCTTATTTTATTATATTTAGTTGCTTAGGGTTAGTTTTCTTTACAAGTAGGAGCTTCTACTACAATTTCTACAACTCCTATTAATCTAATATATTTTATTGTTATTATATAAAATATATATTTATTATTTTTCATATTATTTATTTCTCTTCTTATTTATTTAATTTAATTCTAAGCTTTTCTTATATTTTTTTGTTAGCTTTTTTTTTTAAATCTTTGAAAAATTTGCTAAAGGGTGAGTTAGTTTTATCATTTCAACCCATTGTAATGTTTTGATATTTCGTTTTAAAAATTAAATTTACAAGGTTACTTCAACTAACTTTTGGGTAGTTACAACTAGATCTGAACTTACGTGGACCAATTCTATAAATGTCCTAAATTTCTAGGTGTTATGTTTAAGTTGTTGAATGCAGGACCCATATTTCTACCCTCCCTTTAGAAAAGTTTTGTCTTCAAAACTTTTGTGCACATATTTTGTATAGTTAAGTGATTACTTATACAATAGCTAACTTTTGGGTATAAAAGGTACTAACTTGCAATGTAGACGAGCCATGGGTTTCGCTACTCCATTGCGACTTCTGTTCCTAAGTTGCTCAAGCTTCTTAATCTCAACCCCATTAAACTTTCACATACTTAACTTATCTATTTCTCAATTTCTGAACCTAATTACCCAATATCTTGATGGGCTGCCTTTCTTTGGTATGGCTCTTTTGTAACTCTGTAGGTTCCAACTCCACAATTGTATTGGGATTCTTCACAAACTTTTGCAACATAGAAACATGAAACACGTCATGATAACCCGATAGGCTCTGGGGTAAAGCAACTTAATACGATACATTTCCTACTTCCTTTGGAATCTTAAAAAGTCCAACATATCTAAGACTTAACTTTCATTTGGATCCAAAATGTTTTAGCCCTTTGAATGGATTAATCTTAATATAAACATAATCTCTTACTTTAAATTCTACAAATCTTCCTTTTAGGTCTACCCAACTTTTATAACGATCTTGGGCTTCCTTCATCATTTGTTGAACACCTTTTAGCTTTTGACTCATTTCAACAATCAAATCGAGTCCAAACATTGTATGCTCTTTACTATTCCAATTTTTGGGTGATCGACACTTGCGTCCATATAGAGCTACAGAAGGCACCATTTGTATGGTCGCATGATAATTATTATTGTAAGCAAATTTAACCAATGGCAAGTACTTATCCCAATCTCTACTAAAATCTAGTATACATGCCCTTAACATGTCTTCTAGAGTTTGAATTGTTCTTTCAAATTAACCATCTACCTGAGGGTAATAAGTAGTGGTGAACTACAACTTAGTACCTAAAAGTTAGTGTAAACTCTCCTAAAACTTCGATATAGATCAATTGTTTCAATAAAAAATGATACTTACCAGTACTACATGTAACTAAACGATCTCTCTAATATACAGCTTAGTCGTCTTTTCCATAAGATCTCCAATTCGAAAAGGCAAGAAATGTGCATGTTTATTTAACCGATCCACAATAGCCCATATTGAATAATGTCTAGACCTCAATGAAATCTATAATAATATGGTCCCATTTTCATTATAGAATCTCTAGTGGTTGCAAAGGACCTGTTGGTTGCTGATGTTTAGCCTTAACTTACAGACAAGTGGTACACTCTACTACGTATTGAGCTATATCCTTTTCTATGTCACTCCACCAATAATGTGATTTCACATCCTGATACATCTTATTTCCACTTAGGTGTATCGTATACCTGGTAACATGAGCTTTATCCATTATTTCACTTCTCATATTGGGATCTCAAGGTACACACATTCTTCCCTTGAATTTCAACGTTCTAGTATCATCTATTTGGAAATTAGGTACTTTTCCAAACGTTATCTTCTCTTTATCTATTTGAGATTCTCATCTTTGTTGTTGTCTAATTCTCTCCAACAAAGAAGGTTGTACTATTGTATTCATCAACTAGTCTTTAGATTCATGCCACTTAAATCTAATCTCCAGTCTGTAAAATTCCTGTATCAGTTCATGTTGGCTTGTAATTAATGAAGCGACTTCTTCATAAATCTTATGACTAAGAGCATCAGCCACAACATTTACCTTTCCGAGATGATAATTAATTGCCAAATCATAATCCTTAATTGATTATAGCCATCTTCTTTGTCATAGATTCAACTCCTTTTACATAAAGAAGTGCTTCAAACTCTTGTGATCCATATATATTTCGCAATGTTGTCTATACAAATAATGCCTCCAAATCTTTAACGCAAGGACTAATATAGCTAACTCCAGATCATGCATTAGATAATTTCTTTCATGTGATTGCAACCATCTTAATGCATATACTATTACCTTTGTATCTTGCATTAGAACACATCCCAAGCCATTCTGTGAGGCATTACTATATATGCTATAGGGCTTATTGGGATTAGGTAACATAAGTACTAGAGCTGTAACTAATTGGTTCTTAATTTCTTAAATGCTCCATTTACACTCTTCACTCCATTCAAATCCCACATTCTTTTGGGTTAATTGGCTTAAGGGCTTTGCTATCTTCGAAAAGTCTTTTATGAATTGCCTGTAATAACTAACCAATCCTAGAAAACTTCGAATTTCTATTACATTAGTTAGCTGCTTCCATTCAATGATAGCCTTAACCTTTTCAAGATTGATGGAAATTCACTTTCCAGATATTACATGTCCCAAAAATGATATCTTATTTATCTAACCAGAATGCACTTTTGCTTAATTTATCATACAACTTATTATCTCTCAACTTTTGTAATGCCAGGCATAAATGATCAACATGTTCTTCCTTGCTTTTAGAATAAATCAACATGTCATCAATGAACACTACAATAAATTTATCCAAGTACGGTTAATAAATTCAATTTATCAAGTCTTTAAACACAGCCGGCGCATTAGTCAACCCGAATGGCATCACTACGAACTTGTAATGTTCATACCGCATTCTTAAAGGCAGTTATAGGTACATCTTCGAGCTTTACTCATAATTGATGATACTTAGATCTCATATCAATTCATGAAAATACTATTGCTCATTCAATTGATCAAATGTATCGTTTATTCGAGGCAATGGATACTTATTCTTGATAGTAACTTTGTTTAACTCCTTGTAATCTATACATAGCCTCATGGTATCATCCTTTTTTTTTTACGAATAGTACTAAGGCTCCCCTAGGCGACACACTTAGTTGAATATACCCTTCCCATTTATTTTATTTTATTTTATTTAAAAGGGTCTTATTTCAAAAATACAAAAAAAAAATTATAAGACTCAGAAAAATACAAAAAAAAAGTTAGCAAATTTAGAAAAATAAAAAAAAAAAAGAATAAAATATTTTTCTTTCAAATGGAAAAAATAAAAAAAATAAAGAAAAAAGGGAAAAATAAAAATGATGATGAGAAGAATAAAAGTAGTTTAGAATTAGGTTTATAGTGTTAATAATATGCTAGTAATACATTAGGAGTTTGTTAGTTTAATAAGTTATTTTCTTTTTAATTAGGCTTAGCCAAAAGAAGTTAAATAAATTTTGTTTGCATAAAATCATAGAGCACAGGCCAACAGCCCAGCTGGTACTAAACTTGGTCTCAATATTAGTGAAAGCTAAACGTCTTAAGTTCAACTCTTACTAGGCACTCATGTGCATTTTAGTTTTCGAATCCCACCAAAACACGTGTCGCATATCTATTGGGCTACGTTCTGACACATAGCAATTGATGACTAAACATGTGGCTGATGTAGTACCCACAGGGCACCACATTAGCATCTAATTCTCCTCCTTTCTTTCCTTTTCCATCTTGTTCCCTCCTTTTCTCACGCACAAAATAGCTTGCCCCCCTTACTTTGCCTCAATATTTCCCGTAAATTCCACATGCTGGCATACAATTTTTTTGTTCAATCTTGTACTCCACATAGCCTACTTTGTTTGGACTCAAAAGGAGGATTGAAAATCAAAGAAAACTTAAATGCCCGAATTTCCTTCTCCTTAAATCTCTATGATTCGAGCATTTCATTAAAAATCTAAGGTTCCATTTGATTTATTTAGTAAGAATGGACATCAAGGACACGTTTTTTAATAATAATTAACACGAATTGGCACTCAAATCCAAAATCAAAGCTTGGTTATAACCTTCTTAATTCCTTCGAATTCATGGTGATTGGAGTTTTTCCATGTTTAATTCTTACTCAAATAATATAAATAGATGCTTAAAGGTTGATTGACATCATCGGTTCACTCTTAAACATACACAATCACACTCTCATTGTCTTTCTCTCTCTAACTACAAGTTCCTTCTCTCTCTCTAAGACGAGCTTTTGCTGGAAGGCTTTCAAGTATAGACATTGACCTTACGAGCTTCCATAATCCTAGAGCTTCCAATTTGAACTCATTTTGATGGTAGTCGTGACCTTTACCACCTTTAACCACCATCTAGACCCCAAACCCTAACTCGTGGCGACCTTAGTTCAAAACTCCACTCCCCGCGCCTTTTTGCTCAAATTCGACACCATGGCTAGGTTTGTAGTGTCTCAAAGACCAAGTCTCAACCTTTCTACAAAGCTTAGCCACCACCCTTACGTGCTATACCACTACCATCATCACTTCTCCATATTTAACCACTTTCAAACAGCCATCAAAGGCAGTAGCACTTCACCTAACCTCATATTCTCCAATAAAAAATTCACAAATCCACAATTTCCTCTTCATTTTAGTATGTTAAAAGAGTTAAATAAAGAAGTTTTCATTTTGTAATTTTGATGAGAACAAATGATTAATCAAATATTGCTTCAAAACCGATTTGCAAATTCTTACAAGAGCTATATCCTTTAAGGAAATACGGTTAATCTAGGGATTGCTTTTGTAAATTATTAAGAATTGATTCTATCTTTTAGTGAAAGAAAAAGAAGTAATTAAGCACTATTCAAGTGCATCTTTTTGCTACTCTATCTTGAACTGTCCGGCTGGTTGTGTTGGAACCAGCCGACTGGTTCCTTCAGGTATTCTGTGATCAGTAAGCCTAGTTGGACCGTGTGGCTGGTTGCTCATGAACTAATCGATTGGTTGATGAGGGTCGATAAGCTTAGTTGAATTTTACGACTGGTGATTTGAGGACCATCCGGCTAATGACATCAATTGAACAGACCATTTGGCTGGTCCATATAGAAACTAGCCGTTACAGTGCATTTAATGTAGATTATATAAGACCAATGGATGGATTTTTATGAAGGCATATAAATGTGACTTTGTAAGTAGATAAAAGACAATTAATAGAGCCATATTTTTGCAATTATTCCTCTTGTCTACTTGTACTTAATTCCAATTGTCTTGTGCTTATAATTTGTAATCCTTTGTAAACTCTAGTGTAGTGCCAATCTTCATATTTGCAACTTCTACTCAAGAGGGCACTACACTAAGTGTTTGTGAGATCAAAACTTATTGGAGATTGGGTGTAGGCGCTTGTGCCCTTAAGATTGAAATTAATAAATTCATTTATGAAAACCTCGGTTGAGGCATTGGGTGATCATGGAGAGTAACTCCACATTAAAATTCCAGGCTTGATTTCTCTATCCCTATCTCTTTTATTTTCAGCGTGTTTCATTAATTTATTATTATCTTAATTTATCTCATTGTTGGTCTATTTCAATATTACATTCTCTTAGTTCCTTAATTTAGAGAAATTGGTATTAAAAGTTAAATTTTGGCATTGAACTCAATTCACCCCTCCTCTTGAGTTCCTAGTATAATATTTTAGAAAGTCCCAAATTGACCCTCACCATCACCTCTTTCATCTTCCCTTTCCTTCTCTCTCTCTCTCTCTCTCTCTCTATATATATATATATATCTAAACATGTACTATATATGTGCACCCGACCTAAATACTTGGCGTAACTTAAACCGAGCTCTAATTTGACCACGCAAAATTAACCCATACCCCTAATCAACTAATTGTACAGATTCTTAGTTCAACTCTCCTCTATACTTTTTTTTTCTTATTTGTTGTTATTTATTTAACCTTGTTTCGAAAGAAAAGAAAAAGGAAGGAAAAAGTATATAAAAATAAAAAAATTAATTATAAAAAAGTGCTTTTATTTAAATATTATTTTTAACATTCATTTTGTAAATTTTTCAAAACTCTTTATTTTAGAAAAAAAATTAATAATAAGTAAATGTTAAAAAGGGGGGTTTTATCACTTAGAAAAATAATTTTCCAAATAAAATACATAAAATAAATTTTTTCCATGTTTAGGGCCTCTTTTAGATTTTATCCAAAATAAACATCCTTTAAGACCCTTTTTAGTATTTTTTCTCAACAAAAATAAAATGAATAAAAATGTACGTTTGACAAGTTTTGAAAATTAAAATTCATAAACTCACTAATGTTTTTTAAAACGAACTACAAGAAGTCGGATCCTTATTTGAGGATACGTAGGCACCTATAGGTTAACTTAAAATAGGAAAAAAAAAATTATTTTCTCTTTTGTATATAAATAAATTAAATTTTTTAAGTCATTCACTTTTGTAAATAAAAAATTAATGTTCTTTCTTTCTTACTAGTTAGAGTTATTCTTTTAAGTTAAAAGGGTATTTTGAAAAATTAAATTAAATTTAGAAGGTTGAAAGTAGTACTGTTTAGAGTTTAATAAGGTAGGTCCCGAATTTGGTATCTCTGGTTTAAAAAATTTTTTTTTTTTTCAAAAATGATTTTTCCATAGATTAGTGGTTAAGTTATAATCAATCCATCTAATTGATTCCGACTTAACTATTTTCTTACCTCAGTCGGGTGTTGACTCCTAAATTTTTAATTTTTCAAAAAAGATCAAAATTTTCTTAATTTTTAATCGAGAATTAATATTAAATGGCTGGGGTTTAATGTTGATTGAATTAAGGAAAATAAAATGTGAGAATAGAAATTTTCAAGCTCGGTAACCCTTTATCTAGAAGTTTTTTAATTTGCTTCTCCAACTCTTATAGTTCCATAGGAGAAATTCTATATGGTGCCTTTGGAATAGGTTCTGTTCCAAGTACCAAATCAATAGAGAAATCCAATTCCTGATGTGGAGATACACTTGGTAACTCGTCAGGAAAAACATCTGGCAACTTACATACTACAGGTATTTTAGATATCTTGGTTGCTTCTTTCTTCCCTTCTATTGAAAAGACCTAACAAAACATCTAATCATGATTATCCTTGTCTACTTTTTAAACTTCAATAACAGCTAACTTCATTTATCCTTTACTTGCCCTTCCATAAAACACAATATTTCCATCATCCTAAACTATCTTCTTACCCTAACATTCCACATTAGCTTCGTGTTTGGATGACTAATCAATTCCCACAATAATGTTATAACCTTGTAGTGGCAAAACTATAAAGGTAATTAGGAAATTGTTTCCCTTAATTTTAATTTTCCCATTTTTCACTATTTTTCTAGTTGATACTTTCTCTCTAATGGGGGTCTTCATCTTATAAGTTGTATTGATTTTAGTTATTCCAATTCCATTTCTTTCTATAAATCCCTAACTTACAAAGGAATGTGATGCTCTAGTGTTAAACAACGCATAAGCAACTTATCCATTTATCATAATCTCCCTGAAAAAATTTACTATTATAGTCACTTATAGATTTATTAGGTATTATCAATTCAAACTTAATTACTAAACACTCCATAAAATACAAAGTCTTCAGTTTACTAACATGGATCTCATCTTTAATTAATAATCTATAGATCGAAACAACTTACATACCTATTACTAATCCTTTGACAGTGCCTTCGACTACTCCAAGATCATCTTTTGAATCATCCCGATAGTATTCTTCCATCCAATCATTAAAATCTTCCATATCATCTTCTATACTTTCTATGGCAAATATACGTACCGACCTAGTTGCTGCATTTGATCCTCCAGTGTTTCTTGCTTTTTGTCCATATTGGGGGCATTGTCTTAAGAAGTGTCCTTTACTACCACATCGATTATACTTAACTGTTTCTATCTTTGGACAATTTCGAACCACATGATTATTGTCTTCATAGAGATAGCATTTGCTAACTAACTATTGACTTTGTCAACAATAGTGACTTGTCCTACACTTCCAACACCTAATGCTACCATCTTTATTATAAAATTTCTTTCTAAATTCAGATTACATAGATTTACTTGCCATTGTAGCTAACTTCTTTCCTTTTTGTCTAGAACTGCTTGAATTAGGATAAGATCTCTTGAAGGATGATCTAAGCGTAAATTTACTGCTTAGCTTTTTGCTTTATGGAACTTGCATCCTCAAACAGTTATCTTGCAATTAGCGAGCCTTATCAACTATCTCATTATATGTGGTAAGACCACAGTCTTCTAACTTACAACGCATTGTGGGGTCAAAACTATTGAGAAATAAATCTTTCTTATGCTCTTGATTATCTCTATAAGAAAGCGGAGCATACTGCAACAATCTATTGAATTTCATTTCATACTGGGTTACACTTTTATTCCTTTTTTTCATAGTAAATAAATCTCCAACTATCTTTGTTTGAACACTTAGGAAGTACTCTCGTTTGAACTCTTCCTTAAACATCTATCAAGTGATAGGTTTACCTAACTTTCTTCTTCAGAATCCCACCAAACACGTACACCTAACTTTAGCATAAAAATCCCATAAGACAATTTTTGATGTTTTGGGATTCTAAAAGCCACAAAACTAGCCTCAATTTAGGCCATCCAATCACTTGCTACAGTTTTCCCATCTCCCCCTTAAAATACCAAGTGGCTTTTATGAACTCTGAAAACTTATTCACATCTCGAGGTCTATTTCCCCTTTGGTCTCTTTCTTCGGGTCTCCTATCCCCTACTTTTCCATCTGTTAGCAAATGCTGTATCAATGTTCCTTGTTGTTGTATCTTAGTATGCATATTAGCTAAAAGCTGCCTATAGTTAATAAGGCTTGATGCTTATGGAGGTAGAGGTGGTGGTGGTAATTCTCTTACACGTCATTCTTGCCGTGGTAGAGGGTTATGAAAAGGTAATGCAGGAGTATCTCCTTGTTGTCCATTATGGTTCCCATCTCCTTCATTAGCCATTACTAATTGTTTGTGCTAAGTTACTCTTACTATCCTTGCATTCATAGTTGTTCGTAATTTAGATAATAGAGCGACAAACCTTAACCGTGATTCATAAGCCAAAAGCATCTTGCTACATAAACATATAATTCAAAGAAGTATAATATAGCTATCATCAAATAATAGAATATATTACTAACCATTCCATAATATGAACTTTCATTAGGTGCACTGGATTGGAAAGAAAATACATTATCTAATATTTACATGCTTCTTACTTACATCATTAAACACGATGATACCTACATAACCAAAAGATTATTACATACTTAACATTTACATTGAAAGATAATTACATTAAACCCTTAATACATGTCTTTAATTTACATCAAAAGATAGATACATGAGTCCTAAATACATTTGTTCTACTTACATCTTCCTTTTAACTCAAAATACATGTAGAAATTTAGATCATATGTACATCTGGAATCAAAAGTTCATCAAAAAGCCTCTTAATACAAAAAGATTTCATGAGTACATCAAAATGACTCAAATGTACGTCTAGAATAACAAGAATACATCCAGATGTGTCAAAAGTACACTATAAAATCTATATACATCAAAAGTTTATACAATCTCCATTCTATAGATAGAGTAGTCATGATCTAAGCAAATAAACATGGCATTCATCCTAAAAGTCATCATGTACATTTGAACTATTACAAGCTAACATTTGCTCCAAAGGAACCCAAGTCGCCTCTTCTATGTCATCCTTTGCCTCAACATCCATCTCAAACTCCACACTCAATTGCACAATCTCTGGACTATTAGAAATATAAACCACCTCATGGACATTCATCATCATCAACCTTTATCATCTCTCGATCCTCATCCTCATCACTCTCTATGACTATCACATTATGAACTAACTCTTCATTTTCATTCCCTTGACCTTCTATAAGAGCTTATGCAGCACCTAGTCTATTTCGCCCTGAAGTGGCAAAGTCGTAACGATCCAATCATACAAACCATTCTAAGATAAAAGTTGACCATACAACTACCATCTTAGACCTGATTTACACAAGGCGTCCATGATTAACCTGCTTTGAAGTAAATAGTTCATAAATTAAACATGTTATTTACTTACGACTTTAAGGAAAATACATACTTACATTGAAATAATCCGAGTATATTTACAAGATTTAGCAGTTTAACATAATCTACTTAAGTAATTCGTAAATTAATACTAAAAGCTTTAAAGATAAATCTAAACTTGAGAGTGCATCCAGTGTTTAGTTTATATCCTTACTTCTTAGGATCCAACAGTTGCTAGCTTTAAGGTAGCTATAGGCCGCTTCCTAACTAGCACTTGTAACAACGTCTATAAGGATATAAATAACCACAACTCAGTAAGTTGGGATAGAGATTTAAAATTATATAGCAAACACAATAGGGTTATCAATCAAATCAGTTAAATGTAATGTATGTACAAGCAAATGCTATCGTACGACGTTGTTTGGCTTGTTATGAGATTAAAGAAATTACATCCGCTCAAATACAGGTTAAGAAGTTTCCATTACTGCAACAACTCATGACTAAACCCAAGTTTATGCAATGAAGACACTGCTCTTCCCATAACTACCTTTAAACCATCGACTTTACCCTTACCACAATATTTTCACCTGTCACTTAGTTCGACTGAGAATGAAGAAGAGACCAATTATGGTATCTAGCACTATCCCTTTTGAAAGAGTCTATGTTTGGCCGGAGAATCCTAATATTCCTCTAATGGGTTGCAATGCAAATCCAATTTAGAATTATGAGTCATATATTTAGTTAAATCCAGTTTAAGGTGTTTAATCATTTCAAACAATTCATACAATTACAATCCAAAACAATAAACCACAGTCATAGCATCACTTAGAAACAAGCACATGTACACAACCATTATCTAACAAACACAATTAAGTATAATTTCAAGCCTTTGAGTACTGCAAATTTGTATTCCAAAATATAGTAATATATTAATTTCAACTTACCTGAACTCCTCACTTGCTCACTCGAGATGTGACTTATACTGATTATTGCCAAAAATCCCTATAATACAAATATTATTTCAGTTTTCCAGATAACTGTTATAGATTAGTTTTATCTTATAATGCTTATTATTATCTCTGGTTTAGGGTTTAATATACCTAATTATGTAGGTTTTCAAGTCTTTTACGATTATTCTTGATTTAGGCTAAGTTGCGATTTAGTTTTCAAATTGATTTCTAAATTAGGTTCTAGTTCTGGTTCTGGTTCTGGTTCTAAGTACGATTTTATACGCGAACCCTAGGAGTTCATTTCGACTCATAAGGTGAAATTAATCACATTACTCATAGGTTTCCTAAATATCATATTTAACTCCTAACTAGTATTTTAATTCGTACAGTATACTCTTTATCTTACTTAATTATCGAATTTACTCCTAATGTGAAATTTTTTTTACATATTTCATATAAACACCTAAATTTAAGTTTCCTACCAGATTTATTACATATTTCTATTATTAGTAAAATATCAATTTTAACCTAATATTTCCTACTTATTAATTTCTTATACTTACATATTACACATTATCATCTAATATGTCCATAATGTACACATCTAACATTCCTATCACTTTAAATATCATTTCTCAACATTAACTAACATCTCAAAATATCTAAATTTATCCTAAATTAGATTTATACTTAATTATCCTAAATTATAAAATTAACTTAAAATTTACCGTTTTTACCTATTATATATTCACTACATAATACCCTAATAATTACATATAACACCCTAAATGTTACAAATATCATACTTCATCAGATTTCAACATCTTAAAACATATAATTATGCACTAAATCACTGATTATCTATTTAATAATTAGCCCAAAATTACCTATTTTACGGCCTAAAAATTATCTAAAAATTTTGAAAATTAATTTTTGAAAAATGACTTAATAGTACTGTTTTATAACCCCTATGTAGTCTACGTAAAAATTTTGAGCCTAAAACTACACTTTTAAGGTTATTTATTTCTAATTCGAATAAAGCTCGGGTTTACGGAATTTCTTAAGAATGGTATATTTCTAGACATAAATTCATCAAAATAAAATTTTTTCCTAATTCTTAATGCTAAAATATCTCAAAATAACAAGAGTCATAATTTTCAAAATATTTTTAACAATTTAGGCAAAATCAGGAGGGAATCAAAACTTACCGGCATTGGTTACTCTGGTTACCAAGGCCTTGTCGGCTGACTTAAGCACTGCAACCGCCTTATAGTGGTGGTGGTGGCCATCCACTCTCAAGTTGTCATCGGGTTGGGGATCTCTTTATACACCTTATTTGTACTATAATTTTCTAAATTTTTTTAAATTTGGTTTCTTCTCTTTTCTCTTCTCTCTCTAATTTTTTCTGATTCTTAACTATCCAAAATGAGGAGTAAGAGTGATTTTTGGAATTTATAGGGTTAGTTTGATTTTTTCTTCCAATTTTCACTTGACATTTGTCCCTTATTCTCTTCCAATTTACTTTTTGTTTGTCTTAATTTAATTGGTTGCTTTAATTTATTCAATTCCAAGCTGTTACGCCTTAATTCTAGACAATTCCATATTTTTCTTTAATTATTCATGCATTTTCTTTAATTAATTAACATTATTTTGGCATATTTCACGTATTTTTACTTACATATAAATATATATGGTATAAATAAATACTCCTAAATATTATTTAAGTTATTTTATGATTTTTAGTGTACATATAATTTATCTCTACCGATTCGTTAGTTATCAGAACTCGTTTTATGTGTTTCCGATAAATAATAAGAATTTTAGATATAATTCAATATTATAATAATTAATTATTTTATTCTTTATATTCCTAAATCCAAACTTATGGGATCACTTTTACTAATATTCCTAACTTCATTGTAAAATTTGGGCTAAATTGGATGATTTGCTCGATCGCCTTAAATTTTATGAACTGAACCTCGAATACTTGATTGTAGGTCTTACATAATCCATTAAGTTCTTCATCCTAATTACCTTTTACAGGATCCTCATTGGAGTCTTCATCACCTTCTACATGACCTTTTATAAGGTTTTCGATGAAATCTGTCCAATCATTTACATCTCTCTCAGCCTCTACCTAGGCTATAGTTGCACTAAGATCATCACTTAGATCCTCCTCGAAATCCTCCTCCTCCTCCTCAATCTTTGGATCCTCATTATCCCCTGAACTAACTACTAGATTATCTGCCTAAACTCCCAGCATTTCTGGCACATCCTTTACTGGCTTACCTAGCTAAAGGGGTACCTTAATCCCATCATCTATTGGAGGTAGAAAATTAGGAAACAAATCTATGATGCTTGGTGGGTAATCTCTTTGAGTATGTAGAATACTTATAGGAATACAATCAATGCGTATTGGATATAGCCTACCATCCTCTAATCTAGCAAGAAAATATAGAATAGGAATCATCGTAATAATGGGCCCATTACTCTACAAATATACCCTTTCAAAAGCTGTTATTGTAGTATATCAATCATACCATGGCCCTAAATCCATCTCCATAATATGCTAAGCACCTCTCTAACTATAAGGAGGCCTTTATAATAGGTATTGATAATTTTATCCACTGTCCAAAATATCCCCCAATCATCTAATTTCAACAACAAATGTTGTAGTTGAACCTTATATTCAATCACATATGTCTCTCTATACCATTTAAAATATAACTAGGATATAATAAGCTCCCTCCTACGACCTTATAAATTAATCAAGAAGAATAATTAGTATATTCTATATTTTATCATTTGCAATTGGTTTACCTTAAGTTTCTTTTATTATTATAGTATAATTATCATTCTTAAGTTTAAAGTTTTTTTTTTTAACTACCTACTTACTCTTTACACTCACTTTCACCTATGATGTTTACTTGATTTTAATTAGGACGCTTCAGAGTTAGCTTTTAAGAACCATGCTCTAATATCAACCTAGAATTATCACACTTTAGAGTAGTATAATTGTAACAATCCCACCATAACTTATGTTTGCCAAAACCAAGGAAGGGAACCAAAAGATAGGAAATGACTTTTTTCTTGACCAAGGAATCTTTGACCTCTACTATAGGATTTCTAGCTAATGTGAGTTATATGAAAAGAGAGCCAGAGCCTAAAAGCTAAAAAAAAGGATTAGGTGGTACTAAAAGCTAATCCTCTAGCTTCACTAAGATGTTGACTACAATACAAAGGAAGGGAATGTGCTATTCTTTTTATGAAAAGTTTAAGAATGAAGAAAGGAAGGAGTTGAAAGTATCCTCATAGAAATAGAGGGATTCTTATAGCGAATTTGCTCAATCCATAAGCATAAGAGTTGTTCTATCCCGAAAAGAGGTTGCTACAGAAGTGTTTTTATCACACATAGAGAAAAATCAAGTTAGGGAGAAAGTCTTTCTATGTCAATTAGTCAGTCCTTCTTTCTAAATGAATAAGCTCTCACCTTATTTATAATTCGCTAAAAGTATTACGCTCATCTGTTTTGGGTATGTAAAGTAAATCCTCTAATGACTCTCTTCAGTATTACTATTAATACAGTCCGATTGAAAAGAGTCCCGACATAAAATCAAGATGCTTAGATAATCCGGGTTCAGATCCAGAGAGAGACTGATTTTGGTATTAGTACTCAAAGGAGCATGAAAGGGGAAGTAGCTTCTTTAGTGGTTCGAATCCACCTCAAGCTATGGCATAAGTTCCAGGATAGTATGAGGAAAGGGTACTTTGCCAATGATTGAGGAAGGTCGTCCACTATGTCTTACCAATTCTCTGAAGACCATAAGAACCTGTCCAACTGAGTACGATCTAAGTTACAAAGGCAGAAGGTAGCTCACTTTGCGGCAACAACATCCATCCAATGAGATATGCTTTGGGTAAGATTCCTAAATCTTCAATTTCGTTAGTGAGCTGATTCAGTCTATCCCTTAACTTAATCGAGTGTGGGTGCCCTTGGTTCATGAAAGAATCTTGCTTATGCTCTAGCTCATTTTCCTTTTTCCTTTAGATTTGGTTGAATCACTTTATATAGAGAAAGCTTCTTCTAGTGATGCTTTGCTTTCATATGATTGATCCGGTGGTGAGACGATTTTGTGCACTTAGGAACATAAGTTTGGAACAGAGTCACTTGCTTTACTAATATATTCTTTACAACTTAGGAAAGGTTCCTAGCTTGCATACTGCTCGTAACGCAAAAGAATAATAGGAATACAGATAATGGGATATTTCTCTTCAACCTTCCCTATTGGTGAAAGCTCACAAGCCTTTTTTAGTTAATGGACAGCTTCAAAAAGAGAATTGTTAGATCCGACCTAAGGGCTAAAGTTCATAGACCCATTTCCACTAATAGTAATAGACAAGCTATAATTAGAAAGTTCTTAATTATCCTATACTGAAGAAACTAATTAAAAAATAGGCTTTTTCGAGGCTCATCCTATCCTAAAAGGAGGTTGATGCCTAAAAACACGAGGTTGAGTCAAATGTATTATTTCTTTTCTAAGGTCTTCTTTTCCATTAATAAGGTTTATGCCCTAAAGAAGGCTATTTCATTGTAACTCTATTAAGGGCTCTTACACACTAATTTATTCCCATCCCAGTCTACTTGATTTGAGAAGGAATTAGAGCTGAAAGGACCAAAGACTCGCTCCTAAATCTTGAACTCTCAAATAAAGGACATTATTATTATTGGCCTATTTCGGCCCAAAAATACCTTCCAAACTAGCCATCCCTTAGCTTTTAGGAGGATTGATGAACCGCTTGGTATGTCGCGGATGGCTTACTAGGGGAATCCTGGGAGACTTGCCATGTAAACCAACTTAAGATAAAGGTTAGCCACTAAGTTGCCATTTTAGACAAGTTTACACAAGGTGTACACGACTAAACGGTTTAGAAGAGTCCAGCTCATTACAAATATAATCATAATCGATAAGTTTTAGCAAAAGTCGTTAAGTCATTTATATAAAAAATATTTACATCGATTATTTACATCAAAAGTATTGTAGTTAAATATTTATAAAAGTTGTTTACTCCAAGAGTATGTTAGTAGTCCGGATAAATATTTACAGTCCATAGTAGCAATCTATTTGGGTTGCTTGAACGGCCTATTAGATTCAACTCACAAGAAAAATACACAAAAGACTTATAAAGATCTAAATTTGTTTTCATTTCTTTACACTCCTAGCCCCTAAAGCACAACTGACCTGTGGATGAAAATACTGCTGCATATCTATAAGGTACCTGCAAAACAATCTATGGGGATATGAGCAAACAACTAGTCAGTAAGATGGGACGGAGACAAAAGAATATGGAAGACATAATCACAACCAAGGTCTTCAAGTAATTAGTTAATACAATGCAACAAATCATATGTCATTTGTATAACATTTTTGGGACTGTTATGAAGTTAGAGAAATTAGCACTCACTTTAACTAGAGTGGAGGGGTTTTTGCATAATGGAGGCGTGCTTTAGCCACAATGCCTTCCGACCAAATCTAGGCTCGTGCAATGGGGGCATGCTCTTCTCGAAACCATCTTCGAACGCAATGCCCCTAACTTTACTACAACTTCCTCTCATCACTTAGTTCAGCCTTAAGGGTAAGGGACAGCTCATTTCAATTACCTTATCGAAGGGTCAGTATTTGGTTGGAAATCCTAACCATTCCCCTAGTAAGTTGAAATGCATGTTCGATTAAGGTTTTAATTCGAGTTCAAGTTAATCCATTTATATTGTAGTCAAACAATTTTAGACATTCAGATACAAAACAAAATACAACAAAGCAAATAACACAAGTAGTAGAGCTATTAGATTAGTATAATTGATTCTAATTACATATGTTGCATGCACACAAACAACTACTCTATAAGAACAAACAACATATACTTAAAACTCCAAGTACTTATAACAAACTACCCCAAAATGCCATTAAGCATCGATCCTACTTACTTGGATTTACTCTTGCTCTTATGGTTCCGAGACATTAGCTCTTCCTTCTTCAGTAACCCCTATATTACAAATCATATTTCAGCATTTTACAATTCAATATAAAGGTGGCTTAACATTATACTTTCAATTAGTCTTGACATTATTTTAATGTTAATTAGATGTTTGTTACGAGTATTAAGCTTTTATTTCTTCTTATAGGTTATAGAAACCTTCTACCTAACTTTTTATAAAAGTATCCTAGGGTCTTGGTATCTTCTACTCAACCTTCTATAAGAGAATCTTAAGGTCTTGATACCTTCTACTTAACCTTCTACAAGAGAATCCCAAGGTCTTGGTACCTTCTATTCACCTTCTACTAGTATCTCCATTTACATTTTATGCCGAGGTAATCTTCTACATGACTTTCTATAATAACTTAATGTTTAGTTATACTTTGATGAACCTTTTACTAGAGTTTCTACTAAGGTTTTAGGTATAGCTCTTCTTTAGGGAACTTTCTATTGAAGTTTCTGCCATGATAGTCTAAGGTTGGCTTAGTTAAGAAAGCTTTTATAGGACCTTTTACAACTAGCAGATTTACTCTGAATTACCAAAAGCTTGATAATTCACACTTCTTTTTACTTCAATTAGATTTAATGAGATTATGATTGCCCTCCTAACAACTTGCAAGGTTTGGGAAACTTTCTCCACAAACTCACATGACCTCGAACTTCACTAAATGCGGTGGTTTCCTTATTTAGTCAACTTAAACACTTAAAATTCATAAATTTAGCTTGAAAATATAGTTTTAGGACAAAAAACTAAGTATGTACAGTAGATATACATTGTATTTACTATTGATTATCTAGATTTTTAACAAAAAAATAGCTAACTTACTCACTTAATAAAGATTATCACTTGTAATTTAAGCGAAAAATCATCGAATCTAGCTTTAAAAAACCCATCCTTTTAATATGTTCAACATTTCCCTTTAAAATCAAGATTAACATGTTACGTGTAACAAATATTCACTTAAATAATGTTTGGTGATCATATTTAAACAAAATATGTTGAAAAATAGTGAATTTCTTATAAATTCCAACTTATCGATTTTTCATGAATGAAAAATTAACCCAAATAAAACAATAAGTTTTAGTGAAACTTTTTACGTAGTAATTTTATATATGATATAAGGTGTTTATAGAAAAATTTTGGTAGAGAAACTGTATCATTTGGGGTCTTTAAAATAAAAGTGAAATTTAGTTCCAAATGTCCTAGGTCTTAAGAGCGTTATATCAAATGAATAAATTTTACAAAAATAACAATTTTACATGAAATTACACTCAAAATAATGAAAGAATAAATTTTTTTTATTATTTTTAGTCAAAATTTAATAATTTTTATGAATTTTTTAAAATTAAGTTAGAAATTGGAGTCATTAATGGCAAAAGCTTCAACCACGACAGCTAGGGAATGGTTGTTAGCCAAGGATAGCGTTGCTTTAAGGTCCTAGTGGTGTTGGTCGCTTATGGTTAGGTTGCACTTAAATTTGGGAACCTCAACTTCGTAGATCACTGCCTGATTTTTCTTAATTTTCTAAAAATTTACCAAAAATCCAAAAAAAAAAAAAAATCTCATGAATTTTTCTCACCTTCCAAAGTATCTAAGGAGTTTAAAATGACTACAGGGATGGGTATTTATAGCTTGTAGGCTAATGAAGTGACTAGATGCATATAGGACATTTATAAGGCATCTTAGGTTTTTTATGCCAAATGACATTTATGTTTCCCAAAATCATGAGTGGTTGATTATTTTCTTTTCAAAACCACCAGCAAATACCCCCCATTTTACAATAAACCAGGTTCATTAGCTTAATAGGGAAGTTGTCATCTTATTTTATTATATTTAGTTGCTTAGGGTTAGTTTTCTTTACAAGTAGGAGCCTCTACTACAGTTTCTACAATTCTTATTAATCCAATATGCTTTGTTATTATTACTTTATTTTATTATATAAAATATATATTTATTATTTTTCATTTTATTTATTACTCTTCTTATTTATTTAATGTAATTCTAAGCTCTTCTTGTATTTTTGGGTAGGTTTTTTCGAAATCTTTGAAAATTTTACTAATGAGTGAGTTAATTTTATCATTTTAGCCTATTGTAATGTTTTAATATTCCATTTCAAAAATTAAATTTACAAGGTCATTTCAACTAACTTTTGGATAGCTACGGCTAGATCTGAACCTATACGGGCCAATTCCGTAGACATTCTAAATTCCTAAGTGTTACATCTAAGTTGTCAAATGCGGGACTCACATGAATATCGAAGTGGTGTAATTTGTTTTACATGTCACTACCAGCATGTTTAGAGTCAATAATATTTTAGAATTTTGTCGATATAAGGTTGATGGTTTTAGATTACAATTTGATTGCTTTGCAATCTCTTTTCTTATGATATATGTGTTCCATATTTACCGAGTTTTACATCTAATATACTTGACCATGTATTTGCTACTTTCGATTTCAGCATGGCCAAGTATTCAATGAGAGAGAAGAGTTTATGCTTCTTCAAAGTGTGTATGAGACATAGAATATTATAAAATTATTCAAGTATGTATAGGTTTCCTTTTTTTTTTTTTTTCTTTTGGTAACTATATAATTATAAGGGAAGAGATTAAAAGGAGTATGGTACACACTTTTCATTTAAATTTGCTAATTACAATATTTTTTCCTCCTAATGCATAATAAACTACTGAAACTTTTATGTTTTGTGAATTTGTTATTGCTTATTTGAGCTATGTATAGATACCGGCTTGAGGTATATATAAGTATATGTATGTATTAAAGAAAATAATGAACTTACTAAAAAATTTTATCATAATTAACACGTTAACAATTTATGTTTATAAATTATTATGAATATGGGGTATTATTTAATTATGTTAATATATAACATTCATATAAATATAAAAAAGGACCCTTAACAGTCTATAAAATGAATGTATTATATTTAGGGCTAGGAAAAAAACCGAGAACAACGAATTGAATCATGAACTGAATTTAAGAAATCGATTTTTTGCAAATAGTTTAGTTTGGGGTTTAGTTCGAGAAGCTAATCAAACTTGACCGAATCAATTGGTTAAACAAAAAAAATTCATATAATTATTTTGCACATTTTTATTTTTTTTGTCAATCTTTGTGGATTTCATCATATTTTTCATATTTTGCTCTTCTTTGTCTTATTTCCAAGCCAATTATTAAGATTTAGTTAAGTGAGTTTCATCTAAAATTTCATATCTAGAAATTTTCCTTTTCTAAATTATTCTTTTCTTATGAGTTTTCAAATTGAGGGACGAACGTTGGTGCTCTTACGTGTCTCATCTCTTTTCCAATCTTTGGTATGTATCTTTTGTCTTCTTTATATCGATTTTGGATAAGTGGCTCTACTTCTCTCTCCTTATTGTTATTCGTTAGAATAAAGTCTTTTGTTTTCGTTCTTGTTCTCGTTCAATCAAATTAGGTTTGTAAAGATCTTACACAACATTTTGTTAAGCATCATTGTACATGATAAATGTATGAGAAATTAATTAGAAACATATGAAAGTTTAATGGAAAGTATTATCAGTAAGATTGTCCTAGCCAAGAATAGAGTGATTGGGCTATACGTGATAGAATAAAGGGCCTACAAAAGAGAATACAGTAAGGGGTGCCGAGGGTTGTTTAACGTAGTTACTCTAATGCTTAAGTTAGTGTTAATTTGTAGAAGAATAAACAATAAAGCTTAAAGTACTCAAAGAAGGCCCAGTATGCAAAGAAGTAAAAGTGGTTTAGTATTAAAGCACTTAGGGCTATTTATAGAGGAGGGTTGCCGTAAATCTTGGAGCATGTTTGGCATGTTAGCATGTTTACATGATTTGTGTAATGGGAACATATAGTCCAACATGTTCTAAAATTGTAGGATGTAGTTGTTGACTAAGTCTTAGAACTTTATCCACATGTTTGGTAACTATTATGACAATCTTATCATTAGGCCAATCACTTGAGGGTGTTAACTTGTCTAGAGGTCCTTCAAGGAGGTCGGTTACTGAGCATAACATGTTGGACGCTAGTGGATCACATCGATCATGGGTTTAATTAGGTTTATCCAAAGTCCAATCATGTCGGCATAGGCCTAAGGGACCCATGTGATACGTCCGACGTAGATGAACATATGATGTCTGGTATCGCATGAACTAAAGGGATGGGTCTGAATCTTGAGATGATTCGAAGGATAAATGATAATTGAAGGTTGAGTAAGGGTCTTTGTATACTAACAGTGGATATGACGCACCAATGCCTTACATGAGCTTTGGTCGCACTTGATATTATATGTATGTATGGCCGGAAGTTACTTGCTACTAGTCCATGCTTAATGGGCTAGATAAGAGTAGCTAAGAGTAAATAAGATACACTTAGCTTATGCAAGAAGGAAAATGTCTTAATGTTAATTGTATTGACTGTTGTAGCTATTGCAAGAAGGAAAATGTCTTAATGTTAATTGTATTGACCATTGTAGCTATTACAATACATAAGTATTTATAGGATCCAATTAGTGTAAATTACAAAAAGGATTCTTATTAGTAAAGGAAATGGAATAATTTACAAGGGTAATGTTGTAAACAAGCATAAAGAATATCCGGTAACATAAAAGGATAGTATGGATGTTAGGAAAATCAAGGCGCATATCAATTGTCCATTTCGTGGTGCCAATGACACTACTGGCAAAGCATAATAGGTTTTGAATAGATTAGGTTAGGGTCAACAGTTCGACAGCTCAACAGCTTAAATGTTTGGGGCTAGGAAAGGGTTGGATCAAAAGGTGGCTCATTATTAGGTCGGCCTCGAGTGGTCTGCTCCAAATAGGTGTCAACTCAGCCTCGGCATGTATCAAGTGGTAGTATACTAATTCGATACCTAGCCTTGGACAGATGTGTCGCAAAGGGGTTGGCTCAGTACATATGTTAGTTACCTCGGCAACTTCTTGAATGATGTGGAGGGTAAAGTAACTTAGTAAGTCAGAGTAGGGAATGCATTGCTCTTTTAAGTTTAACTCTCTTCGAACAACTTGGCGAATCATATGAACAAGTCCTCGAGCTCGGGAGTGTGTGATTGGTTTATGATCCTTATCACCATGTCCAAAATATCCTATCAACACTTGCTTACAAGGTGGCAAGGCTAGTAGGTAACCGGATGGGTTCCTTAAGTGCATAGCCGAGTCAATATTGTGTTAAGAAACTTCATACCTCATAGGAAAGATGGCTAGAGATATGCATTGTGTTAGATAGCTGATTTAATCTAACAGGAAGCTACTCTAGGGACCATTAGGGAGAAAGCTGTCGTATTAGGCCTAAAACCCATCCTCGATGGAGTGTCCCATTGAGCCAGCCGAGCTGTTCATATTTTATCCATCTGAAAGCCTTAAAAGGGTCATGTACTAAGCTTAAGAGGTGAAGAACTGAGCTTATCAATTATGGGGAGTATTAAGTTGAAGGGTCGTTTTCGGTTGATGTCATACAGTTGTGTTTGCTTAGGTTGAGGTCATGCCCTTAGGGTTGAGTAGGTCTTGTACTGGGTAAATAGATTACCCCAGTTGTTTAGTTCGCGAGGTGTCATAGTTGGCTAAGGAGGTGAAGAGTTATTGGTAAAGCATGTTGGGGAAGCTAAGCCTTTCGAATTCTAGACTTAGTGAGCATTTCCAAGATGTAATTAATGTGATTTGACACATGTCTGTGTAGTTACATGTATGGTTAAAACTGTTTTGTTGCATTGATCATGATCATCTAATTCAAATTGTAACTACATGGAAGCATCACAATGGTGCTAGGTAATTATACCTCTTTACATCCCTATAATCATTGAGTGGTTTTCTCGATACTTGGAGTTTATAAACACCCTTAAAGGTGGCATTTTGCATACTTTACACACCTTATACTCTTGTTCTTTCTCTTGTAAATTATCTTGTTTCTTTAAACATCCTTGATACTCTTTCTCTCTTTATTATTTTCTTCAAGTACAAAGCAAACATGTCAAACTCCGTCGAGGTACATAAGATCAATGTAGAGAATCTTCCTCTAGCCCATCCTTACAAGGCTATTGACTAAATGGGGGAAAGCCTCTAAGCTGAGCTTGGGGTGTGCCATCATTTAGGAGAAGTTCCTGAGGTGTTTTAAAATGTAACATACTTGTCTCAAGAAAGTAAGCTCTATAAACCAGGTAAGTTCGGGGGAAGATCTTGCATCCCAATGGTCCATTCAGGTAAGTGACCTGACTTTATCCTATCGAGACCTCAACTACCAAGCTTTATTGGGGTGTTACACTTCAGTAGATTGGTCACTTTTGGAGAAGGATTTAGAGACAAAGTTTCATGATGTTTTGGACCTTCAAGGGCATTTGTGCACCCTGTCCTGTAAGGTAAGTTATAATCGCTTTGGGTATTTCCTCTCATGTAATGTTTTATTGTTATGGTTCACTAACTACCATCTACGTTTTAAGTTGTGTAGTATAATCAGCTAATGCTCAAGTTGCTTGAGCATTTTAAAGATGCTTGTTAAAAGGTAAAGTGAGTTGAGGTCTAATTGAAGGATGAAAGAGACAAGCGAATCGAGCTATTTTTCAAATGTTGATTTTATCATTAAAACAAAGAAAAGCTAATAAAAAATATGCTCATGTTTTGCAACAAACAAAGGAATCGGGGGCTAAGCTGAAGAGAAAGGAGTAAGAGGAAGGGAGGCCCTAAAGAAGGCCTTTAAGGAGATTGTTGAGCTATGGAGATAGCTCAAAGAGGAAAAGAAGTCTAAGGCTAATATGATAAAGCAATTGGAAGAGGAGTAACAGGCTCGAGCTAAACTTGGTGAGTGTAACTGGGATCTTAGCACATCGGTCTACAAGACATAGGTTGAGCTAACCTTGAAGGATGAAGAATGTGTCTTATTCAGGAATCTTTCGATGAGCTGGGTCGGCCAGATTGGAGAGCTAAATAGGCAGGTGAAGGAGCTCCAAAGGGAGGTTGATGAAATGAAGGAGTTGATCACTAACCTCCAACAGGGGGATGCCATACATATTACTACTGAAGAAAAGGTTTGCTCATCTTTCTTAGCATCAATGGAATAGAAAGATGAGTATGAAGATATCACAGTCGAGATAAGCTAGGTGATTCAAGATAGGGTGCTCCAAGCATACCCCAGCCTGGACTTGGAATTCTTGGACTTCTTATATGAGCCTACCTATAGGGAGCATAGGGAGGCTAAGAATGAGGTAGCTGCTTCTGCTACTCAAGCTGTCTAAGATGATGCTCCCCCAACCTCTCCAACCAAGGATGTCCTGCAAGAGGTCATTCTTTAAGGTAGCTAATTAGAGGATCAAGGTCATGTTGAGCTCCTTATTGGCCAAGACCAACATAAAGACACCTTACTTCCCCCTCCTTCTGCTTAGGTTCCTTCAGTTTAGATTGCCATGGATTGGACCTCCAAACAGATTAAGGCTCTAGACTTCTTTAAGTTGCTGGAGTTCGTTGATCCAAAATAAAGGGCTTAACTCTCTTTCTTCATTTCCCTTGCTATTTTTGTTTTTTGTTATGTGTAAATGGCCGTCTTGTATGAGAACAACTTGGGACTTTCTTAAAGATGTATGCTTGTCCTACCCTTTATACTTACTCACGATGTAATGGAAATTTTGACTTTGCTTTTCATTATCCTTGTTGTTGTTGTGTCTTTAGTGCTTAATGTATTTTTGAAGAGTTAATTATGGTTCTAGTTACTCGATTGTAGAGTTGGTGCCACTCTTTAGTAGGACTGTTTAGCCGTGGGTGGCCTAGGTCGTTTTAAGGGCTTGGTTAGTAGTATTTTAACCGGTTTAGTAGGAGTTCCTTAGTTATGCGAGGGGGTATACCTTAATGCTAAGATTATTTGATGGGGATCAAGCTAGTGGAGTTTTGGCTTGTCTTAGCCTGAAGAGGCATAATAGTTATAGGTCCTTATAAAGTCTTGACACTTATATGTTTGTTCACCTACCATGGGCTTGGACAACACAAACTGGGCTGAAAGTTAATATTCAAGTAAGGATAAACATAAAGTAATTGGGGAATGTAACTTTATTACTAACAAATGATGAGTACATTGATATAATTATAAAGACTAATAAAAATACAATCTTAAGTTGTCGGCATTCTATAGGTGTGGGATGAGCTCTCCATCTAGCCTCTCAAGTCGGTAAGCACCATTCCCTAAATTTTCCCTTACTTTGATTGGGTCTTCTCAGTTAAGGGCCAATTTCCCTTATCCTTCTTGAAGCCTATAGCTTGTAGTTTTCTGCAAACCAAGTCTATCACTTTAAATTCTTTGTATTTAACCTTTTTGTCATAATACCTAGCCACCTTGTGTTAATAGGTAGCTATTAAGCTGCAACAAGGTCACAGATCTCTTCTATTATGTCCATGTTGGCTTGTAGAATAAACTTGTTTGTGAGTGCATTGAAGGACTAAGTTCTGATGTTAGGGAGTTCCAATTTTATTAGCAGGATGACTTTTGAACCAAAGGCTAGTCAAAATGGAGTCTCGCTAATCGACGTATGATGGCTAGTCCTATATCCCCATGGAATGTTTGAAATCTCGTTTGCCTATCTGACCTTGGTTTACCTTCTTTTGCATATTGTTGAGAATGACCTTGTTAGTTGCCTTAACTTGTCCATTGGATCAGGGGTATGCAATTAAAGTGAAGTGAAGGTTAATGTGGTGTTGAGCATAAAACCATCTAAACTTTAGGTTGTTGAATTGATGCCCATTATTTATTATAAGAGCTTTAGGGACCCTAAACCTAGAAAGAATGTTATTGGGGATGAAGGATTCTATACTCCTCTCCATGATCTTGTCAATGGCCTTAGCCTCGACCTACTTGGTGAAGTAGTCGACAGCCACAATTATGAATTGTCATCCTTCGAGTACTTTTGGGAAGGTAGCTAAGATGATAATGCTTTACTAGATGAAGGGCTAATGACTTGCTAATGGTTGAAGGTTGGAGCTTGCGGCGTAAGTTGCAAGCACTTTTGAGCTACTGCCTTTGTGTCTTATCTCATTATCGACAGCAATATTCGAAACAAAGGGCTTAAATATAAAGGGCTTAAGATTTAATGTGGTTGTTGCATACATTGGCATGCGGCTCCTCTATGACATGCAGCCCTTCTTCATGATGTAGGCATCTTAAGAGGGAAAGATTGACTCATCTACAGTAAAGGACGCTGTCAACCAGGGTGTAGTTGGCAGTGTAATGTCTTAACTTTTTAGCCTCTTTCTTATCGATCGATAAGGTGCCTTGCTCTAAGTACTCCTTAATGGGGTGCATTTAACTCAACTCAATTGGCATCGTATTGAGCTTTAAGACCTCGGCTCTATTTGGGTTGACGTTTTTTTCTGGTAGGTACTTGATATAGATCTCCTTGTCCTTCAACTTGGGTCTTTACATCCCTATAAAGGTAAGTTTACATAGCCAGTCGGCCTTTGAGTTCTTGGTTCAAGGATTTTCATGATATTTTGTGAAGGGAACTCGAGTAAGAGTGTCTTTACCTTCTCCAAGTACTTCGCCATAGTGCCATCTTTAGTTTCATATTCTCCTCGAACTTATTGGATGATAAGCATAGAATTGGAAAAAAACCTCTAAGTTCTTAGACTCTATCTTTTTAGCTAACTTCAGTCTAGTAATTAAGGCCTCATACTCGGATTGCTTATCATGAATCCAAACTTAAGGGTATAACAGACCGTCGTCTTGTATAGCCCCGTAAACACTAAACCTACACCACCTCCTCTAAAGATGGATGAACCGTCTATGTGAAGAGTCCACACCAGTTTATCATCTCTTGATGGTGCTTCCTCCTCTCTAGTATACTCTACGATAAAGTCAACCAAGAGTTGCGCCTTTTAGGCTGATCGTAGTTAGTATTGAATTCTATACATACTAAGCTTAAGCGCATACTTTACCATCCACCTAGATATATCAAGCTTCTGAAGCACCAAGCATAAAGGTTGGTCGGTTAGCACAATGATTAGGTATGCTTGGAAGTAGGGTCAAAGTCATCATGTTAAGATCACTACAGTTGAGGCAGATTTCTCAATTTTGGAATACTTAACCTCAGGCCCTTGAAGGATATGGCTGACATAATACATGAGTTTGTGCTCCCTTGCACCGCCCTAAACGAGGATGGACAACAACACTTTGTTGCTGATGGCTAAGTAAAGGTATAGATCTTCCTTTGAGATGGGCTTTGATATTATTGGTAGATGCTATAGGAAATTTTGTAGCTCCAGGAAGGTAACCTAACATTGAAGAGTCCATTCAAATCTTTTAAGGTTCTTAAGGATTTTAAAGAACTCTACACATCGGTATGCATTTTTAGAGATGAAATTGCTTAGAGTAGCTATTATGCTAGTAAGCTTTTATACTTCCTTTACGGTAGCAGTGGGTTTCATGTCTCTTATGGCAGCGATCTTCTCAAGATTGGCTTTAATGCCATGCTGAGTGACCATTAAGCTTAGAAATTTATTGGAGGTTACCCAAAAACACACTTTTAAGGATTTAATTTCATATCGTACCTTCTCATCTTATTGAAGGCCTCTTGCAAGTCTTTGATGTGGTTATCAAGTCATTTGCTTTTAACGATTATATCGTCTACGTATACCTCCATGTTTCATCTAAGTTAGGGCTTAAACAAGTTGGTCACCATTCACCAGTACATTGCCCTCAACCATTTTAAGGCCAAATGATGTTATTGTGTAGCAGTAGGTGCTGAAGTTTATGATGAAGGAGGTGTGGACTTTGTCTTTTGGGTCTACCTTGATTCGATTATACCCCGAGAAGGTGTCCATGAAGCTTAGTAAAGTATGACTCGATGTGAAGTCCACCAACTGGTCTATTCTTGGGAGGGGAAAGCAATTTTTTAGGCAGGCTTTATTTAGGTTGGCATAGCTAACACATATTTGCTACTTCCTATTCTTCTTTTTTACTGGCATGATGTTTACTAGCTAGGTCAAGTACTTTTCTTCTTAGACAAAGCTTGCCTTTAGCAACTTCTATACTTCCTCCTTGATTATAACCTACTATTTTGGGGGAAAATGCCTCTTCTTTTGCTTAACAAGCCGGATCTTATTGTCAATTTTAAGGCTGTGGGTCACCAGATTAGTTGATATGCTAGGTATTTCTGATGGCGACTGAGCAAACCTATTTGCGTTGGACCATAAGAGCTGAATAATAGCTTCTTTCAACTTGAGAGGCATCTTAATCCTAACCTTTGTGGTTTGGTCAAGGTTGTTGCTGATTTGCATCTCCTCTATCTTCTTGTTTGGTTCACTTCTCTTAACTAGCTTCTCCTACGGTCCGATCTTTAATGTAAAGATGTTGTCTTCTCGGGCTGCCTTCATGTAAAGTTTCATCTGTAAATTCCCACCCTAGTCGAAGTAGGGAATTTGGCCTTAAGATGAAGGAATGATATAGTGACGTTGAAGCTAGTAAGGCTTAGTTGTCCCAAGATCGCATTGTAGGGGGATGGGTAGTCCACCGCCACAAACTCCATTAGTTGATTGGTGACATTGTCATCATCACTAAGTTCCATGTTAAAGGTAATGATGCCCTTAGGTTAGACAGTGCTCCCGTTGAAGTCGATCAGGTTGTAATGGTATGGCTTCATTTACACAGGTGGCATCTTGTCATAAGTATACTTAAAGAGGTTGTCAATAGAGTTATCAAAGCTGACCATAATCTTCAGGACCTCAAATCCCAAGATCCATGCCCTTATTACAGGGTGTCCAAGTAAGGGGTAACGACCATCTCAAGATCTTCATCAAAAAAGGAGATAGGGGTATCTTACCTCTACCTCTTCTCCCTTACAGATATCACCTTAAACAGGGCGTTAACCAGGTTGCTATAATTTGGTCAGCTCCCAGGGTGAGGTCCCTTAACTATGATGTTAATGATGTTATTGGAGGTTCGACTGTTATGATGATCATTATTGTTTTCTTCTTGGGCATCCTTAGTTTATTGTCTCTGAGGAGCCTTCTCGCTGTCGTTATTAGTGTCGGCAACATATTCCTTTAAGTAGCCTCTTTGGATGGCGTACTCCATAGTGTTCTTCAATTGGAAGCATTTGTTTGTGCTATGGCTGTAGTCTTTATGGAATTGGTAGTATTTATCTAAATTTTTACAGATGGGTTTGCCCCTCATTTTGGAAGGTTTATAAAGTAGATCCCTTTCGCGACCCTCCATGTATACTTAGCCCAAAGGCCGATTAAGAGGCATATGTTAAGAATATGTTGGAATAGGTGGTGGATGTTTCTTATCTTTAGGGTTTCTTCCATCAAGGCGGTTGTGCAACTTGTTGCCAAAGCGGTCCTTAATAGACCCTTTATCTTTGTCTTTTCTTCCTCTCAACCTCTATAGGTTTACTTTGTGCCTAACACAGATATTGTCTTCTTGGTCTATATACCTTTAGGCTTTCTAATAGAACTTGGTTAGGGTTTTTGGCTTGCTCTTGTAGATAAAGTGGAAGAAATCCTTAGATGGCCTTATGCCAAGCTGGGTGTTATGAATAGTATCTCCTTCATTCAGTTAAGGGATCTCTATTATGGCATTATTGAATAGTGTAAGGAATTCACAAAAGGTTTCCCCTTCCTTTTATCAAGTCAAATATAAAGACTACGTATGCTTAAATGATGGCTTACTAGCACTGTAACGACGAGTGAGTTCGTTAAATGAAGAAATGAAGTTCTTGGGTATGTAGTTAAACCATGTTTGAGCTGTCTTGCTCAACATGCCTAAGAAGGCTGTATACATGATGGCATCTATATGACCATCGAGGTTCATAATAGTATAGAAGAGGAGTAGGTAGTCGTTTAGGTTACCTGTTTCTTCACAATAGTCTACGGTCGGAAGCTTAAAAGAAGGACTTCATCTTAAGCACCCCTAGTGAAGGGGGTTTTGTCGTTGGCGACCTAGTTAATGCCTTCAACAGCCTTGCTCTCTTACTTCTTGGAGAGTTTCTTCGCCAGTTCATGGAGCTCATTCGAGTTGACGTTATCGATAAGATGGCATTCGCGTATGGCAGAATGAGTTGTACCCCCATGCAAGTCAGCAACTTACTCATTGCCAGTAAGGGCATAGTTGTAGGTAGCTGCAGACTATGCTTGTTGATTTTGTATCGGAGGATGTGGTTGAGGTGCCCTATTGTCTTCTTACTAAGGGTAACGATTGTGGTTACCTCGAGCATGTGAGGCATCTATGAGGGAAGGCATCATACTATACTTTTCTACCTCATCCAATGTAGCTTGAAGTTTCCTGTTTTAGGCCAAGAGTGTTTCAAGTGTTTTCTTAAGCTGCTCCAATCGACGTTGCTCTACAGTAGGCTTGATTGGGCTTTGGTTATCATAGGGGTTCATAACCCACGACATGATGAATGGAATAGAAAGCATATATTGGAAGAAAAAGCATGTGATAGAAAAAGTATTCGATGGTTTGAGCAATAAAGTGAGCTAGTTTCTCACAAATGGCGCTAAATGTTGTTAGTAAGATTTTATCGGTAGAGTATAAAGTGATTAGGCTTTGCACAATAGAGTAAAGGGCTTGCAAAAGAGAAAATGGTGACGAACACGAAGGGATTATTAGATGTGGCCACTTCTACACTTAAGATAGTGTTGGTTCGTAGGGGAATAAACAAGTAAGCTTAAAGTATTTAAAGAAGGCCTAATGTATAAAGAAGTGAAAGTAGTTTACCATTGTAGCACCTAGGCTATTTATAGAAGAGGGATGCCATGGATCTTGGAGCATGTTTGGTACGTTGGTGCATACACATGATTTGTCTAATGAGTACATGCAGTCTAGCTCATTCCAGAATTATAGGGACATGGTTGTTGATTGGGTTTTAGAGCCTTATTCACATGTCCAATAGTTGTTATAACCTTCTTGTTGTTAGGCTAGTTGTTTAAGGGTGTTAACTTGTCTAGAGATCCTTTAAAGAGGTAAGTTGTTGGGTATACCAAGTCAGGCACTAATGGATTACATTGGTCATGGGCTCAATCAGGTTGGCATGGGTCTAAAGGATTTTTGTCCAAAATGTCTTATTAATAGAAAGGAAAATATATTATTAGGAATAAAAATATTTAGTAAAAATTTGATACAAATGATTTGATTGTGGTGATCGAATTGGTTTTAATTAAATTCGAAAAATTTATAAAACTAAACTGTATAATTATATTTGATTTAAAAAGAAAAAATTGAACCGTTTTATTATATTCAATTCAGTATGAAAAATAAACCATATTGAATCGAACCGTACTTATCCGTAATTATATTTATATATTTAAACAATAGTTTTAGTTTTTAACTATATACTTTTAAGATAAAATCCATGCATGGCACGCGATCTTAACTAGTTATTTGTAAGTATCATTTTTGCCCATCCTTAGCTTCACCCGGACGAGATGAACGTGGGCCTGAAGGTAACGCAATGGAAACCTTAGCAGCCCAGCAAAGCCCAAACTACTCACCAGTCGATTTGCCATTTGTCTGTAACTTTCGTCTCTCTCACTCTCAACAACTTACAGCACTCCCAGCTCGCAAAACTCTTCTCCTCCTTCAGTCCTCCTTGTCTTGTCCCCAACAGAATAAAGAAAAAGAAAAGACCTCCTTAAACCATCCGTTTCAACAAAACCCCCTAATAAACTCTCACTCCTCCCCTTTTCTTCCCAATCACCCACATTAATTCACATATTTGTATGCCCTGCAGTTTCTCTTTTCCTCCACAGTCACCTCTCCATTCGATCCTCAACCCCTCTCTCTCTCCCTCACTCCCCTTCACCACGATGAAGGACCGGCCTCGGTCCTCGAATGGCGGCATTTACATCCCTCCTCATCAGCGTCTTCGTTCCGTTATTACTACCCCTAACCGCTCCTCCTCTGCCGTTGCTTCCCTCGATGCCAAATTCCGTTACACCTCCTCAGACGATGCCGTTTCTCAGCGGCAGCCTGTAAAACCACTGCCTTCAGCTCCCTTGGCGAATCAGAAGCATCAGCAGCAGCGTAGTTCCTCTTGGGATGACTGGGTTTCGGAGGAGGACGCTTCTGATAGGGAGTTCGACTTTTCATTACCATCCGTGAGTTCTTTTTTGTTATTTATTTATGTTTTTGTCATTGGAATAATTGTCAGTTTAATTCAACCGTGGAATCGGGTTTCCTTTAGTGGGATATACGGATTATGGACTTGTTTTTAATTTCATTAATATTCTGGTCTTAGGGTGCCTTCGTTATTACTGTTGATGTTTCTTATAATCTAGTATATACGTAGATAACCATTATTTGATTAATTACTGCATAACTAAAATGGAAAGCATTAATAGTAAATGAGAAAAATGACCATATTTTATATGTGATGGATTGTAATTTACTGAATAAAAAATTTGGGGAGCCAAGCTGAACTCCCCATCCATGTGCGAGGTGCGGTTAGGTACTCTAAACACCGCTAAGCTACCACCGGGAAAGGAACTGCATCCCTTTTTTTGGCTAAGTAAGAACTATATTGATACCATAATTATAAGGGTTTACAAAAGGGTAGGAATCAACTGCTGCAAGCATTCTAACTTCGCACTTGCACCTTATGATGCCCAATGTGCAAAATACAAAAGTAGAACAGGGACAAAAATCTACACTAACAAGAAGAATACAGCACAATATCTTTTTTTCTGGCTAAGTAACAACCTTGAGAAACTGTTCAGTGATCTCTTTTCATTATTGTCCTTCCCCAAAAAGTGAACGATGTTTGCAAAAGGCAATTTCCATCTTAATACACTAGCAACTTTCCCATTAGGTGCCGAACTCAGCAAAATCCATCCCAATTAGCGAAAGAAGCTGGGCATTGTAGTTTCTGACGGACCTTCCTCCAAATTTTATTGGAATAATCGCATTGAGAAAAACAAAGGGAGGATTTGACTGTTCTTCCTTGTTGCATAGGTAACATGAGTTTGAGGAGACAACATCACAATGAAAGAGTTGATCCATGTTAGGAATATGTCTTGATCAACCAAACACTGAATAAAGGAATATGTTCATGAACCAATCACACTTTTCTCATGCAACTCTTGAGATTGATCTACATAGATGGTATGCGCCAAGTGAATAAAAAAAAAACATATGTTAGGCCTTCTCTTTCAAACCACTTGTCCTCAAAATGTGATTTGTGAGGCTGGATTTGGGGACAATTGCTTCTTATTGAATTTCATAATGGTCTTTTGGCCATTCCCCTCCATTCTCACCAATTAAGATCAAAGTTTATCTAGTGGGAGAAAATAAGTGTTTTATAGCTGACTCTCTCATTTAGCTGTCCCAAGGGTGCCACTTATCGAACTGAAGAGAGATGAGACTGCCATCCCCTATTTCTTACAGCCAAAGAGAGTAGACAATTTTCCTCCAAACCCATGAGCATAGGAGGAGCTTCTGCAACCATAAAATTCTGCCCTTGAGAAGTGTTGAATGAACCCTGCTTTCCCAGCATTCTCTCTATGATCCTTGCATAAATTATGTTCTGTGCAAAAACATCAGTTACTCAAGCCCCTCACTATTTGGAAGACAAATCTAATTTCAAGCCATTTTAGCTTTAACATGCTCCTCATCTCTCCCACTCCGAACAAATTGTTTCATTTTGAATGCATTCTCCTTTAAAATGCTCTTAGGATGTAAAAAGATGATGCCCAATATGCTTGCATCAACACTAACACTGATTTAATTTACTGGACATTTCCTGCATAGGAGAAGAGTTTACTTATCAAATATATATTCTCGTAGCAATTTGTTCCACGAGCTTCTTATTATCAGTTTTAGATAACTTGTTGCATATCAAAGGAACCCAGAGGTATCTCACTGGGAGTATGTTGACGTTGGATCCCAATAGAAGATCCATTTCTCACGCTTTAATGTACCCTTGGTGGCTAATTGTTTCAATTTATGTTTTTTGAGCTCCATATGAATATGATCAGATTGGCCCTTTTCTAATTAAATTATTCATTAACCTTGCAAAGAATTGATTTTATTATTGGGAGTAATTGTTTTGGTGGCTGTTTTCTGCTGATGGATTGGGTATCTCTCTCAATGTTAAATGCTCACGCTTACCCCCCCAACAAAAAAAAAAACAAAGGTTAAATGCTCCTTGGGGTTTTTTCTTATAATGCTTTGTTGCACTAGCTGAATTCAAAAATGGGGATTTTGAAGTGCATTTTAAGTTGGATATTTGAGTTTTGTTTCTTGATGAATAGTTGAGAAATGGTTTGTTTAATGGGCAACAGAACTAGCTGTTGATCCTTCTTTTAGTCAGTGATTGGAGAGCACTAGAGACTTCACATTCTGTTTAACTTCTACGCTTGTGTTGTCTGTTAAGTCCAAGGTATTGCAAAGTTCTTCAAGTGCTGTCTGTGGAGCAAGTGTTTAATGCAGTGAGAATTTATCACGATTTTATTTTCATATATCCAGAAATTCTTCTATTGCTTCCTGCAAGCCCATCCTAGGATTAATTACCTATCGGCTCTGCAGAAGAGTTCACTCATCAGAGATTATTTTTAGGCAGAGTAATTAGCTTATGGAGATCTAATACTTATATGATTTTCATGGTTGATATATACTCACCATCTACGTGGACTAATCCGTACTTTTATAGGAAAGGTAAAAAAATCCGAGTAGTTAGTTATTAAGTATAAGGATATCTTGGAAAATCTTTGTAATAGGAAAAGAATCCTCATAATAGCACAAAATAAATTTCCACATTTGTTATTTTGATCTACTACTCGTTTGCTTTGCTGCAATAGCAATTCTGTTATAGCCTTATTCTTATAGAAGATCCATTACAGTGTGTAGTTATATTTTAGACCCATAACAGCAATTATACAAAACTCTATTGTAAAAATATTTAATAGCCATTCATTATTCAAATCTATAAATAGCAATTCATTGCTGGAATTGATTTTTCTCCAAATATCCTCATTAAAATGAAAATCAACAAATAACAATCTTGTTATAACTTTATTACATTACTCAGTAACGGCCATTACGTTTAATGCATTTATAAGATATTGTTAGATGTTCCTAACATTATTAGATCCATCATGCTGCATATAACAATTTAGTATTAGAGTTAATTGTCATGGATGATTCCTTGCTAGTATTGGTTGTACGCTTATCCAACAATATATGCAATATATTTAATTATCCAAAGAAAAAACAATATATGCAATATCTTGAGAATGTTGAAGTTGCGAAGTAGGATGTTGCCACCAATTGCGGAAGTGATTTGGTGTGCAAAGCAAAGTTGGTGGTGGAGAGAGACCATGTGGGCTTTATCACTGGCTTGCCCGACTAAGCCTACAACCTGAATCTCTAGTGCAACCCAGATCCGTAAACCAAACAGATGGCCATTCAACTTGAGATGCTGGCCACAAAGACATGCACGGTAGGGGGTCACTCCATACCAAGGGGGCAACCCATGATGTTTTCAGCCCAAGGCACCCGATCGAACATTTGACCTAAAGTGTGCTATTCCACAATAAGACTGAGCTTGCAACCTTTGCTAGCATGATGTGGCACTCCATCTCCTGTTGAGCCATCGATTCATGAGCATGACTTCCTTGTAATCCTTATCATGGCAAATGACTACTTGAGTTATAGATATGTCTGATTTTTTAAGCTTGAGGACAAGCTTGTTGTCTAGGATTGAGTAATGTTAGGGATATCCATAATAGAAAATTGTAATAACTATTTATATTATTATCTGATTTGATTTATGCATGTTTTAGGAGATATTGTTTGATTGATCATCATCTTTTAGGAGAGATTGTGAGATTTAGCTTTATCTTTTATTTAGGGAAAGCGAAAGTAAAGAAACTTGTGTAACTAAGTGATTTCATTACATAAATAAACAATTAGAAAAATATATAATTAGTATATTTCATATTAGTTATTGTTTATGAGATCCGAGGGTTCTTTGTAAGGAGCTCTTGTAATTAGAGAATGCAAGATATTCTCTAACGATCCCTCAATCGTTTCATAAACGCTAGATCTTAGTTATAAATGGCACGAAGATGTAAAGAGTTAGAAATATACCTTTCTTTATCATTTATTAATGGCAGGGCTTAAAGCTTGACAGGTCGATCTTGGTTGGTGTTTTGCGGGTTTGTATTTATATGTGCATGTGGAACGCACCCAATGCTGCTTGTGGTTGAAGCATGCTATGCAGGATAATGTTTTCCTTAATGCTCAGAAACTAGATGGAGAGATGCAGTATCTGACCTGATAACAAAATATGCGTGAAAAGGGAGAGCTCCTAGTGGAGGACGAATTTTACTGAAAGGATTCCTCTGTAACAAGTTCCTAGGTGAAACTGCTTGTTACAAACGTTTTAAGGCCTAGTGCATGAGAAGCTCAGATGATTAAAAATGAGTAACTGTTAATATGCATATGCTGTTTTTCCAAGTTTCTGTCCTTTGTTTTTGAATTTTCTTTTTGCACCATGCTTCTCAGGGAGTGTTGGCCTTGGATAATTTTGACGAGTGGAAACGAAAGCTAAATATGCTGTTGTCTAGAAAAGACAAGCAGGAAATAGTCTCGAGGGAGAAAAAGGACAGGCGTAATTTTGAGCAATTATCAGCTTTGGCTAGCAAGATGGGTTTGTATAGGTTGCTTTTCCCTCCCTTTAGCAATTATTACAAAATTTACCTGCAATCTGGAAGTGTCTTTGGGGTTTTTGTACTCGATCATCTCCCTAACCTCAATTTTGCTTAATTAAATATTAAAATTAATTTTGGAACAACTACATAGTAGTGTATTTATTGTTTCTTTCCAATATGTTATTGACTATATGATGTAAATGCATTCTGAATTATTGCTTCTTGGCAGCCAAGCCTACTCAAAAGTGGTTGTCTTCAGTAAGGTACCACTACCTAACTACAGATTTGATTTGGATGATAAGCGTCCCCAGAGAGAGGTATTCTTCTGATATATTTTCACTGTTCTTTTCCTTCTAATACTGATTGTACTTGCTCAATTTGGTTATCTACAATGCCAAAGCTTTCGTCCCTGGGACACAATAATATCATTCATTCCTTCTTGTATGTGAAGCTTCTAACAAATATATTCTATACAAGACGATTCTAGCCTGGCAAGTATCCTTTGTTTTCTTACATGGTTAATTTTTTGTGTTTGGGAATCACAGGTGAGCTTGCCTCTTGGTGTTTTAAGAAGAGTAAAAGCCCATCTTGGAGATTACCTTTCTCAGAAGCAAGGAATTTGTGGAAGCTTCCCTGAAAGTTGCTTCCCAAGGTCTGCCAGTAGCAGTAGTATGGCTACTGATGACTCTCTATTTGAGCAATTTGAACCTTTGGCATCCAGTAAGTCTGTGGTAGAAAAGATTCTTTCTGGGAGAAGCTTAAAACTGCGTGAGCAGCAAGAAACTTGGCAGGTCGATCTTCTCTTCCATGCTTCGATGAACTATTAGATCGAGCATATCTGAGTCATACTTCTGCCTGTTAAACTATTTTTTATATACTCTGTTTTTTTTTTTTTTAAATATTAATGGTACAAATCCTTTCAAGTCCAAGCTGAAAGGATGAAAAAAGGAAGAATAATTTCTTCTATATAAGACAATTGAATTTCAACATCTTCAAAAGCTCAGGGCTTGCTATTTTTTGTCTTCTGTGCAGTTAAATGATGTAGTTCTTATAGTTTGAGATATCCTTTTGATAGTTTGACAAAGTTTTGGAACAAGGGTTATTTAGAATGAGAATATGCTATGTCTTCTCTCTAAATCCTACCTTAAAAAGACCTACTTTTCTTAAGGTCACATTCAAAACACTTTTAAAATGGTTCCAGGACAGCTGTCCTTTTTATTTTATTTCGGTTTCTTTCACTTGTTGTTAATGTCTTCTTTAGCTGGGTTCTTGGAAGGTTTTGCTGGGGTTTTTCATCCTTTTTTACCTCCTTCCATCTTGTTCCTTGTCTTTCTGTTGTCCACCACCTGATTCTACAATTCAACTCCCATCTCACTCCCCTATACCTACCTTTATGACCTTGCCTTCTGTCCATTGCAAATCCAGGCTGAAGAAAAGATTAGGCAAACAATCCTCTTCTTCTTCTAGACATACTTTTGCTAAAACTTGTAGAGCCCCTTCAAATGGCTCTCAAGTCTCAACACACTTTCCAACCTAGTTTGCATACTAGGCTTTGCAATGCCAATCTTCTTAACCTGAGGAGATGGGAGGAAATGATGTTTCCATTCCTTGCACGAGTCTAGTTATTGAAAACGTCGGCATGGATGCCAAGGAAACTTTTGTGCTTCTTAGTGTTGGATTGGCTCCCAATGTGCAGCCCCTCAAAGTTGACCTTGTCACTTCCTTGGATGGCATTCTTTGAAGTCACATCCAGGCATGCTTGACTGCAAAAAATCTGGTTTGCCTTGTATGGCCCCATGTTTGAGTTACCCAATTAATCTACTTTATGTGAAATGGTCATAATTGCAGAGTTTGTTGAGGATGGTAAACCCCCTTGCGTAATAGGAAAGCAGATGCCAAAACTACACCTTTGACAATACACCATCCAAGAGCCAGAGGTCTTATAGAGAAATTTGTGCTCACTCTTTGCTTGAGAATAATTTAGATTTTACTCTATATTGCTGTCAAGCCTGTCTAGTATGGGGATGAGTTGGTGGTAGCAGTATCACCAACCCACCCCTAAACCCAGAAGTTTTGGAATTGCTGCTCAGCTTTAGCAAAGCACAATAATTAGTTGTTTCTTGTACTGGCTTCTTCCTTAGGGTTAACGTGTGGTTTGGGACTGTTTGGGGCTTTTGAAAGTCTCAGCAATGAGAAAGGAGTTTTCCTGTTCAAGTTTGCATTTGACTGTCAAATACTGAAGGTCCTGCAGACACCTTGGTGTTTTGCCAGCAAATGCTTGGTCCTTCAAAGGTGGAGAATGGTGATGTCCTTTGTGAAAAGCCAATCGTCTAATGTTCTAGTGCCATGAGTAAGTTGGGTGACCTTTCGATTGTGGATCTCCTTACAGCTTAGAACAATCGAATCGGGTATGCACGAGCTTGTATGGAAATGGGAGGTCCAACATCCTAATTAGGTGCTTGGATGGGAGGAAAATTCCTAAGGATGCAGATAGTAGTGGTACCCTTTTAGATGTGAGGAGTGTAAAATTTTTGCTCATGATGGAGCATCTTGTATTGTGAAGCTTGAAGATGAGCCTCCTTTTCCTGAATCCATCTTGACTATGAGAGTGTAAGAGGATGATATGCAGGAATTTTCTCGGTTGTAAGGGCCTGAAACCCATCAGAGAAGCACTGCACAATGAGAGAGGGCTAAAAATGAAAAGGGGAAAGCTCCCATTGTGGATGACATTCTCTTTCTATTTGGTTCTCTTATTTCCAGATGTTATTGAAGCTCTCGTTCATAGAATTAGGGAAGTGGGAAAAGCTAAATTGATCTCCATTCTTGGCAAGGAAGGATATACAAGTGGTCATGAGGTCAATTTTTTAGTTCTTGAAACCGCAAGAATCTTATGCAGGTAGAAGAGACAAGTCTGGAGCTGCAAATTTCAATGGTTGAAAAGTTAAGGTAAGGCAAGTGTAAGAAGAAGAGTATGTTGGCTCACAAGGTGGATCCTGTTAGTGGTTTGTTGGTTGTTTCTTTCTCTATTGTATACATCATTAAAATTAGTTTCTGGAACATTGGAGACTTCAATAACCACTTGAAGGCAAGGAGAATTCATAACCTTTATAGATTTTTGGGGTTTCTGCAAGCCCTTATGGAGACAAAAGTTAGGCCCTATAGAATATCTTAGATCCAGAATAGAATTCTTCCCGAACGGTAGCTTTCTATGGAGCAAAGTGGGCATATTTTTATTTTTCATTTTTTTTTTATTTTGGGTGTCTAGAAGGTGAAAGAAGAGAAATCCATGATAAGTGGTGCATTACTCTTGTGAATTTTTGTCTGAGAACTAATTATTCTTTGTGTCCGGTTTGAATTTCGACAGCATAGACTTTCCCCTTAAGAGTAAGATTTGCTTCTTCAAACATTAATTCTACTGCCCCTGGATTTTGCTTAGGATTTCATTTGTTGCAAGTTTCTTTTGGAAATGGATTGTAGGGGGGCAAATTGTGACTAAGATGAGGGAGATGAGGAGTCTCTCTCCCTCTCTCTCTCTCTCACATTTATTTTTATTTTATTTTCTTATTACTAATTTTTTTTTACTCTGAGAATGATGATACTTCTTTGTAAGGCCTTATATTTTCCTGTGTACAATATGGATGATAACTGGACTGAGAGAAAGCTAGATCAAATAATCGTGAGCCAAGTTTGGACTGTAAAATTTCCTGCTACAACTACGCCCTTCTTAGCCCATAGTGGCTTTGATCACTCCCCCCTTCTTTGGGTTGTCTTTTAGATGGGAAAAAGGAAAGTTCCATCTAGATTCTTCATCTTTTCAGTGGATAGCCTAAACGTCAGGCTTATCATGGAGAAGATTTTGGGGATAAATGTCTTTGCTACTCCTATGTTCCAAGTATGCTACAAGTTAAAGGATCTAAGGCTAGATTTGAAGAGCTTGAATCAAAGAGAATCCTCCAATGTTTCTGGTAGAGTTTTGAAGTCTAGAGATGTGATCCAAGCCTGCAAAGTGCAAAATAGAGTTATCTTGATGTTGAGAAGGAGTTGGAGTAAGAAAAGAGGCTCCTTAATGACTTTTATCTAGTCAGTGCTAATGAAGATCCCTAAAAGCGAAAGTCACATGTTGTTGGATAAACTTGGGTGATTGAAAATCTTTGTACCTTTTCAAGTCTTGTATCCAACATGTGTGTTGTGATGCTATTTGCAAGATTCTAAGGGAGGTTTTGACTATGAAGGAATCCCTGGGGGTAGTCAATCTGTTTGGAAAGTGAAACATAAACCATGAGCAATTCGCTCCTCTCTTGAGTAGCAATCCAAATCTAAGCCGAACAATCCTCAAAGAGGAGTTCTTGGAAGAGAAAGATTAAACTAGCTTTCTGTGAATCAGCAAACAACAAGAAACCTTGTGTTGATGGCTTTGATGTGGAATTTTGTTTGGCATATTAAGGGGAGGAACTTATTTTGGCGATGAGGATATATATATTTGACTTGAGCTATCTGTTGAAGCAATTTAATTGCACTTTTGTTTTCTATCTAAGGTCCCCAATCCTAGTTACTTGGGGGATTCTAGACCAATTTCGTGGTGTAACATGATATATAAGCGCATATCTGTAGTCTTGGATAATTGCATGGAAGATTTTCTTTTATCTCTTTGGGGCAAAGAGCAGGCAGCTTTCATGAGTGGCAGAAGGATAATGGATAATGTCTTGATTTCTTAAGAATCGTTGCATCATTATCATAAGCCTCTGTTCTTGATTGGTGCAATGAATGGCTAGACAACATCATTGGGAAGCTATTGGTTTCTGACCCACCACTAAATGGAAATGACTTATCATAGCAAGATGATCTAACGTGAGCCTAATCCTTGTAAGCTCTATCAAGCTTGCGAAGGCATTACCAGTGGAATTTCAACATCTCAAGTGGTCACCTGCAATCTGTGCCATATTTCTGAATTCCCTCTCTTTTGGCAGAGGAAACCATGCACTTGTGATGCCAAAGTGGTAAAAAAGATTGCTGCTACCTTCTACTTTACCTGGAAGGAAAAAATGATAAAAGAGTTGGAAAACCTGCCGTGCCTCCATTGTTAGTGTTATCTTGATTTGTATTTGCTTGGAATATTGGTAGATACGCTCTTTTGTATTTTAGTGCATCTTTTGATATTTCGATAACTCTTTCTCTTCAAATTTTGTTTTAAGTAGTGCTGTTGAGGCTTTTCTATGTCTTTTCATGCAAGCATGTGTACCTTTTCTGTAAATTTCATTTTAAATTAATGAATAATCTCTGGCATTACTGAAAAAGGATGCTCTATTAATCTGCTTATTGGTTCTTATGAGAGCCTAAGAAGAGGGTGAATTGGAAAAGGCGTGTCTGGTTCAGAAAACACGTACTTGGACGTTTTTTTATCCATTGGTTTGCAATTCAAGAAAGGTTGTTAACTATAGGGGAAACTTCTCCAATGGGGAATACTTGTGTTGAACGGCTACCTCTAGTATGTGGGAAGACCTAAGTTCATGAACACTTGTTTTTCCAATTGCATCTACTTTAAGAAGTGTGTTATCAACAAAGCAGAATGCCCTACAAATTTCTTGGGGAGACTCCTTGGTTGCCCCTAGATCTGCAAGTTTTGAGCCTTCTCTTTTATGTTGGAAACTTGATTTCGGGTTATTCCTTGTGGAGGGAGAGAAATGACAGGCATAGGGTGTCCACCTGACTGCAGCGGTCTAATAGGATTCAATGTATGCACTTTTAAGCTAGACTGGCATGATTGTAGCAAATATTCTGCCCAGTTTCTTTTAGTCCTTTTGGTCTTAAAGGCAATGGATTGTGCTAGGTACTTCTTTTGCATCACTAGATACACATTACGGTAACTCCTACTCATCTTTCTTCTTTTGTACAAGCCTTTGTAGATATTTGGTCCTTTTAATCCTGGTCTTAAAGGCATCGAATTGTGCTAGTTACTTCTTTTGCATCGCTAGGTATATACTATAGTAACTCCTACCTGTCTTTCTTCTTTTGTACAAGCCTTTGTAGATATCCTCTATAAATCAATGAAATTACCAAAAAGGAAAAAAGAAATCTCCTCTTAGGTTCTAAGTTCTCTCAAATGCAAGTTCGTAGTTATATATATTATCCCAAATATTGAAAGCACCATATTCCATGACTTTCTCCATCAATAATGAATGAAAAGGTGTTTCGAAGTACATTATCAAACTCATAAACATGATATACATTGTGTAAAATAATAGAGATATGTACAGATCTGCCGTACTTCATAAAAGAAATTATTTAAAAACAGTTTGTGCAAAAGTTTTTGGGGAATAGATTATGGAAAGCACATGCAATGCATGTATTTTCCTTTTTGCCCATTTTTCTCCAAAGAAATGCACATGAAGAATGCACCTTCAACCACCATTGAAGAAGGCACACAACTGTATGTGTTTCTTTTATTTTCAAAGATTTCTACTAAAAATGCAAGTGAAAAATGCATTTTCAAGAGATTATTGTTAAGAGAAAAACCAACTTAATGGGGATTTATAAAAGTAGTGCACATACTTTTACAAGTAACCAAAATGGCTGAGTGTTAAGTTGTTCTAACTTCTATCGAAGGTCATGGTTCAAATGTTGCTCTCTTCTTACTAATTGCTTGCTATTTTCTTATTTGCATAAACAGAAAAAAAAAAAAATGCTGCAAGAGGTGTCCTCTCCAGGATTCAAACCCATGTCATGAAAGTGTTCTTAACAGCAAATGTTCTGCTATCCAATAACTTTCCATTGGAGCACGTTTATTGATAAAAAGACTCAACTTGTTAAATATAAAAACTTTTCAAATCAGAAGCAGATTTGAACCAAGGACCTTTAGTAGAAGTTAGAAGAACATAACACTTAGCTGTCTTTAGTTATTTGCAATATCATGTTCACTATTTTTCTAAACCCCTTTTGGATGTATGTATGTATGTATTTAATTTTATTTTAATTTATATATTATTAACTATAGTCTCTTGAATACATATTTTTGCTTGTGTTTAGTAGAATCCTCTGTAAATAAAAGAAACATATACAGATTATATGCCTTATTATATGGTTACTGAAGGTGCATTCTTTGGGAAAAAATGGGAAAAAATGAAAACATGTGTATTGCATGTGTTTTCCCAATCCTATTTCCTGAAATAGTTGGAATTGTTTTTTGATTTTTTTTTTTAATGTACAGTAGATGCTTAGATTTCTTCAGAATAATACCCCTCTTGGTCAAGCTGGTAACTGTTAGGATTTTTTTCCCCCACTCACTCCCTGCAAGCAAGAAACCTTAATGGTAACTTTTGACAGCCATACGAGTCTCTGGGAAAACGACACAATTGTATCTTCTTAGCAAGTATTGGAGTATTCAGCATATCATTTAAAAATGACTAAAATATGTTTGATATTTCTGTAATTCAGTAGCTTATTATTATTATTATTATTCTTTTTTCCCCTGCAATCTTGGGATTTCTATATGTAATTTGCTAATCCTTTGCCAGTTTGTCACGAATTATATACAGCAATCTTACATTATATATATATATATATGATGAAATTTAAACAAACTTCTGTGTCTACTGATCGACAAACATCATTACCAAAACAAAAAGGAAAGACCAACAAACAGTTGTATGACTTCAGAGGAACCCATCTAGAAATTCAGATATTAGGAAGGCAAGGAAGAAAACAGAAAGGCCACAGGTAGGCAATTGCTGTAGATAGTAGCATTAGCAATGGCAGCAGGAGAAAAAAATAGCAGTGGTAGGAAGAGGAGGCGGAGGAATAATTAACAAACTGCTGGTGGAGGGGGAAGGCTAGACAACAAAGGAGTTGTACACACAAATAGGTTAGCATGAAATGGCCCATGAAGGATTGTGGTTTATAATTTTGTATATTTTCATTTTTTTGTTTTGGTGGGGGGGGGGTGGGGCGGGGAATGAGATGAGCTCTAATTTATTCCTGTGATGTAGTTTTGAATTTGTTTGCTGTCATTATATTAGATCTTCCTATTCACTTGTAGGAATCTGTACAAGGGAGAAAGATGCTAGAATTCCGCAAAACCCTTCCTGCCTATAAAGAGAAGGATGCACTATTAAGAGCAATTTCACATAATCAGGTATGTGATGATTTCGACTTTTGATTGACAAAGGTCCTTGTCTCTGTGTTTTTTTTCAATAACACTATGTTTTTGATGGTTTCAATATAGCTATTTCTGAATTTTTAAAAAACGGTAACCACATGATTTAAATTCTAGTGTCTACTCTTTGGTGAGAAAGGACCAGGAGGAGATTGGGCTGCAGATCAGGACATGAAATAACTATTTAAGAGTCTTGTTTTATACTTTTAGATTGGTAGTCAGGCTGAATAGGTTATTCTTTGTACTGAGTTTGTTCCCAGTAGCAATTTTTTGTATGTAATTTTTCATTTCCAGTAGGTCCCAACAGGTTACCCAGCCATATAGTGAGTCATGTTAGGCTGCATTCAATGTAAATGATGTAATTATTAAGGCCTTCTTGTTTTCTCTATTAATACAATGACACTCATGGTAGATCAACTCTCACATAATAAACTGATGGCATTTTAGGAATTCCTCTGGGTTTCTCATTTAAACCACCCCCACCCACCCACCCACCCAACCAAAAAAAAAAACTCTGGGTTTTTATATTAGTCTAAGCAGTTTGGTTGAAGGTGCAAAATTTATTGTCACCCAGAAATCTATTTGAATGCATTGATCTGATTGGTGCTCCTTGATGGGATTTTAAAGGGGAAAAAATCTTGTTTCAAGATTTATATGCATCTTTTAGAAGGTATTTCTAGAGATCCTGTTAGATATGTTACATTTGTTGTTATTGTTTGTTCTTAGAAGGTTAAGGATGGAAGGCTTGTAAACAGATCATTCCTTTGCAAAATGAAGCAGGCCAAAAGTATTATCTCTTGACTAGCTCTTAATTAGTGTATAATACTTGTGAGATCGAGGTCTCTTCCTAATGAACCCTCAAGATTAGAAACCAGAGGATTCTCATTGACGAGCTCTGAACCTTGGTTAAGTGAACAATCTGCTGACTAGATCCTTTTTGATCGATCATAACAGCCTCCTAGTGGGGAATGATATTGTATTGGAGCTGTATATCTAAAGCAGAATAGTCACAGCTGTTGGATCTCTGTCTGTGAAGTGGCTTTCTTTCTCTTGAATGCTTCTACAGTTATTAGAATTAGTGAAGATTTGCTAAGAAGAGAATCATCCTCTTTAGCTAGTTCATTTTGGTATTTGCTCTTAGTAAAGCCAGAGGTTTTACCTTGCATTTTTTGACTTACCATTTGGTGATATGATTTGCATTTTATACTAGTTTTATACATTCACAAGTACCATCTAAAGCATCTAATGGTCACATGATGCTGGCAATTTGGACTCTTCTTAGCACATTCACATCTATTTGTGGACTAATGGCTGTGACAATCAGTGAATGGATAGCTGTTTGTTCCCTTTCTCTCTTTATGTCTCTTGAAGTGTTAAATTAGCGCCTCTTCTACCTTGTGAAGTTTGATGGAGTCTAAATGTCAGCTTTTTGCCATTGCATATGATTGAATGTTTCACTTTTACAGGTTGTAATTGTCTCAGGTGAAACAGGCTGTGGCAAGACAACTCAAATCCCCCAGTTTATTCTGGAGTCGCAGATTGACTCTGGCCGTGGAGCCTTTTGCAACATCATTTGTACACAACCTAGGAGGATATCTGCTATTTCTGTTTCTGAAAGGGTTGCTTCAGAGAGAGGAGAGATGTTGGGTGAATCTGTGAGTTCTTTTGTGCCTTGGTGTTTTCGCTGAAGACTCTTGAGAATGACTGTTCCATATTAATGTACTATTTCTGGCCTTGAACTTTTTTCCAAAGGTGGGTTACAAGGTTCGGTTAGAGGGCATGAAAGGGAAGGATACACGCCTTCTCTTTTGTACAACGGGCATTTTGTTGAGAAGATTGCTTGTTGATAGAAACTTGAAAGGTGTGACTCATGTCATTGTGGATGAAATTCATGAGCGTGGAATGAATGAAGGTAACCTACCTTTCTGGGCATTTGTTTTTGGATGATATATAAATCATTAGTGACAGTTATTTGCATTATTCCCAGATTTTCTTCTTATTGTCTTGAAAGATCTGCTTCCTCGTCGGTCCGAGTTAAGACTAATTTTGATGAGTGCAACATTGGATGCAGAACTTTTCTCATCCTATTTTGATGGAGCTCCTGTAGTACAAATTCCGGTAGGTAAATGCAAGCAATAATTTTCGAAGGGTGCCACAGTTTCCTTATTGATGATGTTTATGCAGTTGAATCCCTAAAACATATTTTTAATTATCATTATTTAGATACACAATTATGGAAAAGCTTTATAGTTATCTTTATTTGTGGCTTAAATTTATCTTTCATCTATCTTCATTTTTTTTAATTGAACATTTTACCTGATAATCCCAGCTTGATTGTCAGATTAATTATTTGAATATATCTTACAGTAATTTGACTAGAATGATCATTTGGTCCTCTTCTTTGATAGCTTTTGGGACAAAATAGATTTTCCAAAGTGTCATAGAAACGTTCCTGCAAATGGTGCAATGCTTGTGGTGTACAGCAGGCCTCCATAAGATATACTTAACAAAACTTGCTCAAACTCTTGTTGCTGTAAACTGCAATGCGTTTGTTCATTTGTGCAGCTAAGAACATTTGCTAGAAATTTTATCACCAATACCTTGTAGAAAACTTAATTGAAATGAAATTATAGCATAAATTTCCCATTTGTAGCTCAAATTTATTATAGAATGGTACAAAGCATGATCGTGCTATATTGAGGTACATGAAATTGGAATTGCCTTCTTTTATTGAGTCCCTAGTCATTGCAAATTTATAATTATACGATTTTTTTTCCTGCTATCATCATTTCAGCACTCTTCTTGTTGACAGTATGTACTCATTCATGATGTTTATATAAAATGAGAAGTAGGAGGAAAGAAATGAAGACAAGAGCACTTTAACATTTAATTTTCTTTTCTGCTGCTGGATTTCAGGATGAAGATGCCTTAGCTATATGAACTCTAACTGTTTACTTCTGAAAATGTATGATGTTTGTTGGGAGGAGATATTAGATAAAGACAAGGGTTTAGTTCTGGTTATGACTGTTGGTTCATCAAGTAATTTTTTGTGCCTCAGATGTTTTTAGAATACCTCTAAGCCACCTAATGTCTTCCAAGGATGGATATGTCCCATGTCTTTTCTGGTTCAATGGGATTTCCTAGTTCACATGGGAAATACCTGTCTAAAAATGCTATTCACTGGAAATAATAAACAAAGTCCAACTTGAACTTCCGTATTTGTGCTTTATTTTAAGTATATCTCAGAAATGGTTGAGATCTGCTTTCACGGCAGATAGCTGTATGTTTTTCCATCTGTGTGATGCTCTTGAGTACCAAAAGCTTATGGTTTTCTTAATACGTACATACATACATACATATATATATGCGTATATATATAATTTGTGTACTGCATTATTAGGGTTTTGCATATCCAGTAAAAACTCATTTTCTGGAGGATATATTGGAAATGACGGGTTATAGATTGACCCCTTACAATCAAATTGATGACTATGGTCAAGAGAAGATGTGGAAAATGAGCAAACAGGCTCCAAGAAAAAGGAAGAGCCAAATTGCTTCTGTTGTGGAGGTATCCTGGATTCTTCATTTTTATTTCTTTTTTGGTCTACCTACACTGTTCTTTTTTGGTCTAATATGAGTTACATATCGATCTACTAGGATGCTATTGGAACAGCAGATTATAAGGACTATAGCATCCAGACTAGGGAGTCTCTTTCATGTTGGAATCCTGATAGTATTGGCTTTAATCTCATAGAATTCCTTCTTTGTCACATATGTGAAAATGAGAGACCTGGTGGAGTCCTAGTTTTTTTGACTGGATGGGATGACATAAGTTCTCTTAAGGAAAAACTCCAAGCGAACCATATTTTGGGAGATACAGACCGTGTTCTTTTACTTGCATGCCATGGTTCTATGGCCAGTGCAGAGCAGGTAAGCCTTTAAACCATTGATTTTCACTTTGGTATTTTGTTGCTTGCAATATATAATCTGACAGAAATCATTCTTGCTGAGTCAGATATGAGGCATTTAAAGTATTTACATATACCGTAGGAAGTATTTCTTATACAGAAGAGGAAATAGACACATCAATATTTGAAAGCATACCAATAGTTTTATTCCACTTTGCTTTCAGCTACACACTTTTGGTAGAGAAGGTTACATTTTCAGGATTAGTTGGACTTTCATGTACCTTGTTTTTGGAGTGTTGTAAAAGAAACATATGTTGTTTTTTTGGGCTTGGCAGCCATCATTGAAATTATAATATATGCTCAATTTTCTTTCTTTCTTTTTTTGGTTTTTGTGGTTGTTTTTGGTGTTGTGTCCTTTTTTTTTTTAATATTATTGTTATTATATAATTCTTATCATATGAAGTCATCCGGAATTCAACACCAAAGCTGCAGGATGCGACTAATGATGTTGATTATTTTATTGGATAAGTTCAAAAATTTCATTAATAATAAAATTTGGAGCTTAGTATAGTCCACTATACTACAAAAAGTTGACTAATTAGTCTGGCAACCCAAGTATTGGTAATTATACTAGAATGTTTTAAAAAAAAAAAAAGTGCAAAGGCACAAACTATGCTCATAGAATTTGTGTACTTCTATCAAACTAATTTAAGGATTACAATTTAAAAGCTCAAATCTACAGTCCTAATAGAGTTGAGAACCTTTCTAGAAACTCCAGCGAACAACGATTCTTAGGCCCAAGTGCTTCACATTTCTTTCTTGCTAAATGTAATAACACATAGCTGCACAAGCTTTCTTACCCAATGAGTTGAAGCTGGAAAAAGGGCTTGTGAAAAAAGTTTCAAAATCTTTTGTTTTATCCATGAGATTATTTGGCCATCCGAGCTGTTGGCTTATCGTACTTTAAACTTCCCTTGCAAAAACACATTTGAAAAAAAAGGTGATCGTGTGATTTCTCCCCATTTTTACATAAATAGCAAGAGTTCCTGTTCACCATATTCCACTCTATGAGATTGTCAATTGTGTATAGTTTTTGCTGCACTACTAGCCCAAAATCATAAATATGGCTTGGTATTTCATTCTTTTGCCATATTAGAGACTTCCACACCACTTTAGGGCCTTGAACATACATTGATGCATATGCTTTCTTCGTAGACAGTGCTCTAGTGGGGTTTTCTTCCCACACAATGCAATCACACTGATGGATAAGGCTTGAGAGACACAGGGGTGTTCTCCTTGACTCTTTCCCATTATGGACCAGATGGCTAGATGCACTCCACTCCTTGAATTATTGGACATAATCTTATTTTTTCTGGTTAATTTGATTCATAAATTCTTCTCCCCTATCCAATCCACTAGAGGACCGTTGGGGTCCCAATCATCATGCAATGAGGATATTATATTCCTATCTCCACTTTCCCTTTCAACAAGAGCTTATAATTTTCTCCAGACCTAAGCATTTTTCTCCAACTCCGAGACACAATGCTTGGGATTTTAACCTGCCAAAAGTTCTTCCCTTTTAGTAATTCACTTCTCACCTGACTTGGCTAAAGAGTGTCTTCACCTCTGCTACATAAATTCCAAATATGTTTTAATTGGTGGCTTCCAAAAGAGTACGTCAATTAATCTGAGTCCTTTGCAGTTGGCTGTGCAAGTAACTTCCCATGAGACTTTGGCTTTTGTTTTTGAATCATCACTTTCATGTAAAGGAATCTATTCGTTTGAGTAGTGTTTTCTTTTAAGACATGCTTTGGAAGGATAAACATGGTTGTCCAATGCACTTGGAGCGAGAAAGAACATATTACATATTTAATTAGTTGGACTTTACCTGCAAATGATAGGAATTTGGAAGTCCAATATCTAATATGGGATAAAAATCTATTGACTAATTCAAGACACGAAGATTTTGAAGGCTTAGAGGACAAGAGGTGGACCCAAGTATTTTATGTAAGCGAACCCAATGGGAAACCCAAACAATCTACTATTTGATCTAAGAGATTAAGGACACCCCACAAAGGAAAATTTGATTCATTAGATATTTTGAATCAAGAGAATCATTTTCAAGCATAATCACAATGAGAAATTTCCTCTTTAACTTAGAGAAGAAGCTTCATGAACAAAAATAAGTAGATCTACAAAACAGAGATGGATTAGTTTTTCTTTTTGACATCTCTAGAGATACTTGAATCTCTCATCCCTTGATTTTTCCTTCTTAAGGCAAGAAATACTTATATTACTGGAACAAAGAGATAGGGAAATATAAGTCCCCTTATCTTAATCCCTAGAGTTAGAAAAGTATCCAACTAATTCACTACCAAAATTCCTGGAAGTTTTATCATAGCACAAGATTCACACTGGACAAGCTCGTCTATTTTATTTTGAAAAAAACTTGGGTTCAAAGCTTTCAAGTATATAGAACTAGAATGCCTTAATCTCATGTGTCCTAGCATGAGATTAGACTCAGAAGTAACAGACATAAAGGATATAGATTGAAGGTTTGGAGACTTCTTTTCCTGCAACTCAGCATTCCCAAGGATGAAGTACAACCCATTTGGTAACCTTGCCTTGCCAATCATCTTTCCCAAAGAGAGGTTTTTGAGATTTTGAAGAATGAGATAAGAATGTCACTCATACGATTCATTTGCTTATGGATAATGAGGAGTTGAATGTAAGGTTAGCTTAGCCAATTGCTGGTTTCTTGTCCTTTCACTAAGGCCAAATGTCCATTTGCCACCTGCACTTGTGTTCCTCCATCACATGGGAGTTCATAAAATGATTCAATGAGTTTGTCATGTGGTTTGATGCTCTGGTATCAATTGTTCACCTTGATTCATGTAGTCTTAAGCCTAATTGTTGGTGGTTCCAAAGGCTCCACTTGGGACCAACACTTCGGCCTCAAAACCAAAACCATTGACCACCTTGAAGTCCTTTGCGTTGGAGCTCGTCATTGTCACTTCTGCAGATGGACATTCTATGTGTGGACAGAGCTGCGTTTTGCAAGTGGGTTTTGGTTCATGTTCTTTGCCTCATCAACCTTCTTCTTTTAGGCATGTGGTGGCCGACCAGTATATAGCTGATAGTAAGCTAGGTCATTTCAAGACCATGGTTGTTGAAGTAGCTGGTGTGGTGAATTCATGGGATGAAAAGCAAATTGGTGGCCTTAAGGAGGCACTCCCAGTGGGGTTGATTGATGGTTCTACTTTGTTAGTCTAGGGTTTGAGCGATGTTGTCTTGTGTGTTGTTATAAAACCCTGGCTATGTTGCACCCATGGAGGAGTATCAAGCCAAATCAAAAGGTTCCATATGAAGGTTCTGTATTTTTTCATGTTTTAGATACATTACAAGAGATGTCTATATATATTTATTTATAGTCTACTCATTAGGTGTACTGGTGTCAACCTACTATACCTATAACACTATCAACTATCCTGTCTAAAGGATTTATATATGTATATTTTTTATAAATAATTAGAAAAGAAAAACTAAAGAATTTGTATTCTAACAAAACTTCACCATAATTGAAAGAAGGGATATGATGTTTGCACTTGGCTTGTGTATTGGAAATTATGTTGAGCATGTTCCTGTGCAGAGTTTAATATTTGAAGAGCCAGCTGAGGGAATTCGAAAAATTGTGCTTGCAACTAATATTGCTGAGACAAGCATCACGATCAATGATGTAGTTTTTGTTCTTGATTGTGGAAAGGCAAAGGAAACCTCATATGATGCGCTCAATAACACTCCTTGTTTGCTTCCTTCCTGGATTTCTAAGGTTTCTGCTCAGCAGGTATCATCACTTTTACAGTAAACACGGGTTGGTTAAAATTTTTTCATCTTCTTGTGTTTAGTGATTGGCCCCAGTGCAACAAACTACATGTCTGCATTCTAATGGATCTTTTGTTGTTAAAATTCCATTAATGTTGCACATATCTGTATTTTTCCTGGATCATTTTTTATTTTAAATTTTAAATTTTTTAAATTTATTTTATTTTATTTATTAGCATCAAATGGCATTGTGGCAGCCAAGTCAATAGGGAAATTTTGCTAACCATAATGTTTTGCGCTTCTATTATTTCCGTTCTTTGTTCAATTGCTAGAATTATTTTCTATTTGATGCTCAACAATTTATCCTATCATAAGCTTTAGACATGTCTAATTTTATGGCACAATTGTAGCTTTCTCTTTCTTTTCATTTTAAGAGGGTGAAAGATTTCATGAGCAATCACTACATTATCTTGGATTGACCTATCTGAAACGAAGGAACTTTGATAAGTTGTTATAATCGAATTCAAGAGAGGTTCCAAATGATTAGCTAAGATCTCTGGTAACAATTTTTAACAAAAAATTACACAGGCTTTTGGGTCTAAAATGGTTCATCTCCTGGGGATTATTAGTTTTGGGAATCAATATAAGATCTTTTTCGCTGAGATGAGAGGGAAGAATGCTGAAATGAGGAAGCTGGTTACAGCTTCAATCACTGATGACCCAATCGTGCTCCAAAAGGATTGATAAAAAAGACCATTGAGCAGCTCTCACTTGCTTATTTATGCTTATTATAGTATATAGTTAGAAAGAAGCTGGAATATTTAGTTTAGAGCTGGTGTACATGTACATATGCTGTATCACTGTTGGATACACATTTTTTGGTAAGCAATTCCACTTTTATTGGTTGTATTCTTCTCAGTCACTTGTATCTAATTGAAAATTTGAAATATCTTACTCCTCCCACCTTAACACAAATGTGGAAAGTTACTTTTTTGTCAAGGTCTGAAATCCATTGACAAAATAGAGAGAAATTTGTTGAGAGCTTGTTAGATAGAATCCTCCAATTGCTTATTCTTAAAGCTTTATAACAATTCTGGATTTTTTTTTATTAAATTCTTTCACACTAAAGTTTATTTGCATAAGCATAAGAGTGAAAACCTCTGAAAAATCCACTGGTTGTGGCCTCTTCTTTACCCCCAAAATGTTGTGGTGTCTCAAGACGACTTAAATATTGTAAGCAAATGTATCCCAATCCTACTTAACTAAAATATTTGACTAACAAATCTCATTGGAAAGGACACCCTAAAAGTAAACGATAAGATTGGTTATCTATTGTAAGTTTTTCCATAATTAATTATCACTATAAGATCATATATTCTTCTTCACCCCCTGCATCTCTCCTGCAAAAGCATGCTTGCCCTGATGTATCCTGTCTGGATGTTGGAATTTCATAACATACTTTATGAAAACCTTGGGATCTATCATGAAAACTTTTTTAGCGGTTTGCAAAGATCCTGAGCACTTAAGATACTATAATTGTTCATGATGCCCTGCCATGTTTTCTATTGTGCTTCTCCTGAGTAATTTGCTGACTATTTAAGTGACCAAAAAAAGCTGTTTTGGAGATGGTTTTAAGAGACTTCTAAAGTTGCACGAAAAATCTGTCTTTATGCCTTGCTGCTCCTCTTCCTGCTGGTCCACTTTGTTGCAAGCTAGCCATGCTTGGGCACCTTGTTGGAGATATGCTGGGAGAAAGACTGCTGCTCAGGCTTCAACAAAGCATTGTTTCCTTTGCTTTCTCCCTTTGTTGTTTGCCCTATTATTCCCTGGTTGGAGTTCTGAAATCTGATGCCTCACTTCATCCAGCAGAGTACAAAGCTCTTGTTACAATCTGATCTTGTTTTGACTTGGCTAACTGTATTTGGTTTTTTGTGTGCCGTTGCATAAAGGCAGTGGATCATTCCTCCAGGCTAATTGAATTGCCTGTGATGGCTTTGATACTAATTTCTCACGGTCCTAGATCCATGGGCAAATTACAAAAGAAATGTGCTGAATGCTTGTGAGAGAGAAATCTCCAATCTCTTACTGGTTATCTGACATTTACACCCTAACTTTTTATAACAATTCAGGCTTTATATATTCTTTTGCAATAAGGCTTATTTAATGACTTAAATATTCATGGCAAACACATCCTGATCATATCTAATTGAAATATCTGACTAACAAGTCTTATTGCTAAATAGCCCCGCAAGATAAGAAATAAGATCTTCTATTTGTCAAAGGATCTTGAGAAGACTTGGTTTGCAAGAGCTTTTTCTTGATGGTTTAGTTAGAAAAATGGCGTCTTGCTTTACACCTTTAGATACCAGTTTTTTGAGATTATAATCTTCTTTGAGATTTTTTTTTTTAATTTTTAATTTTTTTTTGAGGGATTTCACCTTGTGCGGTCTGATTTCCTAGTTTGAGCACTTACAAATTTTATTTTTGTTTGTAATTATTAAAACTAGACTTGCTTTGTTTCTGTCTACTCTTAAGTGATTAGGCCTGCTCCCTGTACATCCTTCTTTCATCTACTGAATTTTACTGGCCTTATCCAATACCCCATAGATCTTTATGAGATCCTATATTAGTTTCAAACATTCTTTATCAGGTTTTGCTAAAACTGATTAACACATTCCATTTGTGATTCTGCTATGGATTGTTTAGCGAAGAGGAAGGGCAGGACGTGTTCAACCTGGAGAATGTTATCACCTCTATCCTAGATGTGTATATGATGCTTTTGCTGAATATCAATTGCCAGAAATCTTGCGGACACCTTTGCAGTCTCTTTGTCTGCAGATAAAGAGCTTACAACTTGGCAGTATTGCAGAGTTTTTGTCTAGGGCTTTGCAGTCACCTGAACCACTTGCTGTAACTCCTTTATCCTGCTATTCTGTCTTCTTATTGTGTGTATCTACTGTTTGTTTGATTGATTTGGTTTTGATTTACATCATAGCAGTAATGATTCATTTTTTCAGGTCCAAAATGCAATTGAGTACTTGAAAATCATAGGTGCTTTGGATGAACAGGAGAATTTGACTGCTCTAGGTGGGTTTTGCTTAATCTTAGACCTTTGTTGTTGTGCTAAATTCAGTGCTCATGGGTCATTTCTATTGATTAATGCTAATCTGATTGAAATTGCTTTTCAGGGCGCTACCTGACTATGCTTCCAGTAGAGCCCAAACTTGGAAAAATGCTTATATTTGGTGCGATAATGAATTGCATAGACCCAATATTAACTGTTGTTGCTGGGCTTAGTGTTAGAGATCCCTTTTTATCACCAATGGACAAAAAGGATGTAAGTAGGATTCTTTATGTCATATGTTTAGTTGTCTTAGACGCTTGCATCTTTTTGGAGATTATCATGCGAAAAAAATGGCTTCACACTTCAGTTTGATGGTCTCAAGAGTAAGATATAGTTTTGCATGTCTTATCCTAACTGCAATCATATGTTATGATGCAACTATTTGTGCTTTATTTCTGTGGAACAGCCCTTTTTTATGCATAGAAGTCTTGGTCAAACGATTTTTCTCTTAGTGATAAATGGAATATACACCAAGGGAGAAAATGCTAGTGAGACCCAGAAAAGAAAAAAGGAGAAAAGAAGAAAATTGCTAAAGGATAGAATTTTTGCAAGTTGGATTGACCCAAAATAATAAAAAAAAAAGGAAAAAGGAAAAGAAAGGAGAATGAATATTCAGCATATAAAATATGTAAATCACACTATTCCACAAACTAAAGTTTTTAGATGACTTGATGTTGCTGTCAAATTTTACCTAGTATTAGAGAAGGTTTTGAATTCAAATTATCACCTCGTTATTTCAACCCTATCTAGTTGGTCTATGTGATGAATTTCAGCCCATATCTTAATTGAGAAGAGAGAAGTTTATAGTATAAGTATAAAGCTACACCTATACCTATAGGCTTAGCCATATTAAGTTATCCTTTACATGATAGCAAGATTGGCTAAAATGTATGAATGATTTGTTAATTGAAGTTATCTTGTGCTCTTAGTTAATATTGTTAGTTTTTCTAGAAAATCATGAGGATCCTCGAGTATCCCCTTGAAGGCTTTTATTTTTGTAACATTGTGTTTATGGTAGAGTATTCTCTCAATGTACATATTTCCTTCTTAGATTTATTTGTTTCCTTGATTAGCTCCTAGAATCAAGGGATTCGAAGTTGTAATCAAGATTAATCTAGATTTAGGTTCTGTTTCAATTGTCATTTTTTTTGTTTGTATTTATTTAGTGTTTGAAAAGCTATTTTATCCGTATTTTATTTATATCTTATTTGTTTCTATTTCATAATTATAATGAAGATTGTGATTGGAGTATGACAATTGAAAAGTAAAGATTTGTGTACTTTTAAGAGAGAAGATTTCAAAAAATATATTTTATACATTGAAAAAGGATATTTGAATTGGTATTTGTGTAAAATGAATTCAAATTTATTGGTATTTGTTAAGTATTTAATTTTTAAAAATAGGGTATATAAGTAATTATATTTCCATTTATTTATTGTTTTATTTTTAGCAAACGCAATATTTGAATAAATGTTAAAAAAACACTAAAAATATGAGAAAAAGATAAACCGAATGGACTCTTATTTTTTTTCTTTATTAGATTCTAGAATTAAGGGATCTAGAGCTCTAATTCGAGTCTATATTGGCCGTGTATTCTTTTCTTCAAATATGTAAAAGAATAATCTTTTTCTATATGGTATTAGACCTATTTGGTTTCTGTGGGAATTGTATATCTTTTTTCTTTTCCATTGCTCAAAAGATTATTTTTCAAGCCATCATTGCCATCCTCTTCTTTTAGCCTCCATTACTACTTTCTTGATGTTTATGGAAACAACCATGAGCAAGAATAAAATGTCTTGATCACGAAATCAAGGAGTTAGTGATCAGTCTGCCATTGCCACAAATCAAAACCTACTTATCATTAGTGGAAATTCCTCCAATAGAACTACTGGAGACCTCTAACTTATGATTTTTCGTATCGATTAGATGGGACTGGTTATTTATCTTGGCTCGGAGTTGTTAGAACCTATCTCAATAGAAAAAATATGATCCACCACTTAAATGGTAAGGGGTATAGTGAAAGTGATATCAGGTTCTCTACTTGGTATGTTGAAGACTCCATGATAATTTCATGGTTGTCATGTTCCTTCCATTTGCACATGTTATTTTGGAAACCCTTAGAGAGAACTATTCCAAAGGAAAGGTTTGGCAACCATATATGGGTCGTGAATGAAATTGGTAGCTCACATGGAGGAAGATAATTCCATTTCCAAGCACTACAATTTGTTTTAAGAAATGTGGCTCGAAGGATCATTGCCAATATCTATGAATGGGATGCCTTAAACATGCAAGGACTCTTGGGAGTTTTATTGACGAATATAGGCTTATTGATTTTCTTACAGGTCTTAATGCTGGGTTTGATTTAATTGGAGTTCCAAGGAAGGAGGAATTACCATCTATGTTTGAGGTCTTTTCTTTGGTTGAGGAGGAGAGTTGTTGTAACTATGATGATAGATTGAAGCTGCTTGGCAATGGTAGCTATGAAGTCGGAATAACGGTCTACCATGAGGTTCCTATGCAAGAAAAATTCCAACAAGGATGAGTTATGGTGCACTAATTGTAAAAAATCATGCCATACCAAGGGAAATTGCTTTTAACTCCCATGGCAAATACATGAGAACATGGTATCTTATTGGTTTGACATTTATTGCAAGTGAATACTCAATTCTTCATGTCCAATATGTGAATCTATTTACCCCTCGTACAATATCTTGTCCTCTATTCATCGGTAACAACCTCAAAGATCCCATTGATTTGATAAAATGTGATAACATAGATCATATTGTAAACATTTCCCCTTTGGTAATACCCTTGTTGCCTTAGGAAGTTGAGCTTAACAATAGCGAATGCAATTATAGATCTTTTTGACTAGGATTAATACCGATAAGCATCTTTCAAAACAGTATTATAGCTTTCGCTAAGGTTGGTTTTCATAAGCCCCAATCTGTAACCCTCATTATAAGCTTGTGTCCATCTTTCTACTTCCATGTAATCTAGTGCATTATCTCTCTCTCTCTCCCCCTTCAATTCACCCATATAATGTACAAAATTTTTGTCTTGTGATTGCTATTTACCTATAGCGATAATGCTCTTAAATGGCTGACAGTTGTGGATTTTGTTGAAGTTGTTAGCTACAAGTCATATGCATTATTGCCATTGCACAAAGGGGGGCTATCATCCAGCATTCTAATTATTTTAGATAAAAAAGTATCATGGTCAACAAATCCTGGCACAATATTATGTTACATAATACAAATTTGAAAGTACAAAATCAGTCTTAACAAATAAAACTACTTTATTTTAACACTCCCCCTCAAATTGGACTATATATACCTACATGCCTAAGTTGTTGTATGTATAATTCATTCAAACCCTTTGAAGAGACTTGGTGAATAGATCAGTAAGTTGCTCTTCTGATTTCACATATTATATATCAATTTCCTTATTTAACTTTTTTTTTTATAATTATTTTTAGAATGAAATGATAGTGTGCATTCATGAAACATTGGATTTAATGCTACATGCAAAGTAGTCTGGTTATCACATATTAGTTTCATTGGCTGTGACTCTGAAAACCCAAGTTTCTCTAACAAATGTTTAAGTCAAAGTAGTTCGCAGCTTTTGGATGCTAGTGCCATATACTTAAAGACTCTATTCTTGATCTTGATATCACTTTTTGCTTCTTACTCTTTGATATGACATAAGATTACTGCCAACAAATATTCAATATTCTATGCCCAATCTTCTATCTAATGGTGGACTTACCCAATCAACATTTGTGTATCTGACACGCACATGGTATCTGACATGTATGTGGTCATGATCTTTATGTGGTGTTAGTATTTGAAAATAAAGTGGTGTTGATATTTCAAAATAAAATGCACAAAATATATGAAATAACTCAAAACAAGGTTGCTTTTGTTTCCCCTCTCCCCCCAATATAACTATGTCATCCTTGAATAATCATTAATAAATGACAAAGTATTTAAAAACCGAAAGAGAATTAACATCAGTAGGTCCCTATACATCAAAGTGAACTAAAGGAAAGGGAGTAGGAGCTAGCTTATTGATTCTTAGACTAAACAAAACTTGACTTTGTTTATCTGATTGACAAGATTAATGCTGGAGATTGGGATAAGATGTAGGCTACAACATATAAGACAACAAACCTTTAACAATGGATGAGCAAATTGATAATGCATCTCCATAGGGTCTAGTTTAATAGCAGAGCAAGTAATAGTAGTAGGTGTTGAATCCATGAAGCATAGCCTACGAGACTCATGCCCTCCACCAATCATCTTCCCTGTTCTCAAATTCTTTATTAGAAAAGAAAAGAATGTAATAGAATAATTGAAAGAAGTGGTGAGTTTATTGATAGATCATAAGTCAAAAGGTAACTGGGGTGTATATTGAACTGATTTTAAGGGAAATGATGCAGGTGCAGTAGTGTCGATCCTACTTACAAGTGAAATAGATCCACTAGGAAGAGTGAAATTTGGCCACATGGAAGAGTATGTAATGTGTGAAAAGCAATTAAGCTTACCTAACATATCATCTGTGGCGCTACAATCAACAAACTCAAGATTGTGGAGAACCCCGAGTAAGGCAAATAATAGGATTACCTGGTTGGACTAAAGATAAATAAGTGGATGGCTGTGAGACATTTTGAAATTGTAAGAGCTTAAGGTAATAATTTGCGTCGTATTAAAGTACTAGAAGAGACAAGGTTGTTTTGATAGCTGATGTATGGTAGTGATGAATGGTGTTTATAGTGATGCATGGTGGTGGTGGTGGTTCATGTTAGTGGAGAGAGAGTTTGAATTTAAGAAAATAAGTAATAAAATAAAAGAATATAAAAATTTTCAAATTTTTTTTTGTTATTGTGTACTTTTTTTATTATGAAATTTTAGTATTTATAATGATTTATGTTTTATAGAAGACTATATTAGTGCACCTAGAAAGTTTTCAAATGATTTATCGAATTCTAAACAATTTGTTAGCCAAGAAGCTTAATCTAACCCATCTTTTATACTTTAATAGGCTATTTATATGTTTAGATCAGAAGTGAAGGAGAGGATGTAAGTAGTGTGATAACTGAATTAAATAGCATGATAACTAAAAGATTTATTTTATGGGACACAAAAAAGTCGAATACTGGAATTATGCAAATTTGTTGACATAAAATTTACCACTCATCATTCTTCATAAATATTACTTATTAATGAAAATCATTATACCAGAACTTTGAAATTGAACTTTTTGGTGCTTATGGTGGTAGTGCTATTAACCATTTGTTTGAGCTCTTCTCTCTTAAGAGGACAACCAGAGGTCTACTGTGTTTTGAAGAACTTGCATTTTAAACAACATATACCATACAACTTTTGCAACAAGCTCATCCTTCTCCTTTGAAGGTCTTACCCCAAACTAGACGGAAAATGCGAATCACTAATAAATGCCAAACTATTCAAATCTGTGGTATTTACATCTTGAGCTTCTTGTGGTAGTCAAATTAGGTTAGACATGGGTGGGTGGTCGGGATTTGCTTGATTGGGGTTGGATTTTGTCAAATAGGGTTGGGCTTGGTGGGGGGTTTTTAACATGAATTGTGTCAAAGGATAGTGGGTTTTTGGTTGGGTGGCATTGAATTGGGTAGGATGGTGGGCATAGGATTTCATTTGATAAGGTTTCGATTTGATGGAGTGAGGGTTTCGAATTTAATGATGATTGGTGTAGATAAGGTTTTGATTGGACTAAAGTTTCAAATAGAAAACAGAGGCGATTTCGTGGTGGTGAAGTTGTGAAGGTGGAGCTAGGCATTTCTGGCGGTGGTGGGCGATTGTGTTGGTGGAGTTAGGGTTTTATGGTGGCTATTGGAGATGTGATTTGGCATTTTGCTAGGTGGTGGTGGTGGTGGATTCTAAGGGGTATGGTTGTGGCAATGGAGGAATACAGTCTTGGGTGGTTTACCAATCAATCATACTCTAATTCCATTTTATTTTGGATCAGAAAAGTGTTAGGGTCAACATACCCTAATACAATATTATCTTATTGTATATTATATTATATGAATGCTAAAGTGCGAAAAAGAGGCTTTTCTAATAGAACTAACTTATTCTAACAATTCACATCTCTGTTTGCACTTATGATACCAAAATCTTGGTAAAATATAACACATAAGTTCTCTTAGCGACCCCTTCAACATGGATCTTCAAACACTTTAGAAACCAAGATGAGGATGCATAAGATTTCTGATCAACAAATGCCATGTGGGTCCTATATGATTAGGACCACCATACTGCACTCCAGCATTTTATGCCCATATTCCCCACACAAAAAGGCACCATCAATACTTATGGAGGGTCTACAATATCTAAAGTCATGCTTCAAAGGACCAAAAGTCCAAAACACCTCGTGGAAAACCACTTGCCCATCTTTAGCCGGAAACTGAAAATTATTTATGATACTGGCTTATTTGACTGTATTCCATATGAGAAGAGCCCCCATCACCATATATAGGGTCTTCTCTTACTATCCCATATTCTTCTCCTTGTTACTACATGCATGATCAAGAATAGATTAGTGAAGTATGGAAGCCTTCACACTAGCTGTTTTCCTAAGTTGATTAAGAAAATATTGAGCCACAAGCTAGAGTTAACTGTGGATGATTTGATAGGATTAGGACTAGGTGTATGGGCCTTAAGTTATAGTAACCACATATTCAGTGTACATATGTTTTTGCCATGTATGAAGTTGTCATCTATACCCCTTATCTCACTTTGTACAAAAAACTGAGTGTAACCCTTATCTGACTCTTGATGAAAGTTGTTGTGATGCTTGATGTAGTGTATCTTAACCGCATAAATCAACTATGCATTCTTTGCAAATCACATCCCTTTCTTCAACTCAACACCAAAATTTAGATTTTCTGGAACCATGCAATAAGTTTCCTTAAAGGTTATGTAATCATCATCACCATCCTCCTATCAAAGAGAGGAATCAGATCCTTGATAGTCATTTTAGCTGGCTTAAGTATGGGAATGTTGGGCATTGTAGTGTGTCTTGAAATAATATGTGGTGACATTGGTTTAGTGAATTTGGTGATGTCTCATTCTCAAAATTGTTGGAGGTGATACTTGTCACATCTTCTTCATGTATTAATTCTTCATCTATAACAATGAGTGGATCATGTAAGACTTAGTTGATCTCTTGGTTAAAACCATCCCAAAGTCTAGTCAAATCAATCTCATGTGGGATCATGCTTAGGAATACCATGATTTTCTTCAAATATGGCCAGAGTATGAACCGATTGCGATCTTGAAGAGATTGAAGATGCATGACTAACATTTTCTGTACTTTGCTTGGGTGGCATGATGTAGTTATCTTGTAATGTAATATTTAATGGCTGAATGTATAAATCATGCACTGGTTTAGCTATATAAATAAGATTCTCCATCATCAGTTTTAGGAAACATGAATATTGGTCCTATGTGCTTGCTGTTTAGAATCATTAGGATGTTTGAAACACCTCCTCTTGATAAGTGTTAGGATAATTCTGATACTTGTGCATATTATATACAGGAGTTCCTCATAGCTGATATCAGTTCTTATTTTTATACTTTTTCAATGGTTATCTATCATAATATGCACCTTCTTTGCCAATTGAAATATTCTCATGGCATATATCTCGAATCTGACTAAATTCACCATTTATACCAATTGGAAGGAACAATGTGGAGTTTCATATTAGTCATAAAATCTAATACCAATATTGATCTGCCTCTTACTCATATTTATGCCCAATTTATCCAAAAAAAAAAATTGTAAATATTTCACCTGAACGTATTGAAAATGAATAATTCCACCAGCTTTCACTAGGAAAACACACTGGCTAAAAGTCTAAATAAAAAAATAAAATAAAATATAGAAATCTAGAAATAAACAAAGTGCAAATTAGGGAAAGTGGAAGTTTTACCTCTAGCAAGAGCATTATTTGTCTAGTGAACCGATTCTAAGAATGAAATGGATGTTCTTTGAGATGCAATCCATGTCAAGAAAACGAGTTAGAATTTGAGCGAGAGAGAGAGAGGGGGGGGGGTGGAAATCATGTAAGAGAGAAGTCAGAAAATAGAGAGAAAAAGAGGAAAAAAAAAGGATGGGATAGCAGGAGCAATACTTACTGAACTTACCCCAGAGATGCAAGTGAAGAATGCAAAACTTAGATTTCAACTACAAATTGTGTTGAAGTTGCTGGGTTTTAGATAGGTAGAGTATGATGTGCATGAGTTTGAGAGAGGTTTTTCTTTTGAAATAGGGAAGTTTGAAGCCATATAAAATCCAATGAATGAATTGCATTTTGAAGCTGTGGTTTACTTGCCAAAATGCTATGTTTTGTTAAAGCAATGAAAATGAATGGTGAATGTGCAATTTTTGAAAGCGTAACGCTAAGCTATGTTTACTAAAGCACAACTAAAAGCTGTGCTTTCTATGATTTTTACCACTAGGGCACTGAAACAAAACTTTTAGCTGTATTTTGTGACATTATATTGCACATTTCTTTTCCATGAACTGATTTTTAAAATAGTCTGGAAATAGGCATTATTTGGATCCAATTCTTAAATAGCAGAGGACATGGAGTCCAATTTTATTGGCAAAAGGAGTATGAGTAGGTCCTCTGTGAATGAAGGGGAACCAGATATATTTTAAGTTGGAATTTTAAGTTATCTGATAGTACTGTAGGACCTAGCTTTGGAGTCACCAAACTTAGAAGAGGTAGAACTTGATATATATGTGGCTGGCCTTTTTAGTAGCTTATGTAGATATACTGTTTGTTTTGCTCATACACTTACGGTGATGTGATAATTTAGATTTGCAGCTTATGATGGAAACAAATGAATATGAATCACGGAATACCTTCCCTTGGATTTTCTTTCAAAGGCATAGGATTGTGGAATATTTAATTGATTTCTTTCTATGGAGCTCCACTCTGCAAGTATATATGTGCTGATACACAGGAACTACATTCTGCCTTTTACAGTAAATAAAATGTTGGACTTTCTATACAATTTAAGAAATTGTAGAGGCAACTTTGGTGGGCAACACTAATGTTTCCCCTTTTAAGTTTCTCAAGCACATACTCTGCTTAAATATGAATATCTTGTCATTCACGACAATTGGTGAAATGATGATCATGTTTGGTATAAAATCCTTAGGAGCAGCAAATTTTTCTTGAAGACTGCAATATTGGACTAGGACCAGTAATTATCTTTTACCACTTTGCAGTTTGCAGAAGCTGCAAAGTTGCAGTATTCCGGGGATTACAGTGACCATCTTGCCCTTGTGCGAGCCTATGAAGGTTGGAAGGATGCTGAAGTAGACTTCAATGGATATGACTACTGCTGGAAAAATTTTCTTTCCTTCCAATCAATGAAAGCTATCGATGCTCTACGTAATGATTTCTTCTCCCTGCTTAGAGATTCTGGACTGGTGGATGGGAATCCAGCTACATGCAATGCCTGGAGCCATGACAAACATCTTGTTCGTGCTGTCATCTGCTGCAGTCTCTATCCTGGCATTTGCTCTGTTGTGGTGAGTGTTCTCCCAGCCCTTATAATCTACCTGGGTCATGTGTACTTCCTCTATTTTCTCCATTGATTTTTGTCTTGTCATTTTACAGTGTCCACATTTCAAACATCTAAGTTGATTAATTAAGAGTGGGTTCTTGATGATACATGTGAGGGGTGTCTGGAATCTATGATGTGAATACTATTCTGAGGACCTTTTTTTCCCCCCTAAATTATTTAAAATGTGGTGCTTGAAGCACTTTTAAATCTGGTCTTTGTCAGTTTTAATTTTGCAAGAACCTGCTATTTGTTTCTTATGCATTCTCATCTTCAGACAATCAGTTTATATTAAGTGTTGTAAAACTCTTTCTTGTCTTATATATATCATTAAGTATACTGGATGGGGTTTAGGCAATAGATACATGGTAGTTACACCCACTAGTACATCAAACTTGATGGGTGTATAATAAAAAATATTCCACTTTCTAGCATTTACTTGATGAAGTAGTTGTCCACTCTAAATGCTTGGTTCTATAATAAACAACAAGATATTCCACTTTCTAGCATTTACTTGATGAAGTAGTTGTCCTCTCTAAATGCTTGGCTCTATAATAAACAACAAGATATGTGATAAGCATGGTTGCCTTGTGAATGTAAAGCAATTGAAATGGCCACCTTGTTCTCTTGGTAACCTCGATGGGTGATGTTGTATATCTTCAAGTCTCCCAGTAACCTTTTTATCAATAATACCTCAGATGAACCATCAGCAACTTCATCTGGATTCTCCTTAGAACTACTTCATGTGGCCACCTTTTCAACTTTTAATTCTTCATCTTACAAGATTTCCTCTAACTGAACATGCAGTAACAAAAAGTTGATCTTCTGTCATTAATACTCCTTTGTTTCAGATGCTTGCTGCTTTTGAATAGCAAACCCTTTCCTAGTGTTTCTTTCAGGTGCTTAAGAAATCTATAGATTGCCTCAAAATGTAATCAACTAAGGGAATCCATTGAAATAGCAAACCTTTTGATGACCCCTAGGTCATGAGTTCTTGCACGGAAAGCTCTTTACAAAACTAGGGTTAAGATGCATGCTTCTTCCCGTGCTTTACATTCACACTAGCTGAGGAGCACTTTATGCACCTGATAAGCTCTTTTGATATGACAAAATCTGACAATAGGATGTACAAATGATCGCTGAATGGAAACAAGAAACGAAGAATTATCCAGTGTGTTAGAAGAACCCTTAGTAGGAGAGTCGGAAAAATGAGCTAACTTTTGTATACCTATGAGATTTCCTTCAAACATGAGCTTGAACTTGGAATGAGCCTCTTTACTATTTCTTCTCCTGCTTGTGAATTAATTATACTTGGCCTTTATTGACCTGGTCAGAATGTTTTTCAGCATAAATTTGTGGGACAAACTCACATGAAGTTGGGACTACATAGAACAGCTTGATTTAATGTTTCACAAAACCTTCTTCTTTCTTATTCTCCCTCAGGTGGTCAATTTTGCTAAAGAAACACTGATTATATATGAAAAGAAATGTCTTTATTCATCTGAATTTTTTTGGAGGAGTATAGCGTTTCATACCTCTCGATGTTCAGGCATAACCAATAAAAGACACAGCTTTGAACTTTTGGATTTTATTTTGCTATGGAGGCGTTGAATATGTGCACTTAATATAGACAACCAAAAAACTTTTATGTAAGTCAGGGTATGACCATCAAATAGGGAGATTTTTGGGTTAATCACAGAAGACGTGTGGAACACTTACATTTATGTGTTGAACAAAGCTGATTTGAACTGGAGATGGAGGCTGCATTTTGAACTGAAGAACTGTAAATATTGCTGATAGACAGCCTACAACTAGGTAACTATGGAAGAATTGGACGAGACACCAAGGAATCTTGTGGCTCTTTCTACTTTGATTCTCCCGCTTGAGAGGGTTGCTACAGAAAGATTGATGTTCAACATAGGAGACATGAGATGTGACATGCTTGCGCTTTGTAGGAGGACAATATCATCGATGTCTTTTATGGCTTAGTGAATAGCTGATGGGGATTCTTTTAATCGCTTTAGTGTCAATTCCATTGAGTAAGGTTATGGTACTGTACAATGACGACACAACTGATGACTAATAGGGTTAAAGAATTCGATAATTGAATTTCAGAATAATACTTTAACAGAAGAGTCAAAGGTATTTAAAGGCTTAGAGGCTTAGAAGGAAATCAATTAATGGGATGCTACGACTATGATAGCTTCTCCCCAAAACTAGTGTATGCATAAACCAATGATATCTAGAGAATGTAAAAACCCTAGCTGGGTTGCAGATGTCATTATGTATGAGATGAAAAGGCTTGGATGCCTTATAAGATTGCAGGTAATAATTATGTCAAGTTGGCTTGGCAAAAATGCAATGGTCACTATGAACATGAGAATCATTATTGTTGAATAGAGTCGGATACAAAAGAAGCAAGAAATATTAGGATGGCCAAAATTTCTATGCCAAAACATTCCATTTGACTTTGATGTGACGGATAGAATGGTCTTGGAACCAAGTTGAATGCTTGATGAATTTGAAACCCCTATAGAGAATAAAGGCAATTGCATTCCTAAGCACTACCAATCATCCTCCTTAATGGCATGTTCAGTAAGGGGGAATTGCAATTCCATTTCCCCCATATTCCATAAGAGCCCTCAATTCCCTTGTTTAGTTGACATAGGACTTCATGTGGAATGAAATTCAAGTGGGTCTCTATTACTCAAAATAAGGAATCGGGATTCTTCATATACTGTCCTGAATCTCTATTCCTATTCAATTCCTTGTTTTACTTTCGAAAATGCCCCATAAATTTAAAATCACAACTGCTATGCTTGCATAAAAACACAAATCATGGCTATTGTTTGTTGATCTTCTTCATCCTTCATTATTGTCCTTCATTCTCTGTTTTTTTTTTTTGTCTTTCTTCTTCGCCCCTCTTCTTGATCTTTCTTCTTTACCCTTTTTCGGCCACTGAATACCACTGTCAACAAATTGGAAAATGGAGCTCTACAGATGTCTTCTCAAATTAGGAGTTAGGGTTTTTCTTTGAAGACAAATATCATCATCTCTCTGATTTAAGTCGATTTCAGGACAAATTAGGGTTAGGATTTCGATTTCAAGACAAACTTCTTCTTCATCATCTTTTTTATTTAAGTCGATTTCTTCTCAAATTAGAAGTTGGGGTTTTGATTTGAAAATGAATTTCACCATCATCTTGTGTTGAGGTTTCAAGATTTTTTTCTCGATTGAGGGTTAAGGATTAGGAAGAAGAAAACTGACCAGATTGAACATGTTAGATACAAGGAAGATGCAAGAAGAAGACTGGATTGTGCTGGGGTTTCAAGACAACACTTTCTCCACCACTTTGTGTTAAGGACGATGTAAGAAGAAGACTAGATTGTTTAATTAAATTGAACATATTAGAAACAAGGAAGAAGACGACACAGCATTGCAATTTGTTTTTTTATTTTGTTATTAGTTAAATAATAGGAAGAAGTCGATGTATGTTGCTTTGTGTTATAATTTGGTTTTTATTTTATTATCTTATTAAATAAGGGTATTTTAGAAATTTGATATTTTGCTCATGTCTTATTCCTTAAAATACTAAACACCGTAATATATATTTACTACATATTACTCTCCTATTCTATTTCTAATAATTAGAATTCTATTCCCTTATTATTTCATTTAGTGAACTAAACGGGTCGTAAAGATTTTGAAATTCATAATGTTCAAGGAGAAAAGTTGCACAACAATTCATATACTTCGGCAATTTGCTTACATATAGTAAATTTTATCGTAGATGAAGCACAAATAGTCTTGAATTTAGTTTTTAGTTTGACTAATAAATTGCATGAGATTCTTCAATTGAAGCGTTGTCTGCGGTTATTAGTTATAGCTTAGTGTCTTTATTACATAAGTTTATCATGTTATTGAAAGTGCTTGTATTAATGAATGTTGTTCAACCTAGACCGGAAGGTTGACTCGAGAATGAGAGGGGGTTAAGGGTCAAGAGGGTCAACCAGAGTTAAACACAAATAGTCTTGAATTTAGTTTTTAGTTTGACTAATAAATTCAATGAGATTCTTCAATTGAAGCGTTGTCTCCGGTTGCTACTTATAGCTTAGTGTCTTTATTACATAAGCTTATCATGTTACTGAAAGGGCTTGTATTAATGAATGTTGTTCAACTTAGACCGGAAGGTTGACCCAGGAATGAGAAGAGGCTAAGGGTCAAGAGGGTCAACTAGAGTCAAATTGAGTCAATAAAAATATTATAATATAATCTATATTTATATTTAAAGTAATAAAAATTACTTATCTTTTTGAGAATTGAAAGTTGAAATTTTTTTATATTTTATTTTTTGTTTTTCTTTGATTAACATTTATTTTTTTAACAAACTAGTATATTTTTTAGGAAATATAAGAGAAAATAATACATTTTAACATAGAAAAAGTCCGGCAGGTTCTTATAAGAACCGTGTTAGATTAACCAAGTTAACTGGTTGAACTGGGATCACTATTAATAATATCAAATAAATAACTCGGATTGGTTTTATGAAGGGATTAGGTCTAACTAAGTTGGACTGAGAGGGTCCACTTAGGTTTTATAACACTGGTATTAATAATGCATTTCTCCCCGTCCTGATGATTTCATTTAGCTTAGAAGCTTGTGAAGGACCTGAATTTGATGAGCTGATAGGTTAAGATATGAAGATTTTCCAGATCCACATTCGAGCATTTGGGCACATGTCCACCTCTCTTTTGTTGCTTAGATTTCTGGTTGTCTTCTTGTTATTGTAAGGCATATGAGTGTCCACACCAAGTATTTTTTGACTGGGATTTGCATGGATCTTCCTTTTTTGCAAGCAGAGCTGAGCCTTGACTAGGGTGATCACTGTTAGTGGAGACTCACTCTTCTTCAACTTTGTTCCCTTTGTACTTCCAAAAAGGCCTCATGAAGCATTGGGAATGGGTTTTTACTCAGAGTACTTCGTCCTAGTCAGGATTCAATCCCTGAAGAAAATGGATTACCTGATCCTTTTCAAGCATCTTGCCGTACTTCATGATATCATTGGTGCACTTTGAACCCCTGTTGTAGGACTATGCCCATTTTTTGCCATAATTTCAATCATCACAGTGTAATATACCATCACATTCATACTTCCGTTTGTCATAGCAATTTGGATCAGATCTCAGAGCACTGAGATGTATTTTCTAGGTTGGAGTGGATTTTAGACCATGCCCCATATCTCCTTGGCTGTCTCATGGATTGAATGTTTTCATCTGATGTGTAGCTCCATAAAGTTGATTAGCCATGCCATAACTATGGAGTTGTCGGCCTACCATTATCCATAGTTGACTGCAGTTTTTGATGGCACCAGTGTAGCACCAGTCCACACCTTAGTTTCCTCTCCATCAAATTACAAGTCTCACAGGTTGAAATCACTCTCTAAAGTTTGGGCCATTCAATTTGTGCTGTGTGATCTAAAGAGATTGCTGTTGCCTATGGAACTAGGGATAGGGTTGCAAACTGAATGCAATCACCATCGAGTGTGCCAAACTTAAGTTTGGTCACTGGCGAAGTTGTGGTTTTTGGGTGTAGTCACCTACCTCAGATAAAGGCCATTGTGGACCATCAGGAGCTTTGCCATATGAAAACTCTGATGAGAAACACCCATAAGTTTATTTCATTATCTTCTACATGGATACACACACGTAATAGTATAGAATACAAGATAAACATCAGGATATTTGGAGAGATATGTGATACATATCTTCCCACGAACTGATTTGTGTATGACTATAGGTATCAAATCTTGTACTTGTGATCTTGTGTTTTAGGGTTAGGTCAATGTATCTGTGTAGCCACTGGTGTAGAATTTATAATAGGAGAGCCTAGCCTGGTGCTTTCTTGCTTAGGTGACATCCCTGCAGGTTTCCTTGCGGTTTACTTATGCACACTTTGCCAAAAGAAGGAAGAGGTAATACAAGCTTACCTCATAAAGAACTCCATTTGGTGGACTGTCTGGGGATGAAAAATTGGATTGAAGGTAAAAGGTGATTTGGACCACGGTGTCAAGCAAGAGACAAATTTCGTTGAGATCCTTGTGCTGACAACCCAACCCCTAACCCTATATATTCACGTGTACAACGGTAGGGTATTAATAGGCCATACATATATGGTAGTTGCATCATTAAGTGCGAAGACATTTAAGCATTCTAAAAACATTTTTTCTCCCTTTTGTACATTTTAGTACCGAATACGATTAGTCACATCTAGTTAACATTTACAATTAAAATATAACAGGTAAACTCCTTAACTCTTTTGTATGCGTGCCTATCGCTTCAACTTTAAAGAAATGCATACAGACCCTAACCATTACTGATGGTCCTGTGTGGAAGCCTTCAACATTGGTTTGGGAAGGAACATCCACTTTTTGAGGGAGATATGGAGGGTGTATCTGCACTATTTGGATAGGTGCACAACATGAAAGTTATGAGGTCAAATTGCAATTTTATCCAAATATTTAAATAATTAAAATAATTAATGTAAAAGGAAAACACACAATCTTGCGTAAATATAAAAGGAAAAAAGTGTATTGCACAACCACCTAAGTGCAACCATTCTTCGGTCAAACGGCCTCCAATAGGTGAAGCCATGTGTTAGAGCCTGATCAGATCTTTGGTTCATGCTATGGCAGGCATTTTTATTGGCAGTGCCTAACCAGATTGTTCAGGTGCTTGCCGTAGAGAGGAAGAGAATGAGTTGTTATATGAGTCTGTTCTCATGTGATGGCAGATTGCTTCTTGATTTTCATGTTTCAATCTATATTTTACTTCTATGTTCACCCTGGATTTCAGTTGCTATGTCTTCTCTATGAATGGCCACAACCTTGGAGTGGCAATGGGAGATGGTAATTGATAGTAGAAGTTAGAAGTACCTCAGAAAGGACATGCATAATTTCATTTTTATCTGGTTTGTATTAATTATATACACTTTCTAGGTGATTTCTGTTTCTAAGCAGAAGCAAAAAGCATGCTGTTTATGGCATTTTTCCTTTTATTTTGGGGCATGGTATTAGCTTTACTGACCATCATTGAGAACCCTGTTAAAATTTCACTAAACATATAACTGCAGAATATAATTCTAAATGCTTTTTTAGCTATCAAGATTTTCTGAAGTATTGCCTGGAAATTTCCTTAATTCTAACATGTATTTGTGTACAGCAAAATGAGAAGTCATTTTCACTAAAAACCATGGAAGATGGTCCAGTGCATCTATATTCGGTAGGTTTCTCCGGTTGCTGAATTTTGATATCCAGAAACTTACATCATTTTTATGCCGATCTCATTCTTTGCTATTCTGATGACTCTGTGCTTAGAACTCGGTTAATGCTAAGGAAACCCAAATTCCATACCCGTGGCTTGTCTTTAATGAAAAGATCAAAGTAAATTCTGTTTTCCTCCGTGATTCAACAGCTGTGTCAGATTCCATGGTTCTCCTTTTAGGTGGAAATTTTTTGAAAGGAGATATGGTAAGCATATACGTCTTCACGAAGCAACTTGCTGGATCTTAACTCATGGTTTCCTTCTATATTTGTGTTATAATGTTGATAATGGTCAAAAAAGTGGTGCTCATTTTTGAACAGGATGGCCATGTGAAGATGTTAGGGGGATATCTGGAATTCTTCATGGATCCTTCTGTAGTTGAAATATATCAGACCATTAAGGAAGAATTTGATGAGCTAATTCATACTAAGGTGAGTAAATTTATGAAGAAAGCTCGTTTTATCTGAACCAAATGGCTGCTTATACTGCCAGCTTGATTTTTGTTATCTAACATCATCAATTCAGAATAACTGTTTCCTGAAAATTGTCTAATAAAATCTGTCAGCTGCTGAACCCCTGGATGGCTCTTCACTCCTATCATGAGCTTCTATCAGCAATGCGAACATTGCTTGCTGAGGATCAAGGTTATGGAAGATTTATTTTTGGTCGTCAGGTCCTGGTGCCATCTAAGACATCTATAGTGGCACCTCAAGCAGTCCTTGTTTCACGGACTGAGAGTGGACCTGGGGGTGATAATTCCAAGAGTCAACTTCAGACCCTGCTCACCAGGGCAGGGTACTCTGCTCCTACCTACAAGACACAGCAATTGAAGAATGGCCAGTTTAGAGCCACTGTGGAGTTTAATGGAATGCAGATCATGGGTCAGCCCTGCAACAATAAGAAAAGTGCGGAGAAGGATGCTGCTGCTGAGGCTCTCCAGTGGTTAATGGGTGGGACTCGGCCGGGCCATGAATATATTGAGCAAATGTCAATTCTGTTGAAGAAAAGCAAGAAGGATCATCGGTAGTACTAAATTATCTGTGTGAAGTTGCTAGCACAAGATTTCTCAATACATCAGGCGGGTAAAATGTTGGAGAGTCCACAAAGTGGGTCTTTTTGTGGCTGCAAGGTGAATTCCTTTACTCATATTTCGGAGGATGGGAATGCTAAGTCTACCTTATTCGTTGGTCAACTTTTCACATAGGTTGGTGCTTGGAATTGTTGCAGTTGGATAGAACTCACTATTAATTGTAGCCAGCTGATATATTACGTGTAGGTTTTTGGAAGAAAGTTGAGGAAGCCTCGTCAATGTACAACCTCTTCCTTTGTGGTTAAGAGGATGTTTCTATCACACGAGGCCATAGCTGTACAAAGAATATAGTTCTGTAGACCTCGTATCTATCATTGTACAGGAACTCGCGTTGAATTACAGTTTTCTTTCTTTCTTTTCTTTTTCTTTTTCTTTTTTTGTTTTTGGGTTATCTATGTAATATAAGTTCTCAATTGCATTCTTGGCCACTGTGACTGTACTTGTTAGTAAAGAATGTTGAATTAGAAAATTATATTTGGGGGTTATCTATGTAAAAGATAAAATGTTGGAGCTCATTAACCGTTTCTTCACGGAGCAAATGCTTGTTGCTCGACCTCTAAATGGTGGATGTTTCTTATAATCTATTTGCGTTAAAATTTTCGATCTTCAACTCAAAAGTTAATCATTTTGAAAGAAAAAGCCTAGCCTTCCCGTCAGCCATCGTTTCCAATTCTTGAAGCAAAATATTTGGCACCCCATTCCATCATGCTGTCGTCCATGATTTTGAGGAGTCGACGTTGAGGATTGAATGATAGTAATACATGGGATGCAGTTAAACTTACACCGAGTTTCATTTGTTTGTACGCTCATGAGTTTCATCAATTTCCCATTTTTTCTGTCTAACAGTGTTTCTTCTTGGAATATGTTGAGACTTTGGTCTTGTAATAATTGTAAATGTTATACAATTGAGTCAAATGAATCAAAGCTTAAAGAGCCGACTTATTTAGTGACCCAAAATTTTAGCCTCAGAATGATTTTTGCAGGTAGTTTAATAAAACTAACTCCATGAGTCAGCCTATGTGACATGCAGGTTAGAGTAAACCAGGTGGTGACGGTTTGGTTAGATCGATTAATCCACTATTCCAGAGAATGAGGGGAGGGCGGTTGGTGGTGGGGGTGGTGGAGAAAGGCTGAAATCAAGGTCAACATAAAAGGTAGTAGCATTAAATGTAACAATATCCTCTTGGTTTCTTTCCTAACAAGAGTGCATATGGCGTCTTATCCATTACATTAATTGGAACATGATTAAGAGTATACGTTGGTATCTCCTAAGTGTAGCTCTAGGAGGTCAAAGGAAGACATGTCTTATTGTCAACCTGACCATGTCCATTGTTGTTTAGTTTTTTCCTTCTTAAAACATCTTTTCATTTTGGTGTTTTACGTAAAAGTGCAAGTGAGTTAAATGGGCTAATTTGGTCAAGCTCGGCCTACTTTGGGCTACGGTTATTAAGTGGGCTGCCTCATAGACTAAAGGCGTAAACATATTAAGCAAGCCAATTCAAGTTAGTCTAATTTGGTTTATGGGTTAAACAAGTTAAACTTATTTGGGCTTGTTTTTTAAATGGCCATATAAACTCGGCTCAAACTCGTTAAAAAAAAAAAAAGAGTTAAACAGGTCAGTCTGCGGATCAAAACTCATTTACACACCTCTAGTTGTAGGAGGCTTTTAGGTAAGTATCTAATACTCTTTTATGTAGTTAATGAAATATTGATTGAGATTTTCTCTTTTATCCCTTAAAGTGTTTTTATCTTTATACTGAGTAGATTTTCTATTTCATTTTCAAATTCTTTTAGTTTCCTATAAGTTTTGACTTCATTAAAGTATATGTATTTATGCCTACTCAAAACATTAGTAGAAATCACAAAGTAAGAATATTCACCTTTGTGTTAAGTTGATAATGGCCATGCACTCATTGTGCATGAGCTTTAATAACACCATTACCTTTTCACCTTTGTTAGGGAAAGGTTTCTTCTATATTTTACGTTGTAAACATGTTTCTTATATATATGGAGTCAAAATCGAATGAATTCAAATACTCTTTGCAATAAAGTTTAACTACTATGAACTATACTCATATTTTGCTACCATTAGAAAATGAATGTCTTCTAGCTTTAACTTTACTCTTTAGTTGCCTTTTTTAACTTACTATTAATAATTAAAATCTAAAAATAGCAACTTTAAGACTCAAGAGACAATACTTATTATTAGTTTTAAAGAACTTATGTCTTCTTTTCTTTTATGTGTGTATCCTCATGTGTCTATTGTAAGACTTACAATTAGATATTTAGAGTTCAGTTTATAGAATTTAGAGTAATCAAATAAATTGTCTGATCCAACCCAAATTTTATAATGAAGTTAAGATTATTAGTAAAGGTGACTTTGTATGATACAGACTCATGGATGAACACATGAACCCGATATCACACGTAACCAAAGGGGTAGGTCCAAGCCGCAAGATGATTTGAAAGGTAAATGATAGTCGAAGGTTGAGCAGGGGGTTCCGTGCACTGACGAAGGATATGACGCACTAACGCCTCATACGAGCTCAAGTTACACTTGATATGACGCGCAAGTATGATCAAAGGTTACTCGCTACTAGTCTACGCTTGAATGGGCTAGATAAAAGTAGCTTAAGACTAAGAGAGACACTTAGCTCGAGAGTGAAAAAGTTCAGTGTGTTTGTATGTATTTTGATATGATTGTCAACTTTTACAATAGGATGGTATTCATATCATCCCGTTAGGGTAAATCCTAAGTTACGGAAATTATAAAAGAATGGTCCTTATTTGCTAAAAACAAAAGAGAATAATTTACAAGGAAAAGATGAAATTGTGTAAAAGAAGGAATGCAAATGTCCTTTGTTAGAAAGGACAATACGAATGTCAGTAAAAGAATAGTGCGCGCTTGTTTTTACTGTGATTATGACAGTATTATGGTCCAGGTAGGAGTGGACCTTGGTTCAGGCCTGTTTGGCGTTAGAAGGGGCTGGATAGTGGTTGGCTCAAGGACGGCTCACATTAGGGTTGGCCTTGGATGGTCGACTCCGATAGTTTGCTTGGCTTCAGCACAGTGGAGATTGCTGCATTCAGATTTGGTGCCTAGACTATAGTTTAGTAGAGGGTTCGGCTTAGTATGCTGGTTGATCACCCCAACAACATCTTAGATAGCATGGAGAGCAAAGTAGCTCAGCAAATTGGACTGGAGTAAGCACTGCTCCTTAGCACTTAACTCACCTTGGACAGCTCAGCGGATCACCTAAGAGAGCTCTTGGGCTCGGGAGCGAGTAATCGGTTCGTGATCCTTATCATCCCTTCCGGGTTGTTTAAGATTTGGGATCAAATCTAGTTTTGGTTTAAGTCTGATTTGCTTGTCTTCGGGAGTGTAAGGTTGGAGGTCAATAATGTCGAAAGAGTTTGAGACTCCATATTCTTCAGGTAATTCAATCCAATAGGCATTAGGATTGATTTTTTCAAGCACTCTGAAAGGTCCGTTGGCTCTAGGAGACAACTTGCTTTTTCTCAAGTTTGGGAATCGTTTCTTGCTAAAGTGTATCTAGACTAGATCGCCTGGTTGAAATTCTCTCTTTTTCCGTCATCGGCTTCGCTTCTTAAGCTTAATAGTAACCTGACCCAATTGCTCTACAACCTTCTGGTGCATGGTTTTGGTGGCTTCAACTTTCTTGACGGCTGGCTGGTCATCATCATTAGTTCTTTGTTGGGGTGCTTGGTTTAATGGGAGCTTGGGGTTGAACTTGCAGGCGACTTTGAATGGAGATATGCTTGTGACGCTGTGGGTGGTCCGATTGCAAGTGAATTCAATGATTGGCAAACATAGATTCCAATTGGCCATGTTTCATTTAACAACGACCTGTAACAAAGTTCCCACAGTTTGGTTGACAACTTCGGTTTGCTTATCGATTTGTGGATGGCAGGACGTACTATACAATAACTTGGTTCCTAGTTATCTCCAAAGTGTCCTCCAAAAGTGGCTAATGAACTTGGGGTCTCGATCTAAAACTATGGTTTTGGGTACGCTGTGAAGCTTAATCACCTCTTGTAAGAAAAGAAAAGAGATAGCTATAGCATCATTAGTCTTCGGACAGGGCATGAAATGTGCCATCTTGCTAAATTTATCCACAACCACCATGATGGAGTCATTCTCTCAAGACGTCCTCGGAAATCTTAACATGAAGTCCATATTCAGCTCGGACCATGGTTTGGTCGGGATCGACAAGGATTGGTAGTGTCCTTGCTCGGCTCGGCTCGACTCTTCGCTTTTTGGCATGTTACACATTTTTCCAGCATAGATTGGACATCTCTCTTCATCTTTGGCCAAAAGAATCTAAAGGATAATACCTCACAAGTTTGGCACTAGCCAAAGTGTCTTGTCAATCCCCTTCCATGCGCCTCGTACACTAACAGTTCTCATGTAGAATAAGTAGGGATACACAGCCTCCACTTCCTGAATAAGTATTTGTCCACCCTATGATAATCGTCCGGAGTTCGTCTTTCCTCACAACGGACATAGATAGGACCAAAGTGTGGGTCTTTGGCATACAAACTCTTAATGGTTGAAAAACTAAGTAGCCTCATTTGTAGCTTGGTCAGGAAGGTATGTTGTCTTGATAGAGCGTCGGCTACTACATAGCTCTTTCTGTTCTTGTATTTTATGACATAAGAAAAACTCTTCATGAACTCAACCCACTTGGCTTGTCTCCGGGACAACTTCGGTTGGCTCTTTAGATATCTTAAGGATTCATGATTGGTGTAGGTCATGAATTCTTTAGGCAGCAGGTAGTGTTGCCACACTGTTAGGGCTTAGATTAAGGAGTAGAACTCCTTATTGTAGATGTAATAGTTAAGTATGGCTCTTCGAAGTTTTTTGCTGAAGTAAGCAATAGGTTGACCTTCTTGCATTAGTACAGTACCTATGCCTAGTCCGGATGCATTACACTCTACTTTAAATATCTTGTTGAAGCTTGGCAGAGCTAAGACGGGGGCTGTAGTTAGCCTCTCTTTCACTTTCTCAAAACTCTTCCTCTCTTTCTCACCCCATCTGAATTCAACATTCTTCTTTGAGAGTTCGGTGAGTGGGGCTACAATCGTATTGAAATTCTTTACGTATCAACGATAGAACGACGCCAGGCTGTAGAAACTTCTCACATCAACAGAACATGTCGGCTCAAACCATTCTATGATTGTACTTATTTTCTCTTCATTAACTCGGATGCTACCTCCGCTCATAACAAATCTCAAGATGATCACCTCGAATCGACAGAAATAGCACTTCTTCAGATTGGCGTAGAGCTGTTCAGCTTGGAGTTTTACAAGCACTTGTTGAAGATATTCTCAATGAGTCTTCAGGTTAAGACTGTACACTAAAATGTCGTCAAAATAAACCACAACAAACCTTCCGAGTAATTCTCGGAGCACATGATTCATAAGTCTAATGAATGTGCTCGGTGCATTAGATAGCCCAAATGGCATTATAAGCCACTCATATAAACCATGTCATGTCTTGAATGTGATTTTCTACTCATCTCCTTCACGTATTCAGATCTAATGGTATCCAGATTTGAGATCGATCTTGGAGAACACTCTTGCTCTGCTTAACTTGTCTAACGTATCATTAAGCCTAGGTATAAGATACTTGAACTTGATGTTGATTCAATTGGTGGCTCGGCTATCTACACACATCCTCCAAGAACCATCCTTCTTCGGCACTAATAGGGCCGACACAGCACAAGGGCTTAGGGACTCACACACATATCCTTTCTTCAAGAGGTCGTCTACTTACCTTTATAGCTCGGCAGCCTGTTCAAAGTTTAGCCTATAGTTAGGCTTGTTTAGTAGGGTAACCCTTGGCTACAGGTCGATTGCATGCTTGACGGCTCGGATTGGGGGTAGACCTTTCGGTAGCTCCTCCTAAAACAGGTCGGTAAAGTCCTCCAATAGGGTTTTTACCTTGATCAGTAGCTCTTTCTCCCTAGGTCTCATCTTCAGAAGCCTCTTGACAAGCAGATAAGTTGGTCCCTTTAGCTCTATTTCTCTTTTCAGTTCGGCTTGGGTCAGTACCAAAGTTTCCTTCTTCAGGGTTTGGCTAAGTTGAGACTGCATGATTTTTACCTACTTGGCAGTCATGGGGCTTAATTTCAACATTCTCCCTTCATGCTCCATAGAACATGTGTTCTTCTTGCCGTCATATATAACTGCTCAATCAAATATCTATGGTCGTCCAAGTAGAAGGTGAGATGCACTCATGGGCAGCACATCACAAAGCACTTCATGTCGATACCTAACTATACAGATTGGCACAGACACCTGTTTGTTCACTTGTAGGGTTCCCTTATCAATGAGCCAATGAAGCTTATAAGGTTTCAGGTAGGGCATGGTCGAAAATTTTAGCTATTGGACCATAAATGTAGAGGCTGCATTGGTGCAGCTTCCACTGTCTATAATCAGTGCGTACAGTGTTTCATTTACCTTGCATTCAATATGGAAGAGATTTTCTCCCTGTTCATCTTCGGGTACAAGATTGACACTCATCGTCCTCCTTAATACTAGAGTGGTCAACATGAAGTTGCCTTCCTCACTGTAGATGACTTCCTCATTAAACAGCTAGGCTTGTCCATCCTCTTTCAACTCCTTTACTTCTTCATCTGTACTGTCGACGGTTGGCACCTCGCCTCTGATCACCATCGTTCGCCTGTTGAGATACTAAGCGGTCGTTTATCCAAATCCTTGGCATTCGAAACACTTAATCTCACTCGTCTTCCTCCCTAAACTCTAGCCCTTTTCAAACTTCCTCGGGGGTCCCTTCTCCTCTACTCGGGTAGTCTGAGTAGGTCGGGTCTCAATGACCTTGCTCGATTTCGTCCTCACAGGTTTACTCGGAACAGGTTGGCAATTGTCAGGACGGTTAACGGGTGGTTAGAATCTTCTTGTTCGGCACCCTTCTATCCTCTAGGTGGCTCGGATTGCATCATCGAGTGTTCTAACGTCCAAGGTTTTTAGGACATCTCTAATCTCATACTTCAATCTGCCAACGAATTAAGACATAGTTCAGTCTTCTAGCTTTACGACTTCGCATTGGATCATTAGCATATGGAATTCTTTAACACAAGCATCCTGATAACTCTGATTTTAAACATATTTCATATGGTGATTTTATAGCATTTCCCTTACATTTTTGGATTTCTTTAAAGAAAATGATACTTAATTGAGTAAAATGTTGATTTCAGGGTTAAAACGCGTTCTAGGCTCGAAAAAGAAGAAAACGAATCAAGTTTCACTCAATTCCGAGTTCAAACGAAGAAGTTATGAAGTTTTGAAGTTATGCAGAAATTTTGCCTTAGTGCAGAAAGTTACACGACCTGGGGATACGGCCATGTCTCAGGCCGTGTCTGGTGATGAAAATAAAATCCATGTAATACACATATATTAGGGGATCTTAGGGTTTAAAAGAAATGGAGAGACATTACAGAAACGGGGAGACAAGAGACAAGAAGAGACTTGAGGAGAATATCAATCAAGAAGCAAGAACGACATCGATTTCAAGATTAGAGATTGTTTATCAAATCAAGAGGGGTTTTCATGCTTTATTTCATGTTTTTGATGAATCTCGTTTTTAGATTCATTATGATAGCTTAGAATTCAAGTATTTAGGATTATGGAACCTAGGGTTTCATGTAACCCTTGGATTGAATTATAATTTCAAGAAAGTTTCTATCTTTTCTTGATTCAATTATGTCATTTAGTTATGGATTGATAATTCTAGAGTATCAATATATGATATTATGCATGTTGATTGAGAAATTGCATGTGTAATTAGATCTTAGCATAATTGAAGAGAATTACATGTATACTTAGAGATAAGATACATGTTTCTTTCGGAAAGTTGATTGTTTGTGTGGGAATTCATTAAACATTAATGCAATTCTAAGTTATATTACTAAGTGAAGAGATTCCGGTAAATAATTTAGGATTAGGGTTAATATGCTTGAGAAAGATATTAGCTTTAATTGTGAATCCCTCCGGTCAAGAATTATAGAAACTGAATTGAATATATTTTAAAAAGGTTACATGTTAAACACTAGGGGAAATAATTCCTAAATACATTATTGCATATTTGAAGTCGTTCGTAGTTTATTGCTTTCTAATTTGTGTAATTAAGTCTCATAAGTAGTTTAGTTTATTAATTTCAGTATTTTTAATTCATTCAACTCAATATAATTTTCCGGTTAGATAATAAAGCTAAAGTTAATATTAGTACTCAAAATCTCTGAGGGATCGACTCGAACTCATATCCGTTATATTAAAATTGATAGGTGCGCTTGCCTCGTATCACATCCACACTTGATGCTCCTTGTCTCAGTTCTTGCAGTCTCTTGAAGGCATCCTGTAGATAATAGCTCAGAGTAAACCTTTTCCGCATAACTCTCTTCATATCATCCCAACTTCTAATCTCTCATTCTCCTTCCTTTCTTTTAGTGGCTTGCAAGTTCTTTCACCATAAGGTAGCATAACTTGTGAACTCTAATACAACAAGTCTAACCTTTGCATTGTCAGGCACTTCGTGGCATTCAAATTACTTTTCAATCTTGTTTACCCAATCTAGGTAGTCTTCGGCATCATTACTTCTAGAAAAACTTGGGATACGCATCTTGAGTCCTTTGACTCTAGGGGCTCGTACATTTCTTTTTTTTAGCTCCATAGTACTCTTTTGCATCATCATCTCCTTCCACTTCTTCCTCAATCTCTTTAAGTGCTAATCTACATCTAGCATCCCTACCAACTCCTTTAGCTTGAGGTGGTCAAGTTGGGGCATTAGCTCGGCTAAATTAACCATTGCCTCGTTGTTGTTACTCACGTTCCTTAATGGGGCTATTTCTACCTCGCCGTCTATCTTATTGTATAACGGTCACCAAACTAGCTACTAAGTCGGTAAGCCTATCTAAGTGGTCACCTACTGACTGAGGTGAGGAGCTTCCTTCCTATCCTTGACCATGTCAAGTACCACTTTCTTGGTTTCCTAAAGTTCCTTATACACTTGAATTCGACATTGATGTCTACTTCATAATGACAATTTCTCAACAAACACACGGTCAACTACACTTTGTTTTAACATATCGAAAATAGGGGAAAACAGAGTACAAAACACTTCTCACTACTAAACTTCAAAGCTAACAATAGAACCACTATCACACGAGAGCAATGATAAACTATTAATAGAACAAAGTAACAGAATCCAATTTTGAACGTAACCAAGCTTTTATACTAAGATGATATAGACTTGTGGATGAACATACAAACCCAATATCACACATAACCAAAAGGGTGGGTCTAAGCCGTAAGATGGCTTGAAAAGTAAATGATAGTTAAAGGTTGAGCAGGGGGTTTCCATGCATCGATGAAGGATATGATGCACCAACGCTTTACATGAGCTCAGGTCACACTTGATATGACGCACAAGTATGGCTAGAGGTCACTTGCTATTAGTCCACGCTCAAATGAGTTAGATAAGAATAGCTCAAGAGTAAAAGGGACACTTAGCTCAAGAACGAAAAAGTTTAGTATGTTCATTTGTATTCTGATATGATGGTCAACTTTTACAATAGGACGATATTTATATCATCCTATTAGGGCAAATCCTGAGTTACAAAAGTCACAAAAGAATGGTCCTTATTTGCTAAAAATAAAAGAGAATAATTTATAAGGAAAATATGAAATCGTACAAAAGAAGGAATGTGAACGTCCTTTGTCAGAAAGGACAGTATGGATGTCAGTAAAAGGATAGTGCACGCGTGTTTTTACTGTGATTCTAATAGTATTGTGGTCTGGGCAGGGGTGGACCTTGGTTCAGGCTTGTTTGGCGTTAAAAGGGGCTGGACAGTGGTTGGCTTAAGGACGACTCACATTAGGGTTGGCTTCGGATGGTTGGCTCCTAACAGTTCTGCTCAGCCTCAGCACAGTGAAGATTGCTGCATTCAGATTTAGTGCCTAGACTATGGTTTAGTAGAGAGTTCGGCTTGGTATGCTGGTTGATCACCTCGTCAACATCCTGGATGGCATGGAGAGCAAAGTAGCTCGGCATATCAAATTGGGGCAAGTATTGCTCCTCGATACTTAACTCATCTCGGACAGCTCGGTAGACTACTTGAGAGAGCCCTCGAGCTCGAGAGCATGTAATCGGTCCATGATTTCTATTACTGTAAGTTTGAATTTAAGAAAATAAATAATAGAATAAGACAATATAAAATTTTTAAATTTTAAATATATTACTTGTTATTTATCGGAAATGTATATAATACATTCCGATAACTAACGAATGGTTAGAGATAAATTATGTATACACTAAAAATCATAAAATAACTTAAATAATATTTAGGAATATTTAATTATACCATATATGAATTTACATGTTGGTAAAAATATGAGAAATATGTCAAAATAAGGTTAATTAATTAAAGAAAATTCATAATTAATTAAGAAAAAATAAAGAAAAATGAGAAGAAGTCCAGAAGTTGGGCGTAGCAAATTGGAAATGGAGAATGGATAGTAATCAATTGAAATCAACCAACAAAAAAGTGAAAATAGAAGAAGATAAGGGACACTTGGCCTTCTAAAAATCAAAAGCAAGCCATAAACCTATTTATAAATTAAGAAATCACTCCCCACAATTCACTTTGGTTAGTTAGACATTCAAGAAAAATAGAGATAGACTAGAAAAGAAGAGTTAGATAATATTACAAAAAATTACAAAGATAGTGTGCAATTAGGGCTTTAGAAGAAAATCCTAAACTTACAGTCACCTGGAAGTGAATCATCGCCACCACAATACTCCACCACCATTGCCCAAGGCTGCTAACACATTTGTAGCCACCACTGGTGGCTGGAAGCTGATTGGTCAGGTAAGTCAAATTTTAACATGATTTTGTTTAATTTTGTAAAAATATTAAATATATTTATAAAATTATGAAATTTAGTATTTTGAGGTTTTTAAGTACGTAGCTTTTGGAAAAAAACTTTATTTTGATGAATTTATATTTAGAAAGATGCTGTCCTTAAGAAACCGTATAAATTCGAGTTTTGATCGGTTTAGAAATAAATAAACTTAGGAGTGTAGTTTTTAAGTCAAAATTTTTTTGTAGACTAATTAGATGATATAGAATAGTACCACTAAGTCCTTTTTCAAAAATGAATTTTCTCAAAAATGAATTTTCGAAATTTTTAGATAATTTTTAGGCCTTAAAATGATGCATAAAATGAGTAATTTAAGATTAATTAAGTAATTAAATGACTAATTACTGATTTGGAGGGTAATTAGATGTTTAGGGATGTTGATTTCTGATGTGGTAATATAATTATAGTACTTGGAGTATTAAATGCAATTATCATGGAAATTATGTAATAAATATGGGTTATTTGATAATATGTATAATTGAAATTATGATAATTATAAAATATTAGGTTAAATTGGAAGATGTAATGATAATATTAATACATATTAAATTTGGCATAAAACTTAATTTTAGATAATTATACGAAAAATATAAAATTTTCTCATATTTAGAGTAAACTTAATACATTAATCAAGATTAGAGTGTACTGAGTGAGTTAGAATACTGAATTAAGACTTAACATGATATTAGGATACTTGACCTTGATGTGATTAATTTTACATTAGGGTTTAAAACATAGTTTAGGATTTACTCGTAGTTGGAACCAATTTAGAGCTTGAACCGGAATTGGATTCAAAAACCAAACCTAGAATTAATGTAGAATAGATCAGTAGTAAAAAAAATAGATATATAAAAAGAATTGAGTTAAATCATAATCTAGAATACATATCATCAAAATATAAATACTAAATAATGTATTGATATTATAGGACACACGGAGACGAGTCAACCTACGGTTGGTTGAGTAAGCGACCAAGGATACCAGGTAAGTTGGGATTAATACGTTACTGTATTTTGGAGTACTAATTTGTAGTATTTGGAGGCTTGAAATTGTGCTTGATTGTGCTTGTTAGATAGTTGGTTATGCACATGTGCTTGTTCTGAGCTGCTGATATGATTCTGATTTGTTGCTAGCTGGTATTTATGTAAATTGTTTGAAATGATTGAATACCTTAAATTAGATTTAACTAAATATATGACTTATACTTTTAAATCGAATTTGCATCGTAACTCATTAGAGGAATGTTAGGATTCTTTGGCTAAATACCAACTCCTTTAAAATGGATAGTGTTGGATAGCATAATTAGTCCTTTCTTCATCTTTAGTCGAACTAAGTGATAGGTGAGGAGGTCGCGACAAGGGTGAAGTCAATGGTTCGAAGGTAGTCGCGGGAGGAGTGGTGTCTCCATTGCATAGGTCCGAGTTTGATCGTGAGCTGTTGCATTAATGGAAACTTCTCAACCTAAATTAGAGTAGGTACAATTTTTCTAATCTTACGACAGGCCGGACAATGTTGTACGATGGCATTTGTTTAAGCAAGCATTGCACCTAATAATTTTGTTGATAACTCTGTTTGTGTTTGCTGTATAGTTTTAAATCTCGGTCCCAACTTACTGAGCCGTAATTGCTCACATCCTTATAGACTTTATTACAGGTGCTAGTTAGGAAGCGGATTATATTACCTTGAAGCTAGTAATTGTAAGATCTTAGAGAGTGAGGATATAAATTGAAGGTTGAATATACTCTCAAGTATAGATTATTCTTTAAAGCTTTTAGTATTAATTTATAAATTACTTAAGTAAAATTATGATTAAGTTGCTAAATTTGGTAAAGATACTCAGGTTATTTCAATGTAAGTATGTATTTTTCTTAAGTTTCTAAGCAAATAACGTATTTAATTTATGAACTGTTTACTTCAAAGCGGGTTAGTTGTGACGCCTTATGTAAATCAAGTTTAAGATAGTGACTGTAAGGCTAGTTTCTATCTTAGAATGGTTTGTACGGTAGGACTGTTACGACCCTACTACTTCGGAGTGTAACATCTGCCATCTAATTGTTTTGCTAATAAAATGTATCATTTAACGTTTAGGTTCCATATAATATTTGAAAAGCCTTTCATTGTCGAGAAAAAAAAAATGTAAATAGAATTTGCTACTATAAGAGACATGAAGTTGAAATTTATATGAAAATAGAAAAAATTTACGGGTTTTAAGTTTTGGAAGATATGGGTTTTAGAGTGGTTCTAAAATGTTATAGAGTATATTCTACTTTAAAAAATTTGGGAATCAATACATAGAACATGGGTAAAATACCATACTCTACTTATTCTATACTCACTCACTCTTTATCATCACTAGTGTGCTATTTTTAAGGCATTGTTAAAGAATAGGCATTATGTGAATGCAAAGAAATGCAAGTTTATACTACGTCAATAGTTATTCTTGGGTCTTATTGATGAGGTCTTAAGTGAATATGGGTTGATGACAAAACTATTAGGGGTATGAGTGGTCTCCATCAAGGATAGTGATCAAGGTGAGAAGTTTTAATGGTATAACTACTTTCTATGGGCAATTTATTAAAAACTTTAGCAACTAAGAATATGAATTAAAAAAGTTCCAATGATGGGATGGACGAAAGTGGCACATTACTAAAGGAAAAATAAATAATAAATAGGAAAAATGCTATTAAAAATGCCAAACCTTCAAATATTATTTTAGGTGAAGTATAATGCGAATGAATAAAAATAGGTGCTATGTTCTCCCAAAAGAAGAGGTTGATAGCTATATTTAAAGAGAAATTGAACGAGGTTAAACAAAAATGGAATACTTATGGCTACATTTTTATCAAGTTAAAAGGTCATCAAAGACATGTATACTGTTGATGGGTTATTTTAGCATGGAAGTGTGAATCCTTAAGGCTCAATTTGATTTGTTTGAGGCATAGGTTGAGCTCCTTAAGTGCAATTTGACCTCCTTTTATGCCTATCGAGCCCCATACAGCTTGAATGTCTTAGTTGTGATATGCTGTGCTGAAAATCGACAAAGACGATGATATTGAGATGAGTTTAGATTTATCGAAGAAATGAAAAATATAATGCAATTTTGCAAGGGTTTTAGCCAAGCCTTGAGCTACTAAGTTAGATATGATGCACCAACTAGGTCTTATAGGCTTAACTATCACTCCAATATGACATATGAAGTACTAACTATGGTCATTGGCTACAATCCTTACTAAATGGATTGGTAAGAGCTAGATGTAAGTTGGTCTTGCAAAAAACAAGAACAAATTATAGAGGAAAATGAGAGATTCTGTATTATTGATAATCGATATGTCACATCCCAGCTTAGTACGGAATTCACCATCATATAGGAATATTTGTTAAAAACTTAACTTAACTTACTCATTTATCAAAAGATATCTTTATTTATGTGATAATGGGATACTATAACGAAGTTTAGCTAGATCTTTGGCTGCAACTTATTTGTACAACTTACTATTTACATCAAAACATGAACAATTTTTTTTTTTTTTTTAACTTTCATCTTTAAAGTAATAGGACTTCTAACTTAGTACAGGTTTCATCTAAAAGTTGTTGACTGTGACTAACACTTTCAAAATACATCCCCCTTGGTGTTAGGCCCTTCAAGATCCTCTTAACCTGTGGATAAAACATTTTATCCTCGTAGCTATTGAAACTGAGTGAGAGTGGATAATAAACAATACAATAAAGCCAATATCATGGCTTAAACAATTCATTCATAGACAACAGATTCAACTTCAGACATACATTAGCTAGGCTAGGTATTTATTGCTAGTTATGTAGAATGTTATGCTTATGCATATGGCATGCATTGGTACTGATGTCTTATACTCTTCCAACTCACTCATCCGGTTAATCGACATACTTGGACATTTGAATAGGACATCTAGAAACCTATAGGCAATAAGGAGTTGTGTGAGAGTAAGATCTCAAACCCAGCAAAACAGAAACCACAAACCACCTGATGTGGTTTGGAAATTTAGAATACAACTAGCTTAGCAGATAAGATGTAGTTTCTATATGTTCGAAAACTTAGCTTTTATAAATCAAATAGTTCACTTGACAAAACCCAACTTTAAGATGAAAACCGATTTAGCAAAATCTTGGTTTTTAGAAAGGTTTGACCCCTAGTTCTTTTTTCATGCCATGCCATGAATGAATTTAATCATAAGTAATACCCAATAAATCTATGCAAGTTTACTCATTATGTATTAACTTAGCCTTTACTAAGTATCTTTATTAGTTCTAAGACCTCAGTATCAAGTTCACTTAAGTGGACACTTTAAGAGATAAGGTTGGCCCTTAGATTCTTTTCTAAGTTAGTGTAAATCCCAACAAATGTCACATCAATAATAAGCAACGTAACCACTACAACTAAGTCCAATACAAGATCATCATTCTATCAATAACAATTATAATTAGTAGCTCCATATGATTCAAGCAACACATCAAACTCACAACCAAGTTAAGCTAAGCCAAAATATCGCGAAGCGTGCAAAGTTATGAGTAGACATAAGTTTACTCAAGTACACACAAATATCTACTTACTTAAGCCTATTGATCACTCCAACACTACTCGTTAACACGAGCCTCCTCTTTAGTTACTTCACCTAATAAGAATATAGTGTACTAAAGTCAACTAGGTGTGTATGTATATTCCAGGTTATTAATAGCTTACTTTTATTTAAGGTTTATGAGTTAAGTTTATTCTTTAGAAAAATAATCATCCTAGACTTCCTCGCACTTAGCATCTGATTTATCCCTTTTTCTTTTCTTTTTGTTTTTTCATCTAAACTATCTTCTGAATTATCCTCAAAACCGGATTAATTCCAAAGTTCCTAAACAGTATCCTCTCTAACATCGACTCATTTGTACACTATCGTAACCTTCCTTGTTTGTTTTTCTTAAGCTTTAAGTACCAATTATTTTCCAAATATACTTCTCATATATGTTTGGCCAATGTATGTATACGATCATATTATGTGATAACACATTATATAACAACGTCTAATATCATACTTGATATATTCATGCTGAGTACTATTAGCAAACAACCAACACTCGTACATATATTCTAATCACTATCAACATGGTTGTAGGATATCATTTGTAAAGTTATTATATAATATGTCCATATGTCTATTCATAGTTAACTATGCAAATCATTGTCTGAGTATGACAAATCATTTTGTTTATATTTAGTTATTTCAATAATTCGTTGATGTAATCCATTAAAACAAGATTTATGACATGCCACTTTGATCACATAAAAACATAAGTCCCATTCATACAATCAAATTGTTGTTATTATATATAAATATTTTTTTGAAAGAATCATAGTAAAATGACATTCTCTATGAACACCATAAAATATCCGTCTTATGATATACTTAATCGAGATTTAGACATATTAGTACCATGTTATTTATTAATTAAATACCATATATTATCAAATAAAATCGCTATATTAAACTAGAAGTAGGATAATACTTACCTATAATTCATGAAAATTATAGAACTAGGCTTCGTAATCCTTAGACTTTAGAGTGCTGATCTTGTTATGGAGGGCCCTAGTTCATCAGCAAACTCGTGGTGGTACGGAGAGTGGGAGCAACTACAGGAGGTTTCAACAATTTTTCTCAAAATTGTTTTACTGATTCTTACAAGTAGTTTTTAACCTATAGTTATTGAAGGGGCGAGTCGGTCTAGTTGAATGGCATATTAGATGTCAATTGTTTTGCTACATAACTCATCCTTGGTTCTTCCATATGTCGCCACGCATGCCACCACTTGTAAGCGTAATAGTTACTTTATTTTCCTACACGCACGGCGTCTGGGAGCATTTGGTTTGTGGTAAACATCAGAAATGCTATAACATATCCAGCCACCAATCGGTCCAATAAAAACCAAGAAATTCATCGATTAGGTTTCAAAATCATATTTGATACATATGTTCCTTTTGCCTTAGTTTATTTAGTGTCCATTTGAAAACGACCAAACAAATCTTTAGTATCTTACATGTTCCATTCCTAGTGAGTTAATCGAATTGTGTAACTTTTGACTTTTCACAAATGCCACGTACAGATAAGACAACATTCGTTTTGTTTTTTTATTTTTATTTTTTTATTTACATATCAATATTGCTTATTATTATATTAGTGCATATTAGTAATGCTACCTCTTGCCAACAAGTAACAATAACCAAATGTGTTCCCCTTGTTGCTTCAACAACTTTAAAGAATACATTGTATATTTCATTTGCAAATTTTAGACACTTGGGCCTACGATCTTTATATATATATATATATATTTTACTTATTATGAATATTTAGTGAGTAGATATTTTCTTTGGATATTGGATATATCATATTATTGATATTGAATGCTAACTAATTCAATCTTTAAGGTTTCGTTTTATTTTGAAACTCAAATTTTGAGTTATGGATAATTATTGAGCGATCCTTATTAAAAAAGTACATTTTATTAAAATTAAATATTCATATACTTTATTTTGGGAAATTGAGCTTACTAGGACTTTCTTTCCAACTTTTGTGACCTCATAATGAAATTTGACTCAATTCGGATAAGATTTTTCGAAAGTCCTAAATTGTATTAAACACCCTAATTGATATCGATATCAAGCAGTTAGGATCTTATTATACAATTTAACTCGTTTCTCAAGCTTCATTTAATAAGTTTATTTCATTATTTCTCCCCAACTGTACTTTCTAAGTTTCATGTGCGATAAAAGTAATTATCTGTCCTGGGTCCATGGTAGTAAGACGAAGATTAGCATTTCACACGATACAACTATATTTTAAGTGGGTATTTTCTAGATAACTAAAACTTGGAGAAGTTATTGAAATGGGCATTATACCCAAAGTGGAAAACGTACTAAAAGAACTATATATAAGAAGGATAAACTCAAAACATATAAGGAGAAAATATCTTATAAACATCCATCCTAATACGATTGTCAAAGGACAAGTGTTGTGGCTTGAGTGATCGGGAATCCATTAGGCAAGACTTAGGATGGAATTAGATAGGTTGGCAACTTCTAAAAGCTTGAAATTGAGAGTTCGATTTTAGCTCCTATAAGTAGTCACTTGCATTTAGGCGACAATAAAAAAACATTTCGATTTGTAAACAAACACCTCAAACCTTGGTTAGTATAGCTCCGGATGAGTGTGACTAGACCATTAGACAAGTTTGCGAAGTTATTATGAGGGTTACTTAGCTCACCTTTAGGTCGACACTCCATGACCATGGTTAGGGTGTACAATCTGAAACTAGTAAAAAGGTATTGGGCTCTAGGATTACTTATGTTTTTTTTTTTAGTAAATTATCTTTATATTTTACTTTGTATTTACTAGATTGTCATTAGAACATCCTTTACTTTATTTTATTTACGCAATTACTACTATATATAAATAGCTAATGTTATAGGGTTTTAGAGAATACACTTATGACATTGAAATGAAAAGAAAAAAAAAAACTTTTGAATATTTCTCCTTTTATTCCATTCTTATCATTTCTTTAACTTTTGAATATTTCTCTATAAAAACTCTCCTATTCCACTCTTATCATTTCTTTAACAAGGATTGTGACGAGCAACATAATTAATAGTTTGTATATATTATCAAAGTAGAGATTATATTCTACTTTTGTATATAATCAAAATATTAATTAGGTCATGTAATATTCATTTGGTGCGTCGTATAACAGTTCACGAATTCGCTAAATCTGACCTTATTTTTCTTTTTTCAATATTTCAGAGTATCCATTGGATTTTCTACAGTAAGACCATATAATTCTGGTATCAGAGTGGAGATACGCCAACGAAAAGAGTTTAATTTCCTGCTTCACTGTCGAATTTCTAAGAAAACTACACTCTCTGCAGCGTAATATTTGGATTTTGGGATTAGCTATGATTAAATCTCATATATTTCTCGTCTATTTTGCAAAATCAGCCTACACGTGGTGAAGAGAACTCTGTACGTTGAACAGAAAACTCCAATACGTTGGTCTCATAGGGGATTTCTCTGTACCCATTTAAGAAGAGGTTCGGTCATTCGAGTTTAGTGGTAGATGACGGTACAACAACCTTATGGATTGCTCTTGGGACTTAGTGAAGGTGCTCGTTAGGGTTCGAACTTACAAAATTAGTAGCTGAGGAAAATTGCAATGGTGCTTGAATTGTGCAGTAGGCACTTTGGTTTTCGAATTGGGTATTAGATTATGGACCAAAGGCACTTGGTTGGGCAAGTGTAGTCTGCATCTAAATTGGGATTTACGAATTGTAGCTGGGTTAAGTGTAGTGTTTGTGTTTGTAGATTGTGCGGTGCAGTGGTGCCATTACTCGTGACTGTGCTATACTTTTGTGTGAGTACAGTTGGGGTTTGCTATTGTAGTAGTTCGCAAAGTTGGGCCTCCATGGATAACTGTATGCGAATTACGGGTGACGACCAAGGCTGCTGACACGATTGTGATTACTGTTATTGTATTGGGTATTGCGCTGTAATTTCTACAGCTAGTGTACATAAAAGAGGTTGTGAGTGAAGGTGGCTGTTTATTGTGGCAGCTATCGGCCATTGGGGTTGTGTTAGTAGGTGGTCGTTTAGTGCTATGCAAGTGACAGTCGTGGGTTTTTGGTGGAGGTTACAGTAGATGTGGTGTTGCGGTGGTGGTGCTTTGTTTTCCATTGAAAACTGCTGAAGTCTGTGGTTGTAATTGACAAGGTGAAGTGGTTGAAGTAGTGTAAAGAAGTGCTACTCGAGCAAGTACTAAGCTGTGACAAGTGCTGGTGTTGAGCGTGAACTGTAATGCATGTGTGGGTGTTTATGAATCTGTAGTTGTGTTTGTAGTGTCTGCTGCATTCCTTTTTGCAATGCCGAGCTAATTTGAATTTTGTATAGCCCATTTCCGAGCTATTGAATCGTGTGCGTGCGTGCTGTTTTGTCCAATTACTTGCTGCTAAACTAATTTTAGTGTTGTTGCGTAACCAAGTTGTTTATCCATGTTCAATCCGAACCGATTGAACCGATTCCTCTGTTACTTGCTGTCTAACTAATTTCAACCGAGCTATTATTGTTTTGTTGTGGACTATTGTTGAAGAGTGACCAACATGTGCTGTTAATTTTCTATCAGAGGAGGAGTTGTTTTAATCATGAGCTGCTGAACTATTTTGTCCATACTTCACAAGCCGAGCTGCTTATTTCTACACTTCAACACTTGTCCGAACCGCTACGTCCCAAGTACTAAGCTAAGAAAATTTTTGCAGAGCTGCTATTAGTACCAAATAGGTTCTGTTGTGAAATTGCTATTGTGTGTCGCTTTGTGCCGAGCTTATTGTGGGTAGCTAGAACTAACCGTTTGTTAGACATTCTTCACTAAGGTTACCATTTAGTTGAGTGTGCAATTGAGGACGTGCTCCACTGCTTTGTGTAATTAGTGCCGAGCTGTTGTTCTATATAAATAACCGAACTGCATTGTGGAATTCCTGAGCTCATTGCCGAGCTAGGAAACCAAGTTTCGAGTTGTGAAAATTGTGTGTGTCTATTCAGAACTGCAAGGAAGTGCAGAGTCCGAGCCTTTTGAATTCCCTATTGTGTAATCTGTGGACTTGCAGCAACTAATGTTTACGTGTTGAATTCTTGGGTGACAAACCATTCTTCGATATTCTGTTTGAGGCGAGCTATTGCAGCAAGAGTCCAAATTGATTTAAGTGCAAAACAGACTGTTGCGTATGTGGCCGAGAAGTTTCCGAGCTGAGTCGCAAGTCCATGATGCTATATTCCAAGTTATCGAGCTAAGATTACATGTTTACGTTGTCAAGTCTAAGCTGACATTGAAGATTCGAGCTGTAGAGTAGTCGAAAACGAACTGTTCTATTAGTTGCTGCTCGTGCTGTATCTACGGGTTGAAGTGCAGCTGTGCAATCAATTGCTTAGTCAATTGCCAACTTGTGTTATTGTGTGTCGAGCTAGAATTATTAGATTGAGCTGCTGAACAGCTGTAACATTGAGCCAAGCTATTGCTATTATACTTATGCAAGGGGGATCGGTGTAGCTATTGCTTAGGTTATATAAAATTGATCGGTGGCCAGATTTTTCAAAATATAGTACTGCAGAAATTTTACTTTGATGGAAGACTTTAAGAGAATGTCATATTAATTTGGGTTAGTGATTATCCTGTGAATTTTATCTCTGACACTGTAGTGAGGAGATTTGGCTATGCAATTATTGATCACTTGAGTCCCTATGAATTTTCTTATAATGACAAGGTAGTTCAAATTACCAAGCAAGCAAAGGTAGCCTTCTCTTCTAATAACTTTCAAGATGAGGTTCTATGTGATGTGGCTAATATCGATGATCGTTATATGTGTTTGGGAAATCCATGGAAATCACTTCACGATATGCACTATCACCAATCAAAGCTTGCTTATTCCTTCTACGAGAAAAGACGATTTGTGATGCCTTGCAACTCCTAACCAAGAATTGAAGAAGGTTTAAGAGCTATTAAGATTTTCACTCAAAGATGAAGAGGTGGAATTCCTTTCAAAATATCTCAGGAAGACTAGGTTAAATCACAACTCGTCGCCTATGTTCCCAATGTGATCCCATTACCGACCATCCATGCTACTGAGGGTGACCTTAGGTATTATTACATTTGTCTCCCACCTATTGGACTTCTTCGCCTTGACCCATTGATGGGATTATTTGTGATTGGTGAGAGCCGTAGTAGTCTTGTGCCTGTAAAATCTTATAAATTACTTGTTGATATTTATTGTGGTGGTTGTGACGGATATTCTTATTGGGGTTGTGTTGTGCTCCTACTTAAAAATCTTACGTTGGAAGTGTTAGAACTATATTGATGGAGAAAAGAAGAGTTAGGTAGTGAAAGATTTGTAGAGATGGAAGTGGATGAGGTTGAGGAATGGGTTGTGGCCTTACATGTTCAAGTACCTCGAACTCTTAGCCTGATACTTAAGCTAGAAATTGTGTTGTTTCCTATGATTGATGGTTGCTGGAGTTACTCAAACATAATTGATCGAATACATGATGAGTAGAAAGAAGGGGCTTCAGTAGGGAGTTTGGTTGATCATGTCTATGATGAGTGGAAGGAGCCAAGGATGATGCTAACATTGACCATGGACTCGAGCTATCCTTATGTCACCCTATTTGGTTTTTATAGGTTGGTATTTGACCCGAGTGGATTTTGGAGTTAGCGGATGTTAAGTTTCAGGTCAAAACTTTTTCAACAGAGGGGTAATGTTGAGCTCCAGGATTACTTATGTTTTCTTTACTAAATTAACTTTATATTTTACTTTATATTTACTAGACTGCCACTAAGACATCCTTTACTTTATTTTATTTACGTAATTTTCACTATGTATAAATAGCTCATGTTATAGGGTTTTAGAGAACACACTTATGACATTGAAATGAAAAAAAAAAAAAACCTTTGAGTATTTTCCTATGAAAACTCTTTTACCCCACTCTTATCAATTCCTTTAGTAAGGATTGTGACGAGCAACCTCAATTAATACTTTGTGTGTAATATCAAAGTAGAGATTAGGACATATAGTGTTCATTTAGTGCGTTATATCCTCATGGATAGCTTACGGATTCACTAAATCTGACCCCATTTTCCTTTCTTCGATATCTCAAAGGACCCACTTGATTTTTTAGGGTAAGACATAGTGATAACTAAGCTCCTAGGCATATCAAAAGGTGAGGAAGGTCGAGTTTAGAAAATAGCTTGAACTCTTCAGTACTAGGATGGGAAGAATTCGTTAAACCATGTTTTCTAGATCTTGGGCTCGGGTAATAGGTCCTGTAGGTCGATCCCTATCATCCCTTCTGGGTTGATTAGGATTTAGGATCAAATCCGAATGGTCCTCTTATTGAACATCTTCCTTTGGTTGATAAGAACTTAGGTCAGTAATGTTGAACATGTTGGAAATTCCAAATCCGCCTGACAGTTCTAGTTAGTATGTAATGTCATTGATCTTTTAGAGTATCTTGAATGGTCGTTCAATTCAAGTAGAAAGATTGTTTCTCCTCTTGTTTGGGAATCTTTCTCAGCTTAAGTGCAACCAAACAAAGTTGTTGGGTTAAAATTTCCTTCTTCTCCTTCCTTATCCTCTTTGCTCTAGCCTTTGTATAGCTTAGTTTAGTTGATTAGCAACCTTCTAGTAGATCTTGTGGAGAGCATAAGCTCAATCCCTTGCTTTAGGGTCTTTTAGGTTGAGTCTTGACGCAGACATATGGTTAAGGGGTAACTCGGGATTAAAACCGTAAATGACCTCAAAGGGAGTTTAGCCTACAATGCTATGGACAAATTGGTAGTAAGCAAACTCAATCAAGAGCAAATAAATATCCCAGTTGGTTAAGTTTCCTCCACATGGTAGTTTGGAGTAATAAACCTAAAGTGTGGTTAATGACTTCTGTTTGGCTTTTGGTCTACGAATCGTAGGAAGTATTGAAGAGTAACTTGGTTTCCAATTGATGTTAGAGGGTGGTGTGCCTACGAGCTTAATTATCACTAGGACTTACTATAGCAGATTTGAACTAAAAATGGGTCCTTTGAGATATCAAAGAAAGTAGAGTGAATGGGTCTACAAACGAACTAGAGTAACTGATATGAAGCTGCTCGAAGGATATGACATACCAATGAATACAACACGGCTTGATACTTCACTTGATATGATGCATAAGTTGATGTTAAGGTCTACTCGCCACTAATCTTGAGCTACTCAGCAAGATTAGATAAGAGTGTACGTAAAATGGACTTAGAGAGGGTTGTTTCACAAGAACAAGATATTCAATGTTTATGTGTAAAGTTTTGATGATTTCGGCTTACAAGGAAAATAGACATTTATAGTAAGTCCTTAGGGCAATATTATAATTAAAAAAATTGCAAGAAGGTATATACAAAAGGGAATTCCTAATACATGTGAAAAAGGGTAAAAAGGACAAAAGACAAAAATAGAAAAAAGTAGTACAATGTCAGATAAAGTTAACAGGTGGCAGTGCAACATTGGTCCCATAAGAATATTCTCTGAGCATAATAGGCGAGAGGGATTAAGATGTTGCGACAACAAAGGGGCCCGAAAGAGAGAGAGATGGTATCATATCGAGAGAAAATTACTCGGCCAGTAAGTGAGTCTCTCGTCACTCGGTAAGAATCTCTCGGCAGTAGCTGGTTGGATTACTTGACATAAGGTCTTGGGTAAGGGAATGGTCGATATCATCACAACCGAATGTATAGATCAACTTATGACAATGTGAGGGAGTTCAGCCACCTTCCTTCATTGTAAAGTTTCTCGTCTCAATAGGTTGCCGAGAGATGAATCTTTGGGAAAGGGATTGGAGGCCTTGGAGTCGCGTGAGTAATGGGATCGCTAGCCGGCAGTTCATCAAAGAGTCTTCCAAAACAAGCTTAGGAACTTTGGGTCTTTATTAAAGACTATACTCATTGGCATATCGTACAACCTAATGATTTCCTATAAAAAGAGAAGAGAAATGGTCGAAGAATCATTAGTTTTAGTGTATAGTACAAAGTGTACCATTTTGCTAAATTTGTTTATGACAATGTTGATAAAATCTTTCCCTCCAGCCGTCTAAGGCAAGTTAAGAACAAAGTCTATGCTTAGTTCAACCCAAGGTTGGGTTAGACTGGAAGAGGCATAGCTCATCTTTGCCCAGCTTGGCTCTTAGCTCTTCGGTAGGTTGCACATGTCTCCATAATCTTGTTGACATCCCTTTGCATCTTAGGCCAAAAGAATCAAGCACTCAACGATTCAAAATTTCTCCTTTCTCCAAAGTATCTAGAGAGTCCTCCATTATAGTCTTCCTTCACTAATTACTCCCTTATAGAATAGGTCGACACATGCAACTTACTACCTCGAAATAGGTCCGTCTTCTACAGAGTACTCATCCACCCTATGCTTGTCTATACATCGAGCATGAATAGGAACAAAATGAGGGTCTTGGTGATATTGTTCCTTCATGTTTACAAAACCCAGTAACCAAGTTTGAAGGTTGGTAACAAGGGTATGTCTCCTTAATAGAGTGTCGATAACCACATTCGTCTTACTGTGCTTATACTTGATGATAAAAGAAAAATTTTCTACGAACTCAACCCACTTCACTTGTTGCTTTGATAGTTTGGGTTGGCTTCTTAATTAACACAATGATTCATGATCAATATATATGATTAACTCTTTAAGCGGTAAATAATGTTACCAAACTATTAGAGCTTAGATGAGGGTATGCAATACTTTGTCATATATAGAATAGTTTAGAGTAGCTCCTCTAACCTTTTCGCTATAATACGTAACAGGTTAACTCTCTTACATGAGCACTGCTCAATGGCTATACTTGATACATTGCATTCAACCTCAAAGATCTTATTAAAGTCTAGTATAACCAATATAGACGTAGAGGATAGCTTAGTTTTGATTTCCTTAAAACTCCTCTATTCCTTTTCTCATTATTTGAACTCAATGTTCTTCTTTGTAAGCTCTATAGTGGGGCCATAATCATGCTAAAATTTTATATGAATCGTCTATAAAAGGATGTTGAGCCATTGAAGCTTCTAACATCGGCATAATAGGTCAAAATTGGCCACTCAAGGATAGCTCAAATTTTCTCTTCGTCAACTTAAATCCCTCCTTTACTCACAATGAACTTTTGAAAAGCAACTTCGTCTTGGAAGAAGCAACATTTCTTCAAATTACCAAAGAGATTCTCAATTCAAAGGACCTCAAAGAAAACTCGGAGGTGGTCAACATGACTAGATAGCTCAGGACTTTATACCAGGAAATTGTTGAAGTGTATGACAACAAACTTTTTGATTAAGTCCTTTAATACATGATTCATTAATCTCATGAAAGTATTAGAAGTATTGGATAAGTCAAATGGCATAACTAACAATCCATACAATCTGTGTCGAGTCTTAAATGTCGTTTTCTACTCATCCCCTAGCTTTCTCCTAATATGGTGATATCCCGATTTGAGAGTGATCTTGCTAAATACTCATGCACCATGTAGTTCATCCAACATATCAATTGTCCACACACATTCTTTAAATCCCATCCTTCTTTAATATAAGTAATGCTGGAATAACGCATGAGCTAAGGCTCTCGCTCACATAATCCCTCTTTATCAATTCATTGACTTGCTATTATAGCTCGCTGGCTTATTCAAGTTCATCTTATAGGCCCAACAACACCTAGTACTAAGTCAATATAGTGTTCTATTCATTAGAATAGGGATAGTCCCTTAAGCAATTCCTCAGGAAATAGATCAATAAACTCCTCAATTAACTTCCTTGCCTCTTCGAGTAAGCCAGCTTAATCTCTTAATTCCAATAGTCTTCGTACTAACAAGAAGGTAGGTATATTAGACTTCATAACTTTCCTCAACTTAGATTGACTTAGAGCCAAGGCCTTTGGAACCTCGGGTTAGCTTAGCCTGCAATTTACTCACTTAGATCAGGGTCACCGGGTTCAGGGTAATCTTCCTTCCATCATTTTCAAAAGAATAAGTGTTCCTATACCTATTGTATAGCTCTCCAATCAAATAGTCAAAGTCGACTAATCAATACGTATGAGGCGTACATAGGTAGAAAATCATAGAGGATCTCTGGAGTAGTTCCCTATAGAGATCAACAGAAGCATTTGTTTGGATATGTGAAGTGTGCCCTTCTCATTTAGCTAATGTACCTTATATATCCTTAGATTGGACAAGGTCGTCATTTTAATCTTCTAAACTAAGCTAATTGTCGAGCTGAAAAATTAGTTTTTCTCTTTTCTTTTTCTTAGCCTTATTCATATTAAGCTTGATTTGCTTAATATAAATCTCTTAGCTAGACTAAGAAAATATTTTAAAAAAAATTTGAAAAGTAGAGTTGCTACTTAATCAAAAATAGGAAAAAGTGAAATTAGTACTCATGATTAGATGGGCTTTAATTTTAGCTATTGGTTTACTGTTTTTCACAAAGATGATTTTTGAGAAAGAAACCAAACATTTACTAAGCTTGAAAGCTAATGTATTTTAAACCTAAAAGGTTCTAGAGAAGTTCATAAATAAATAGGCCTTTTATGAGTTTCTTAAAAAGGGCTTAACATAAAGAAAAAAATAAAAAAAGAAAAAAAAATTATACTTTTTAGAGCTGCTCTAAGTGCCTACATACTTATTAACCAGGATCAAACCCACGTAGTTTTAAAACAATTTTATAAAACTTTAATGGGTTGTTTTATTTTATTTTAAAAATTATTTTACTTTAAGTATTTACATGTTAATTAGTTTATAAAAGTATATTTTTTTAGGTCCAAAATTTTTGAAAAAACTAGGAATCCCTAAGTTTTAAAAAAAAGTCCGTTTAGATTTTTTATTTGAGAAAAGCATTTTTTTAAGATTGCAAAAAATTTTTTTTAAGAAAATAAAAACCTTTTTTTAATAAAAGAAACCCATTAAAGACAAACATATTAAATAAATCATGTAAATTAAGGGTCGGCGGGTAACCCTATCATACAGGGCATCCACCTAGACCTACTCTACTGAGTAGGTTTTGAGTGGGTAATGAGAGTCACAAGGTAGGTTTTAGGTAACAATTTCTTAGAACTTGCTCTCATAGGATAACATATAGATATAAAGTCAGCGTACTTTATCCTACCTTAGAACTTGTACTTTAATATAATAGGGTACAAGTGCTACAGTACGTTAAACCTACTTTATTACAATAATTAAATAATATTAATAAATAAAAGATTAATATTATTACTTTTTTCTATTTCAGTTTTAAAGAAAATAACAATAGAAGCTTAACTTATAATAATACCTTAAGACTATAAATAACTTGTGTCTATTATCTTCTTCTTCTACTCTTTTTTTTTTTTTAGTAAGAAATGCTCTCTTCTTTTACTATTTTATTTTTTTACATTCCCATTCCCATTCCTTTTTTACTAACTCTAGACCAGTGAGGTCTTAAAAATATCTTAATCCTTAACTTATTATTCAATATATTATATTGAAATTACTCACACATGGTTTTTACATTTTGTATGTAATAATCTTATGGCTTGATAAAAATTTTATTTTAATGATTTAAAAAAATGACAAATAAAAAATTTAAATACAACTAAACTAGGGGTTTTAGCCTTTATAACTGCAAAAATATTCTCTATTTTGAATATCAAAGTTTTATATTGCCTCAACTCAAGATGCGTTATAACTTTTACACATTAATACTAGCATGCCTACCGATAATGTAGTTATAATTTTGATATTGATTATGCATCTAATACAAAGTTTTGCAGAAAGATAAAGAAAAAATTACAAGTTTTATAGGGTACCTTGTACTTTGTAAATTTTGCAGGATACAGGATATAGATTGGTTCCTACGTATTACAAGATAGGTTCTAGGTATAAAAACTTGGAAACCCTTGTACCTTAGCCACCTTAGATCTGCTCACTCCTAATGTAAAGTACAAATTAATCAAAAATCATATAATATCATAGAATCACAAATATATTTTACATGGCATGCTTATTATATATATATTATCAATTTATAACTATTGATAGAAAAAAAAGAAAAAAACTACTTTAGTATGACAATTAATAAGATTTCTAGATCAAAGCTTCTAATTCATAAATAAACATATGTCCATCATTAACAAACATCAGTCTTATATCATACAAACATAAATTATGATAAACATATTTCAATGCAACCATCAAAACATCTAATTAGATTGAACTGATCAAGAGCCATCATCAATTTCAAGTATACTTATTAACAAGCTATATGGATATTACATGAATATTACATTATAGAAACAAGAATTCTAACAATTAACTTACAAAATTTTCATCAAACAAGCTACTTTTATACATAAAACACGATTTCTCAAATCATAACTACATACCATGCATCAAAATCACCAAGATTACAGAAACAATTAAGAACATCTAAGGATTTTAGAAACTTACCTCGTGTAGTAATGAACCAGTAGTTGGTTTAAGGGCATTCTGGGTAGTTCTTAGCAAGGTGGCGATGGTTCTCGACCCTTGACTTTTGAAACTTCGAAACCCCTTCACCAATTTCTAGAACAATCATGCTCCCGTCCTTTGATTTGCTCAAAGAAAATCAAAATTTCAACAAAACTCTAGAACTATGCGAAGTGAGAGTTTAAGAATTTTTTCAATCTAATTCGATTTTCTTGCAATTGTCTATGTTAATGTGAAAAAGGGAGTCTTATTTATAGTGTGAACTCGAGCTTTTTGGCTAAGAAACTTCCCTTTTGAGTTAGGGAATTCTTGCATCTCACAATTTTAACCCGTTTTCATTTTTCTTCCATTTTTGTCCAATTTTGATGTGTTTTAGATGTTATTGATATCAATTAAATGGAAAAAATCAATTTTCTATGCTTTATTACCAATTATAAACACTAATTACGTGGTAGGATTTTATCAAAATATTCAATTTCCCATCTTTTATAAGAGATATACATTTAATTTCCTAAAAGACATCCTTTTTTATTATTTTTCATTGGTACATTTTCCCTTTATTATTTTTCAAGATTTTAGACTCAAATATGGTACACTTGTTTCCCTTTGAATCTTACATTTTTTCCTAAATTTTGGATGCAAAAAATTGAATCAAATTGAGTTGTTTTCTAGGGCAAAAAATGCCTTGTTTTATTAAGCTTTTGATCATAAAACAAACTAAGGAAGAAAAGGAAAGAAAGAAGAAAGGAAGAGTGGAGGGGTAGTTTGGTGCTTATGTGCCCATCACATGTGGGAGTTAAAAATATGTATTTTTTAAAAGGGGATGCCATGTGGTGTGCTGTGGCACGGCTATGTAGTGTGTGGACTTGACGTGGTTGCCAAGTGGTATGCCATATCAACAAAAAAAAAAAAATTTATTAAAATTTTTTCTTTTTTTTTTCTAAAATTTTCAAACTTTTTTTTTTTTTTTTTGTTTTTTGTATATGGATAAAAATGGGATGTCTACACTAATAGAAAAACATTGGTACAATTTCCACTATCCACTATGAACGCGTACACCTAATCCTTCATCACTTGTCGAACCATTAAAGTATATTTGTTCAAATCCTTAGCAAACACTTCCTCTTCAACAAGCTCATCTTGGACCTTCTTAGTATCATCCTATACTTCAATCATCTGTTTAGGCTCTTCCTTTTTACTATCTACTTCAAAGGTTAAGACTTCTCCCTTTATGATCATTATACAACGGTTTGGACATTGGGCGCCGTATGTCTAAAACCTTAGCATTTAATCTTGCTAGTTTTCCTATTTGATGATTTTCCTTTCTCAAATTTCCTCAAATTCTCCTTCTTAGTTGGTTAGCCCTTTGGTTAGGTTGGGTCTTGTTTATTTTTCTCAGCTTCATATTGGAATGAGCTTAGTTGTTTCCTTAGATAGGTTGGCTGGATAGAACAGGTTAGCTTAATGGACTTTGGATCGGCTTGTTCCTTTTCTGTCTTTCCATATGTTTGGCTATTTTGATAGCCTCATCAAGTGTAATAAATTGTTGTAGTTCTACATCATCTTGAATCTCATACTTCAAGTCAATAAGGAATCTGGATACAATTTGGGCTTCTAGTTCATTAACTTCACAACTCTTGCAATAGAAGTATCTTGCAAATAAGAATCTCAAATGAACCTAGCTCTCATAACCCTATTCATCTTAGGCTTAGTCCTAATATTGTGGTACCCTTCTTTCTTCTCATAACCTGGAAATTAGCATCACATCGCATCATATCTTGTAAACTTAAGGGAAACCATCCTCTCTTTATCGTACTCATCATACTGGTAATAATAAAAAATTTGCTTGACCTTTTTCTTCCTAATTAAGGTACTCGTCTGCATCACTAGTACCACTATAGCTTAGCACTTGCAACTTCACATGATTGACAGTTTGTAGTGCATGGGCTCTTTCCTTAGCTTTGTAGTATCCTTCATTACCTTCCTCTTCTACACCCTTTAAGTTAATCTTCCTTCAAGCTTGCCTCCTTACTCCTCCATCTCAGGCTTGCAAGTTGGGATGGGCATTTTGTCTTACTAAGCTTCTTAGGTTGCTTCTCCAATTTTAAGTAGTAGCTCAAAGAGCATTGTAAATTACCTCAATAGGTCGAGTGGCCAAGTCACATACTACTTGAGTCAACTTAGTAATCATTGTAGCCATTTTGTCAAAACATTCATCTATACTTCTAGGTAGTCGGCGTCTATTGACTATGGTGTTGAACACCACTTTCATCGTCACCAATAACAACATTAACACTAGGGTCAATGGTTTCCTCCTTGTTAATAACCTTGACTCAAATATATGCTTAAATTTAATTAATTGAATACAATATACCTTAGAAACAACAATAAAATCCAAGTCATATAGTCTACCTGATAAGGAATGACGGCGGCAATGGGTCAGATGAATAAGAATGGGTATTCGCGATTTAAAAATAAGTACGAAGAATAGGAAAGTTTTTTATGGTGAATGTAAATAGATATAACTCACCAAGACATAAACACAATAAGGGGTTTGAGCTCGAAATAGGGTTCGATACAACTCACGAACATTAAATGTCGCTCGGGATTCAAATGAGGGTTAAATACAACTTATTAACCAATTCAAATGAATGGGTTCACCACAATCTTAAGGTCAAGATTGATAAGAGCACGGGAGAAATTAAAGAGTGTAATCAACACTCAATAATCCGGCAAGCACAAGTTCTACTAACTCAAGTATAGCCTTGCTCGAAAGAGGAAAGTTTCACTCTCTATATTCTGTTTATATGTCTGTATCCGTATATCTATTTCTCTTTATCTCTATTTAGTACAAATGTTGCTATTTATAGCAAGTCCTAAACCCTAGTGGCAAAACTGTAAATAATGTATAAAGCCTTAAACCTTAAAAAATGTAGCCCATAAATAAAATGAAAGAAAACATATACAAGAATACAAAACTATGCGTTTTACAAGGGAAGTCGGAATGCAGTCACTCGGCATGTCCTATAAATAGTAGTATTCGAATTAGATGGGGTCGACAATTGGATGTATGGGTTCGGGATAGAGTCCCCGAAGTCTTGTAGTATTAGGTCGAGACACTAGAAAGGTCGGCCCATAATTGTCGAGTCCTAAAATCAGTTGGCACGATTCTCTCGGTGTTATGCAAAGTGGTTCTTTGGTCTCGGGTACTTGTCTTTGTGGTTTCTTGGCACCTCGATTGACGACAGAGTTGATATTGAGTGTTTATTTTCCTTCCCTTTGTCCTTTTGGCTACAGCTCAACCTTGACAAGCATTGATAGGCTTTGGCTTAGATATGGTCAGAGGTTGATTCCCATCATTATTGTGGGTTTGAAAGGAAGTCGTTCTTGACATTAAGTGTTGAGCATGGGCCGGGATACCAAATAAGCTCCTTCTCCCTTTTCGCTTCACCATAGGCATCGAGTGTCTCTGGATTTCCTCAATGCTCATCGGGGTTAAGAGATAGCTCTTCCCATCCTTTTGAACAGTGTAGGTGTTGAGGAATCCATCATGGATCACTTTTTGATGAAACTCCCATGGTCGGTGTAAGCCCTAAATCTAAGCTAAGTAACCGTAGGTTTGAGCTTAGAACTCAAGGTTTAGGGCGATCGGCTAAAGGATCTGATCAAATTCAAATTATAAACTATTGAGAGAAATATTAGTAAAAATGACCCCGTAAATTTAAATTTAAGAAAATAAATAGTAAAATAGGAGACTATAAAATTTTCAAATTTTAAGTATAATAATTGCTAATTACCAAAAAGGCGAAAAGTGTAATATAATCACTAATAAATTACTAGAGATAGATTATATATATGCTAAAAATTTTAGAATGACCAAAATAATAATTAGGAATGTTCACATGTACCCCACATGTATTTACGTGTAGATCAAAATACGCAAAATTACTTAAATTGGCAAAAAACTAAGTAAATAATTAAAGAAAATTATAAAATAATTATGGAAAAATCAGAAAAAATCAGAAGAGGATAAGATGAATTAAGATTAGGTCGTGGCAGGTCCAAAGCTATAAAAGGAAAATTAGCCAATAAAAATTAGACAACCTAAAAGCCAAAAATCAAGGAAATTGAGCAAAGTCTTGTCAAATTAATGCATATTAATTACAGAAAATGTCTATAAATAGGGGAAAAATTTACAGAAGTCATTTGGACAGTTTAGCATTTAGGAAAAATATGAACACTGAAAAAATCGAGAGAAAATCTAGAAAAAAAAAAAAAGAAAACTGTGCAGATTAGGTAAGTGAACTAAACCCACCACTCACCACCACTTGGGACCGAACCATCACCACCACCCTACACAAAAACCACCGTCTGGGTTGGCCGACAACCTTGGATCGGGTTTGGACGGCCAAAAAGCTTTAAACCGGTTAGTCATTTATTTACCCCGATTTTTGAATAATTTTGTAAAATTAGTTATTTTGCCTAGAAAATTATGAAACTTGTTATTCTGAGGTTTTATTGTATATAGATTTAGGGAAAAATATTTATTTAGTTTAATTATGTCTGAAAATATAAGGTTCCTAACAAATTGTTCAAAATCGAGCATGATTAAACCAGAAAATAAATAGGCTTAGGAGTGTAGTTTAGAGCTCAAATTTTTTCTGTAGGATGCTCATATGATGTAGAACAATGTTATGAAGCCATTTTTTTAAAATTAATTTTTGAAATTTTTAGGTTAATTTTTATCCCTAAAATGATGGAAAAATTGGGTGATTTGGGGTTAATTAGGTGATTAGGATGTTAATTACTGATTTAGATATTAATTAGATATTTAGGGATGTTAATCTTTGAAGTGGAACCCTAATCCTAGCCTTTGGAGTATTAAGTATGATTAATTAGGGAAATTAGGTAAGTAATGTAAGAAATTACTAATAAGTGAAATTGTAAATTAATAAATCTACAAAATTAGAGTTATTTAGGTAATATTATAATAGAAATAAAAAAAATAATAAATCTGAAATAACATTTAATTTTAAGTAAATATCTCAAAATGTAAGATTTTCACACATCGGGAATAAATCCGATACCTCAATTAGGGTTAGCGTGCACCGAATAGTCTAGAATACTAAATTATGACCAAATAGGATATTTGGACACTCGAGCTTAATGTAATTAATTTCACATTAGGATTCGAGCATATGTAAGGCTTAGGAATCAAAATGTAAAATCTCATTTAAGATTTGAACACCAAAATAGAGTACAACGAATCATTAGGACGTAATGGGTATATACGAAGAAATGAGTTAAAATATAACTTAGAATATGAAACCATATATTATAAGTACTAAAAAGACCTATTTGTATTATAGGATACCCAGAGATACATTAGCTTACAATTAAGGAATCGAGCGATCGAGCAATTTCAAGTAAGTTGGGTTATTGCTTATTGTAATAGAGTACTAGTTTTGTAGTACTGGGAGACTTAGGCTTGTATATGATTGTGATTGTAAGTAGTTTGCGCATGTGTTTGATGTATCTGAATTCATGCTGAAATTTGTATTGTGAATGACTTTGTGACTGATTGAATTGGTATGAAATTGTTTGAACACCCTAAACGTAATTTAATGTTAGTCAACCCTGATAACAAAAAAATGTCATGCATTGCAACCCGTTAGGGGATCATAGGATTCTCCAACCAAATACCGACCCCTTTGAAAGGGATAGCGTAGGATTGCAAAATGGTCCCTTCTTCATCCTCAGTCGAACTAAGTAACAGGAGAGGAGGTCATGGCGGGGGTAAAGTCAATGGTTCGAAGGTAGTTACGGGAGGAGCGAGGTCTCCATTGCACAAGCCTGGGTTTGGTTGTGAGCTGTTGCATAACATGAAACTCCTCAACCCGGATTGGAGCAGGTGAAATTTCTCTGATTTCACAACGGACCGGACTACGTTGTGCGATGACACTTGATTGTTGCATTGCATGAAAATAATTGCTTGATAACCCTGTTTGTGCTTGTATGCATTCATGAGTCTCCAGTTCAACTTGCTGAACTGTAGTTGCTCATACCCTTATAGATCCTTTTGCAGGTTTTGATTTCTGAACATCTTAAGTACTATGCCGCCCTATAATTACCCAGAGGTTAGTCCTTTTGAAGCTAGGGGCGTGAGGATTAAGTTACTTAGTATAATGTGTAACTAGACTGACCTTGTAGTTAAAGATTAAAGACTGGTAGCTATTATGTAAATTAGTAAACTGTAGTGATTATGTAAAATTTCTTGGGAAGCTCTGTGGACTTATTTATAATTATATATGTTTATTAGAAATTTTTAATATTTATCATAATTGTAGTATAACTGTTACTCGGACTATTTACTTCAAAGCGAGAAGTCGTCGACGCCTTGTGTAGATCATGTCTATGGTAGACACTGTGAGGTTAGTTACTATCATAGATTGGTTTACACGGCGGGACTGTTGCGACTCTGCGACTTCGGGGCGTAATAGTCGGCCAAGAAGTAGATTTGTAGCATTCATGAGCACTACATCGAAGTCGATCTTATCCTCATACTGTCCTACCTTAAATGTGATTTGCGCTCTTTTATGCACATGTACTATACCCCTGTCATTAAACTATTTTGATCCATAAGGTTGGGGATGCAGGTAGGTCGGCAATTTCATCTTTTCTACAAACTCGGTAGAAATGATGTTAATACAACTACCTCCATCGATAACTAGTGAACAGGTCTTCCTATTCACTAGGCACTACATGTGAAATAAATTTTGCCTTTGTTCAGGATAAGAGTTCATCCATATTTTTGGCATAGACATCTTCTTTGATCAAGACATCTTTCGAGCTCTTATCACTCTAACTTTCGATTTGAACCTCGGGCCCTTTATCCTTCAAGACCATGACCCTTTTATTCGGGCATTGGGATGCAATATGTCCGTAGCCTAAGCATTTTGAAGCACTTCACTTCTTGGGCCTTGTTGCTGGGTGCCTTCTCTTTCTCGAAAATCTTTTTCTCAACACGAACTAATCGGCTAGGCTCTCTTTTCTCCACTTCTTTTCTTGCCTTCTCTAAGCACACCTCTCAAGCTCAGGGCTACTTCGTTGAGATCGGTTACTCAGCCTCTAATGCCTTCTCCTCCTCTGTCTCTCAACTCTCAATTGCAAATTGATTAGCTCGTCCAAAGAGTTGAACGATTGCAATTTAACTATGTTGGCAATATCATCTTAGAGTCCACTCGGGAATTTGGTAATGGTGCAGTCCTATGGCTCGGTAATCTCACATCTTGTCATCAAGGTCTTAAACTCTTGCAAATACTCTTCAACAGTATTTTGACCCTATCTTAGGTGCTGGAAAGCATGGAGCATCTCCTACTTGAAATAAGTTGGCACACAGCATTGGTTCATTAATCTTTTCATGAGCCACCAAGTTCTGATTAGCTCTTCTCCTTCGGTATCTTACTTAATAACTATCTTATCCCACCCAAGACTTGCATATTTAATAAGAGATAATGAAGCTAGCTTAACCTTTGTTTGTTCATCATACTTGTAGCACTTAAATAACTTCTCGACTTGGAGAACCCAGTCAAGGAACTCTTCAAGTCGGCTACTTCTACAGAAGGACAGTAGTCTCAGCTTGACATTATTAAGTCCTCAGCTAGGTGCTTGGAGTTCATCCCTTGCATTATAAGCTGGTCAATTCACTTTGGTTCGGCCACTTTTGTTAGAGCTTTGCTCGGCTATGTTCCTTCTCAACCTCGGTTCTCTTTTCTAGGCTTCTTCATTTGTTTCGGAGTCAATACTCCTTTCATTTCTTCTTCTCAACTTGGCAACTCCTCTTGGTTGTTGTTCATCATTTTTAAGCTCATTGGAACCACTTCCACTTGTGGGTCGCTCCCTTCTTCCTTCTCAGCCATCACGTCTGTGGCATCTGATTAACTCAGTAAGCTCTGGAATAGAGTCAGTGAGATTCTAGATCTAGTATTCTAATTTGTTAACATGTCGCCTCAAGCTTTTGCGAGGACTATCACTAGTGTTGTTGACACTATCCTCCGACATTCTTGTCAGTACAATAATTTTTTTAGAGAATTGAACAAACAACAAAGCACAATTACAGTAACCTAGAAACAACTACTACTCAACTTTTGCAGCTACCTACGACTATTACAAATAGCACACTACACTACAGAACAATGATTAATAGAAATGTTAGAACCACAAATCTACTTTGAAGAACATTAGTACGCGTGTTTCCCAAAAGCTTTGATACCAAGATGATAAGGAATGACAGCAGCAATGGGTCGGACGAATAGGAATGGGTATTCACGATTCAAAAATGGGTATGAAGAACAAGAAGGTTTTTTATGGTGAATGTAAATGGATATAACTCACAAAGATACAAACATAATCAGGGGTTTGAGCTTGAAATAAAGTTCGATACAACTCACAAACACTAAATGTCGCTCGGGATTCAAAAGAGGGTTAGATGCAACTCACTAATCGATTCAAATGAATAGGTTCACCACAATCTTGGGGTCAAGATTGATAAGAATAGGAGAGAAATTAAAGAGTCTAATCAACACTTAATAATCTAGCAAGCGCAAGCTTTACTAGCTCAAGTATAGCCTTGCTTAAAAGAGGAAAGTTTCACTCTTTATATTTTGTTTATATGTTTGTATATGTATATTTGTTTGTCTCTATCTTTATTTAGTACAAATGTTGCTATTTATAGCAAGTTCTAAATCCTAATAGCAAAATTGTAAATAATGTACAAGGCCTTAAACCCTAAATAATTGGGCCCATAAATAAAATGAAGGAAAACATGTACAAGAATACAAAACTGTGCGTTTTATAAGTAAAGTCGGTATGCAATCACTCGGCATGTCCTAGAAAGAGTAGTATTTGAACTGGATAGGGTCAGCAGTTGGATGTACGGGTTCAGGAAAGAGTCCCTAAAGTCTTGCAGTGTTTGGCCAAGACACCAGAAAGGTTGGCCCATAATTGCGGAGTCTTAAGATTGGTTGGCATGATTCTCTTGGTGTTGTATCGAGTGGTTTTTTGGTCTTGAGTACTCATCCTTGCGGTTTCTCGGCACCTTAGCTGATGATAGAGTTGATGCCGAATGTTTATTTTCCTTCCCCTCGTCCTTCTAGCTGTAACTCGGCCTCAGCAAGCATTGATAAACCTTAGCTTGGATATGGTTGGAAGCTAATTTCCATCATTACTTACTTTAACTTTGTACACAATCCTGATAAGTTGAAGTTTTAGCCACTACTAACCTACTTTATTCCATCAATCTGAAAATAGAATATAGCACAGCTTGATATTGAACACAACAAAATACCTCTTACATCTTCTTACAGCTACTTACAACAATTGTAATCACTTTACAACCCTTAAAAACTCCAAACACCAACACTCACAACATAATTGCAACTTCTATAGAAAATGTACAACATAGTAAATTTCCCTCGTGAACCTTTACTATGATATTAAGATGATATGCCGCACTACGAACCGATAAGGGCGGCGATATCAAAGTAGGTTTGAACCTATTGAAAGAACGAAAAATAAAATGTGATTTTGCTAAGGTTAAAGCAAATCCATAAGTTACTTGGTTAGATATGATGCACCAAAGAGGTCCTGCGTGGCTCAACTATTACTTTGATATGACACATGAAGTAATAATTAGGGTTACTCGCTATAATCCTTACCAAAGGGATTCATAGTAGTTAGAAGTAAGTTGATCTTGTAAGAAACAGGAAGAAATTACTGAGGAAAATGAGGGATTTTATGTCATTGATAACTGATGTGGCTACATTTTAAGTGCATATTTATACTTAAGATTCTAGGGCAACTACTATACTTGGAGAAGTTACTAAAATGGGCATTTTACCATAATTAGATAAGGTATTAAAAATATATACATAAAAAGGGACAAATTCATAACATATAAGGAGAGAACATTTGGTCCATAACCATACTACTACGAATGTTAAAGGATACATATTGTGGTCTAAGTAGTTGGGAATCTTCTAGGTTGAACTTGGGATGGAATCCAACAGGTTGGCAACTTTTGAATAGCTCGGAATTGGGAGTTAGGTTTCAACTCTTGTAAATAGTTACTTGTACTTGTGTGGTAGCCCAAAATACGTCGGTTTGCGAACAAGTAGCTCAGACCTTAGTTGATGCAGCTCAAGATGAGGGTAGTTGGACTATTGGATAAGTTCACTGATCTATTATAGGGGTCACTTGGCTCACCTACAAGTCTGCACTCCATGACCATTGTTAAGGTATAAGGTTTAGAATAAGTGGAAAGGTAGGAAAGATTGGGTCCAGAAAACAGCTCAGACTCCTTCGTATTAGGAAGAAGACTAAGAATTTGCCAAACCATGTTTTCTAGACCTCGAGTCCAATGGGTTGATTCTTATCAAGCAGGATATGTATTAAAACAAACCTAGTTGTGGAAGATCCTTATCGACCTATTCCAAGTGGTCATATCAGATCCATAGTAATCTACAATGAAGATCCTTGAAGCTTTAGAAACTTAGGCTCTTGGGACTAAGTTGGCTAAGCTTAGCTCATGAAGCTCTACGTCTCTACGCGAGAACGGTTATCATGAAAGGTAACTGTCAACTATCTCCAGCTTATGTCCAAGATCTCGAAAACATGCCTTAATAGGAAGATTCACTTTCCGTAACCCTTACGGTCTACCTTCCCTCAATAGGAGATCTACTTTCTCGACTTAACTTGGCTTCATTCCCTACAAATAATCCTCTATAAATAGAGGATGATGCCTACGGGTAATGGCATGTACACTCATGTACTCCTAGCCTACACTCTACGCATTCACTTACTCTTGCAACTTTCTAACTTCAACATCAAAGTGGTTTCACTAAACAATCCCTGTCTATTTTTCTTAACCCATTCTATTCTACAGGCCCATTTATGGTCTCATACTGAGCTCTTAAACCCAACTACTTTACCAACAGAAGTTAAGAACAACATGAACATTACTTGCAGAAGTTCCCTTATCGATTGAGGTATAGATCTAGAGCTCCAAATTGGGTTGCAAAAAACTTGAGAAGGTGAGCATGTTTATCCTTATTTTGGTACTCTTAAGTTATAGGTTTTGAAGACTTCAAATGCTTTTGCAAATATTAGTGTTTTTTTGCAAGTTGTGAGGCTTTACATTATTCTAAAGTCAATTATTTCTAATTGGAATAGCAAATTTCTAGGTCACATTTTAAATCATAGGTTTCTAAGTCAATTCTAACATATCTATGGATGAATGACCAAACATAGTAAGTACAATAATGGGTTATTTAAGAGTATTTATAAAGATACGATAAGATAAGGAGAGTTTAGCTTTAGTGTAAGTAGATCTTTATTATCATAGTATGATATATAGTGATAGGACAACCTTAATTTTCTATCATGTACGTATAATATGTAATTCTAGTTCCTTTTGTAAAATAAGTAATAAAATATATTGTATATCTAAGCATGCTTTGAATTTTCTATTAAAAGTTAAGGGGCATTTTAGTCTTTTTCCCTATTCAAACCTTCTACACCTCCTTCTAAAATATGTTTGTTTTCCTTCTCTTTTCTCTCTCTCCTTTAAAAGTTTTTCCTAACCACTTGCAGTTCCTCCACAATCTTGACATAAGAAACCACGAGTAATCTATTTGGTGGTTGTAAATTTATGTTAGGGGATGCTATTGATGTTGGAATGAGTATAGAAGGGTAATTCTCAAGCGAAGGGGTAAGTTGGTGGAGATCGAATAGTTACATAGACAATAACACACATGTGTTGTTGGCCGTATTAGGGTATATGTTCATGGCATTACCATGTTGAGCAAGGACTAGGGATCAGTGAGATGCACGAGTAAAAACACATTTGCATTCTAGGCATGTTCAAAGCGAGTATGAGAGTAATGAGATACATGGTTGTGTACTTCCTCGTGTTTTTTTAATCTTCTTTCACCTTTTTATTAAGGATCCTTTTACTTTAAAAATCTATTTCCAACTTTATTATCAAATGTTTTCAAATCTTTGTATCAACATTAAACACATTTTAATAGCTTTTTTAAAAGTTTCATGTAGCAATTCTTGAGGGGTTTGTTGGGGATAAAGTAAAGGTAGTAGATTGAGGGTGTAGTTAGAGTGCTAAAGTTTTAAAATATAGTTTTGATCATGATATTAGGTTTTAGAAGTACTTATGGACTAAGTTTTAGTAATGCAGCTATTCTAAGTATGGGTTTCTTAGTTGAATGATTATACTTGTTAGGTTAACAAGCTTAATGAACTTAGTGAATTATTTGGCTTAAATGAATGTTTATTACATGTCTAAGGATTTGTGTAACATCTTGGGAGTACCAATGTATTGGCAAGTGATCCTATTGAACCTTGTGTAACGTTGTCATAAGTGGAATCGCACTTGAAAGGACCTAGGTAAATTTAAGAAGTTAGCTCTTGGACTTTGAGATGTTTGGGAGTACCTAACACCAATACTATATGATATTATATATATGTAGGCCGAGGTCATGAGTTATTGCAAGTTTTGGACATAAAGACCGTGGTTACCAATCTAAATGAAAGATAATAAAAAATATTTTGTTGTATTTAACATGTCCCATAATGCATGTGTTTGTGCAATATGTTGTTCATGTGAGTGTGCATGTAGTTTCTCATGTTGGCTTTAGGTTACCCTTCGAAAGTTTCTGTATTTTAGCTACATGTAAGATTGAAGAGGTTGACTTTTTTGGAGATCTTAGATATGATTTGGTTTATGACCTTGGAGACAGGGTTGATTACTACTACTTGGAAGATATATGATTTGCAAAGGGTTCACTTTAGACATTTGTTTTTAGTATGGATGTATAGGGGATGAGTTTCTTGGTTTTTATTGTTTTTAGTTATTTTGGTTTCTATATTTTTTAGTAGTATTATGTTTTAGTTAGGGTTGTTATAGGAGCCTTTAAAGGTCTAATTATTTTTTTAAGATTGTCACAATTGTTATTTTAGTATTATAAGGATTTGTGGTGTGGAAAGACTTTATGGAGCTGCCTAGTTGTTGTTATATTTATGGAGACTTATTTGTGTGCTATGGTATATTTTGGTTCATATCTGTGATATTAGATAGGTTTTGCAAGTTCTAGATATCTTAGCATGTCATTATTTGATAATGGCACATGATGGGCTATGATTTACCGATTTCCAAGGCATAACATAATATGTTGCAGACTTAACAAAGTTAGATATAGTATCTAGGTTAAATGTAATTGTTGCCCACTTTCTTGAGGAAGCGAGTGGAGCTCAAATAAATTAGGATTGCAAGTTGAAGACATAACAAATGATGAAAAGATATGTGCTAGGAAATTATCCCTTATATTTATTATGGAGAAATCATTAATAGAGGTTATTCATGAGATTATGATTAATGATACATTATAACAAGAAACCTTCATGGCTCATTCACTTTATTGAATAGAATTAGAATTTCTAAGGAATAGAATAAGGGTGTAATACCTATAATTTTGTTTAGTTGGATTTATAAGTAACTTAAGAAAAAATTGTAATAAAATATTAATAATTAAATTACCTTATCTTCTTTTTCAACTAATCTTAAAGCAATAGGTAGCAATAGTAGTGGTGGTATTGGTAGTGACAACAATGGCGATGGTTGGTGGTGGCAGCTTTAGGTTGGTGACAGTGGTGGAGGCGGTTGGTGGCGGCTATCGTGGTGGTTGGTGGTAGCGGTAGCCACAGTGATCAATAGTGGCAGTGGTAGCGTTGGTGGTCGTTAAATTAGAATAAGGTCATTTTGGGAAAAAATATGAAATTTTGCAAGTAATAATGATTCTTCTTTGGTTGAAATTAAGAATCTCTATTATTTGATTTCAAGTAATAAAGATTCATATAACATTGTGATTCGGTGATATAAAACAAAGTGAATGCCTTGATAAGGAATAAGGGAGGAATGAAATTCTAATTTCTCCCAAGCAAAACAATGCATCAATATATAGAACTTAGGAAGAGATGGTTCCTGCCATAAATGGATTTATAATATTAATACTTAAGATCCAGTGGCTTGATTGGCCGACTTTGAAACCTGATGAACCTTTATGTTTTGTTTACTTTTGTTATTTAAGTAATTTTCTAACATGCTAGGAATATATTTTGTAAATGGGCTATATGTTTATTTAATTAGATTCATTAGAATTTATTATTTTCTTAATTTAGGTTGGAATTTTTTAGATCCCTTATTAGTTACAATAGAATACCTATAGGTCATTCTTTCTACTCAAAAGATATTGAATGAAGTTACGTAGTTATTGAGAGTTTCTCTCCATGCTAGTGTATAGTTTAAGACTGCAGACCTATGTCATTTCATGATCTATGTTGCATCATCATAGGACTTTTTTCTTTTGTAGACATTTTATAAAATCTTAATTTGTCCACTAACACTTTTTAACAAAAAGCAAAAACGATTTTGACCTTATACGGTAATTCGTAATCTATGCAACTATGAAGTCCCATGTCCCATTAGTCTCCCTATACTATAAGGTCTCATGTTACATGGGTCCCTTAGGCTCATGCCAACCTGATTGAACTTTGAGTTGACCTAATTGAACCTATGGTCGATGTGATCTACTAGCATTCGACCTAGTTTGCTCAGTAACTAACCTTGTTTGCTCAGTTACCAACCTCCTTGAAGGATCTCTAGACAAGTTGACACTCTCAAATGATTGACTTGATAATAAGATGGTCATAATAGTTACTGAACATGTGGATAAAGCTTTAAGACCCAGTTAACAATCACATCTTTATAATTCCGAAAATACTAGACTGTATGTTCCTACTATACAAATCTTGTAGACATGCTAACATGCTCCAAGATCCATGGCAACCCTCCTTTATAAATAGCCTTAAGTGCTCTAATACTAAACCACTTTCACTTCTTTACATACTAGGCCTTCTTTGAGTACTTTAAACTTACTTGTTTATTTTCCTACAAATCAACACTAACTTAAACATAGGAGTGGCTATGCCAAATAATCCTCGATACCTCTCATTGTGTTCTCTTTTGTAGGCCCTTTACTCTATCACTCAAACTCAATCACTCTATACTTAGTTGGCATAATCCTATTGATAATACTTTTCATTAAATTTTCATATGTTTTTAGTTAATTTCTCATACATTTATTATGTATAACGATACTTAATAGACCTAATTAAAAGAATAAAATTTGGAAAATATCGTTAATTTGCTTTGGATACCTATGTATTTACGTGAATACCCTTATTTCTTACTAGCTGAAAGACAAACAAAAGTATGTGTATGTATATATATGTATGTATAGAAAAAAACGATAGGAACCCTCGTAAATGGCTCCTATATGGAGCAAAATGCTTTTAGCTTCTCCATGGAATAGGGAACGTTTCCCGTTTCATTTTCTACACTCCTTGAAACAAACGACATAACAAGGAAAAATGTCAATCCATTTGAGCGAAGGTGAAGCCATTTTCAACGGACAAATTTACTTCTAAAGCAGCCAATTCTCAATGTTTGGACTGTTCTTCTATGTTTGATTGAAAAATGCGTATTATGTAAACCTTAATTAATTGCTTTCTGTCTATTGTCTCACTTGCCTAGAATTCTCAGTAAGCCAACGCTGCACCGGAACCATCGTTCGAATCAACCGATGATGGATGCCCGACATGCAACTTAATTCCTTCCTTCTACGGATTCATTGAGAGGGACTTCAGAGAGTGAAAGCTGACAATATTGAGAATTTCTTATACATTACTCCGAAAGCAAGGTTCACAAACTGAAACGTTCTTAAAAGCAAAAAGGTCTACATAGTAAACATCAAAATATCAAGATTTTGATGTGGAAATTTGCAACTTCAAGAGATTATTTTAAGGATAAAAAAATATTAAATTTTAAGAAGGTTTTCTAATTAATTCTTTCGTTAAAAAATTGATCTAACGAAAAAAAAAAATATATCAAAGAATTATAGCAGCAAAGAGACTTGATATTGAGTGAACTAATAAATACCAGAGCTTTGATCTTTTTCAGTAAAATCATCTTGTAATAAATCAATAAAGCCTATTGCCTTTGTGTATGATTCATTTATAGCATTTGTCTACTCTCAAATAAATAATAATTTAACTAGAAGATGTAACTTGGCTTTGTTTAGATTAAAAGTATACTATTTAAGATTCTTTATAATATAGTAAAGTTAATCTAATAGTATGAATATTAGTCTACCAATAGAATTTGGCAGGTTTGATTCTCTATCTCCAAAGTTATAATATGATAGTGTTTGGCTAAAAAAAAAAAAAAGAAGATCCTTGCAAGATAGTAAATAAAACATAAGGATTATACAGCGTTTAATGCGCTTGGTTTTTTAATGGGTAGAATGGTGTAATCATTAAGTTTGGCTGCTTTGGTGGCAATTGAGGCTGTGAAACCAACGCAGCAGTAAGGGGATCGCAAGAGGAACTAAAAAATAAATAAATAAATAAGAAGCGAAAACAAAAGGTTCAGTAATAATTTATAGTAGATGGAAATCAATATTTTTATTTTTATTTTTTTTAACGTTCTCCACATAAATACACCACTTCATTTACCATGATTAATATTTAGGATATACAGTGGCTGACACTAACAAGTTGTTTTAAGATTCAACCCAAGAAAGTTATCTAAAGTTTGCCTCCCATGTGATAAACAACTTAATTGGTGATTTTCTTTTCTTTTTTTTTTTTTTCTGGGGGTTACCCTCCATATTTGCTGTGATATGATGAACAATCGTCCTATGAAAGGAGAAAACACACATTAAAGCTCCAAACCAACTTATAGGATATTACACCAAATCCACAGTATGCTCTTCAGAGAGAATGAGCTTTCTAAAGTCTCCTTCATAATTAACTGGGTGCGAACGGCAATGAAGAAATCTTTTTCTTCCATATGGTTCTTCCCCTAACAATTTCCTCCTCATTTGTTTCACCATTGTTTTCCAGGAGATGTGTATACTTGAGTGACATCATGTTTAATGATCCTAGGAGTCCATTTTCAAGCATGATTTCAGATGCCAGAGGAAACCCATTAAACATATTCATGTGGTCATCATTGTTGATGTCCCCCAAATAACCATCTTCCTCTGGTTCACAAAGGGATCGAACTATATCTGAACTTCCGCATTCCCGTCGATATTCTAGGATTATGCTAGAGAGCTGGTGATCCTCCTGGAATTCATCAGGAATCGTCTGTATATGGAAACAGGATATAATTGACTATTTATTCCCTTCAAGCTTTGAAGAAAAATCAAATTTTACTAAAACAAATGAATAAATAACAGTGGGGAGTATTGGTGAAGTACCTCCAGCATCCATCTGACATACTTGACATTGTTCACATGTTGGTTCATATCCAGATCACTTCTCCTTGGCTGAAAAATTTAGAATCTCAAAGTTTCACAAACCTTTACCGAAAGCACAAGAAAATGGTTCTTATAAAGTTTTTCTACCTTCAAATTGGAGTTCACATATGTCGCATTGCTATCCAGCTTAACTATCTTCTCAGGGTTATCTTCTTTGATTGCTTGCTTCTCTGTAAACCATGGGGAAATCTCAGCCCTCACCTCTTCTGGCATTTTTGAAAGCCTCCTTGTTTGTTCATTCATCATAACCCAGGTACTGTATCCATTCATACCAAAGATTCTTTTAGAATACAGAATTCCTGATGCTGCTAGGATTAAAGGAAGAGCACAGACGGTTCAGAAGAGTAAAACCTGGTGGCCCGTGCAAAGATGATGCCCGAGGCTTGACTTCGGATCAGCCAGTCCCGCCGCATTCCATTCTTACCTGATGCTCCAACCCATGTGTCGACTTCTACTACTTCTCCCCTGGCCGAAGTGCAAGGGCATATGTTAATTTCACCATAGGAACTACAATAATTCTGCACATTGAAGTGAATATGCTATAGGAGCAAAATAGTGCGCATCAGTTGATTCCAATAGGTCTTTACTTTAGAGGAGAACGACTGCTGGAGGTTAAAGGCACTAACCAGATGGGATAGTGATCAACTTGGACGTGCATCCTGGAGACAACCCATATCAGATTGTTCCTCACCATTCCATGTGTGGCTCCGAATCCATTGCTCAATAATCCCGACATCCATACGTGATTCAATGCAGTTTCCTGAACATTAACAATATGAGTTTATTTTGAAATGAAAGTCCTGTGGGCTTTTACATGATTGGTATGATACGAAATCATAAAATAAGCACTCGTAAGATTTTGCTGAACTTAAAGTCATAAACACTACCTGGAAGAGATTAAGGATGCTCTCGATTGTTGTAGTTTTGTCAACACCAACTTCATAGGACCTGATGACCACGGTCTGTCTATATCCAACGCCACCTTCAGTGATGACTCCTTGTCTATGTGAATCCACGAACATCTTCTTCGTCGGTATGTTCTGGCGCAGTTGCTGCTCGGAAACATATCCATTTTCGGCCACTGAAGGATCTGATCCAAAACTTGTGGCAACCCCAGATGCCGGGCTTAGTGCCTGTGTCTCAACTTTCGTCCATGACCAACTGGATGCAACATTTAGTTTGAAACTGGTCAGTTTCTTCTTACTTGGGTCATTATTATGACTATCTCTATGACTGGTGGAACACCAAACAGGGTGTGACAATGGGCAAGAAAATGTGGCCATTCCCTCAAACCTTTATATTACCTTTTCCCTTTTTACAAATTTTTATATTTAGAATGGGTAGAGTTCTGAAACAGGGAAATGGGGTCTGAATAGTTTTTATAGACGCTAAGTGACGGAGTTGCCCATGGTAATATGTAAATGACAAAATAAAGGAAAAACCTTGTTATGAAGGGTCTCTTGTGGTCCCTTAGTACTCATCGACATAAAAAAATGGTTTGTTGCATTTGGTCTCGTCTAGGATTGGTGTGACAAACAAATTACTGCGCAGTTTTCCCCTCCTACTTCTTGTTGGCATTTTCTTGCGATCTTGATAACAGTAGTTCAAAAACATGTATCAACTTATTCTATTATTTCACCTATTGCTTTTCCACTACTCTAGGTTAAGTCCCCGTGCATGGAACTTTCACTGGATTTTTTATGAACTTTAAAGTAAAATAATTTTATAAAATGAGAGTAGTTTAACGAATTAGAGTGAATTTATGAGTTTTGATGAGATTTTACGAACTTTTGCTTTTCTTTCAACATAAAATAGCTCAAATGTTTATGACTAACGAATATCGGTCGAACATCTAATTTTTCGGTATTATTATGAACTCAATGGAAACGACAATCCTAAGAATACAGAATCTAGTACTAAAACTATAAAGTAAAATTCACACAATTGAATCATCGAATTTTATTAGATTTGTATGAATATTTGCTTTTTCTTTAGCTTTGCTTAATATAAGAGGAATTGTGAAATATTTAAGATATTTTACGAGCTGATGAAAAATGTTTTAGGCATTTTTGAGTCCCCTTATCATTGCCATCTACCCTCAGGCCTTGAGGTTGCCGAAAATTGACCTAAAGCTAGGTGGCTTGTAACCCTCCTAGAATGATGGACAACTTATCCATCATTGGAGGAAAAAAGAAGAAGCAAAGAATAAAAAAAATCGACTAAAAAATCTTGGGTTTATTGCATGATCCACCTAGTTTTAGGCCAAATTCTGTGCATGCCCTAGTATTATAGTGGGCAGAAATGTGTTTTCTTTTTATTTCCATCATTTTTTTATTTTCGTTAAACTTTCATTTTTTTCCCAAATTTTCTCCACATTATCTATTTTTCTCAAATTAATAATTTGTAAATAAACAATTACTTTAGCAAGGAAACTCCACCTAGCTTTCGATCAATTTGACGACTATAAAATGATTCCTAATTTTAAATGAGGAATTAATTTATATCTAACAGTATAAATATTTAAACTATTAAGTTAGTAGTTTTCAATTTGGGATGATATACATGGTATAGACTATTAGAAGATAGGGAAAACCTAAAATTTTTTAATAAATTGCATTTCAAGCCCTTATCCCTTATAAGTGAGATACCAAATTTTCAATTCTTCAATTACGATATTATTGATAGTAAATTTTCATAGGGGATAGTTGAGGTTGGAGGCAACCTACAAACAAGAGCACACAAGCTAAGAGGAGTGCTAGAGGTGGTTTTAGTATGATTACTTTGCAACTTAAGTAAGCACAAGGATTACAAAGAGATAATATGGACAAAAGTGAGAGAATGTGGAACCCTTTACATGTAGAGTTATTGGGTATAGGCATGGCCGGTGAGCTTTATGTGGAAAGTAGATTATATCTCTAAGATACACTTTAAATTTTGTAAAGAAGATTTTAGGCTAGGCTTATGCTAGCTATAAACTTTTGTTATCTAGTCGAGTTGTTCTCGCCTTATCCTCTTTTAACTTTGTGGATTAGGTCTACATATTGTAGGCTTAAGGGACTAGTCTCTAAGAGGCCAAAAGGTGACATAAACTCAACAAACGCCTTGTAACTAGGTTATTTAAGCTTTTTAAAGCGAAGCTCTTACTCTAGAAAGGTTATTTATGGTGCTAGCAGTTTGGCTTAGATAGTAATGTGGTCAATGGAGCTCTAAGGAGCTTAGTTAAAGCTCTAAGCAGGTTGATCATGGGTTTTTAGGTTTGGCTTGTGCTCTAACAAGGTTGGCTTGACTTTGGAGGCTTACGTCTAAAATACCCTATCAACACTTACCTCTTCACTCTCATTGAGTGATAGGTCAGTGAGGAGAGTAACATCTTGAGAGTGCTTCCAAGTCCTAAGGCGAGCTATTAGTTAAGCTGGGGTTTATAGACGAGTTGTTTTACTATGACGCTGACCATAAATTTAGTACTAGCAAATTAGGGCTTCGCATTGGTGGAGTAGCCAAGTTAGTGGATAGTCCAACGTGAACTAAACCTAGGTTATGAAGTTAGGACCCTAAAGGATTTTGACAAGGTCAGTATTTTGAAGGTATGCCATATAATGGAATTATTGAGCTGCTTTATGCTTTTGCCCCTAAGACTAATTTGATCGAGTTATGGTGACTGAATTCTAGGATTATTTGAATTGGGAAAGGGGAGTTGATAGGAATCAAAGTACTGGACCTCTAACCCAAGCCTAAGTTGGAGGGCTTAAGAATATGGCTAAGGGAGTTCTCTTGTGTCGACTTGTGCCTAATGAATTCAAGTTGCTTCAATCTACCAATTTGCTGCCTTATCCAAGTTGAATTTGTTTGTGCTTGTCAAAAGTCTCCAACTACCGACTTGAGGTACATTCAGACAATAGCTTGGTCTACCAAACCATTTGCCCAGCCAACCTGAATCCAAGCTGCACTGAGTACACTTGAGCTAAATTCACCTCTGAAGGGTTACATGCTCTACTTAGCAATACCAAACTATTAGCTCGGCTCAACATCATTACTTGGCAACAACTAAGCTAACCTACAATTTGTCTGTTTTGCTAAGTGTGCGACCACTGACCATCCACCACGTATCCAAGTACCCTAAATGACATAATCTTTCATTTAGAATGCTTGCTTTTGCTAATTTCTCATTTATGCCCTTCAAACATTCCTTATACCATACTTTTTTTGGATATTATTCTTTTTAGTCTTTTCCATTTTTAGGTAGGATGCCCTAACTTTTCAGATAGAAATACCCTTTGAGATATGTAGCCGCAACATATCTGATACATTGATTGTATTTTTGTTTTCATGAGCATTTCTCTCTGTTTTGCTTGCTTGCTTATTTACTTTATTCTTATCCTAACCCTTAAGTAAGATTAGGTGGTGAGTACCTTCATTGGGTTAGCTTGTGCACCATATTTAGTTCACTCTATGAGTCCTCCGTAGTTATCTAATGCATAATATCCTTGGAGTGAATTGAGGTTTTCTTGTGCATTTCCATCCTTGTTTTTAAGTCTTTTGCAAGCTTGGACCTATCCTGATACGATCACCTTTGTTGGTCCTTCGCATGACTATATCAAGAGTGATATGATGTTGTTGATAGATTTTAGATTCAAGGCATTACAACTTGCTTGAGAAGTTTTTATTTTCATTTGTCTTTACTTGGACAAATTCAAGTACTAACTACCAAGAACATGTATCGACCACTTGTAGGAATAGTAATACGATATGGATCCATCCCGAGGAGATCTAAGCTATAGGCTTCATACGTAGGTCATGTGGTGAGATCTAGTAAGGGCTTATAATTTTGATTAGATCCCCATAGCTATTAATTAGTTCTTATGGGCATCGATAAATAGGTAGTGTCCAGCCCTATTCGGTTTTCCTTAATTTAACTTATATTAAGCTTAACTCGCTTAATATAAATCACTCAACATAAAATTAAGAAAAAATATTTTTCTTAAAAAAATGTTTAAAAAAGTATTTTGAATAATAACTTGGAGTTGTCAACCAATTAAACTGATAAAAAGTTAAATTAGGGTTTTTGAGTGGAAAAACTCTAATTTAGCCATTAGTCCACAGATTTTCTAAAAAACATATAATTTTTCAGAAAATTTAACTAGAGAAATGGGATCAAAGGCTAATCTATTAAAACGAAAGTCACCTTATAAAAATTAAAAAAACTAACTAATGGGCCTTTAATTTTTGAAATTTTTTCTAAAACAGTGAAAACATGCAAAAATGCATAAAAATGAATTTATTATTATTTTTTATTATGAATTTTCCTTAAAATGAAAAGAAAACAAAATATTTTACAAATTTTACGGTTACCCCAAATGTGTCTATGTACATGCTAATCGGAATTAAACCGATCGTAGTTCTCATTTTTTAGAAAGCTTTAGTATGTGAATAAATTTTATTTTTTGAAAAGTAGCTAGGTAGGCTTATGTTTTGAGCTATTTTATTTTTATTAAGAAAATCCTAAAAAGGAAATCCTAATTTTTTATTGTCCAACTATGTTAGTATTGACCATTGCTAGAAAAAATAAAAACTAAATAAATAAAGAGGTATTAAAATAAACCAAACAAAAGGGAAAATAAACCCAAAGAACACAAACCCATCTATTACTAAATTTATAGGTCGAATTAGGAGCTTATTACGCTTGGGTTGGTCAAAAGAGAATCTAAGGGTTGGCTGAAGAAGAAGGATGTAACGACAAATCAACTTCACGCGGTGGTCTCTAAGCGATGAATTGAATGGGAAACTTGATTCTTATGAGTAATTGATTAATGATAGGAGCTTTAACCACTACGCTACAGGATTTCGTGATGAATTCATGTGATTTCATGAGTGATTGGTAGTGGTAACTATGGATGCAACAGCTTGGTTATTGTACGGTGCTACAATCATCGATTGGTGGTCAAGTAACATGAGTTTGGGTCATGAGAGAGGGATCAGAGATGGGTGGCTGCTACGTAAATGGAAAGGGAACAAGGTGTGAGGGGTTTCAGGTATAATGTTTAGAGTTGAAAAAGAAAACATCGAGCATAGGGGTTGTTGATTGTGTATGGGGCATGGAATCAATCTAGATTGATAGTCGAATCCCCCTTTTTTATAGATTAACATTCCTATCATTGTTAAATCTTTTAGATCTCTTCAAATAGAATTCAATCTTGAGTAGGGTTTTAACAAATCTAATTTTTACAAGATTTAATGATATTTGCTTTAGATTTGTTAATTTTTCTAATGATTAAATCATGATTTTATTCAAACCCTAAAAAAATCTAAAGATTTGATCTAATCTACTTTCAAGATCAAGTTACAGAAGCTCCATATTCTATTTAGTTTTTTATCTTGGACCTAACTCAATTTAACCTGTTTTAAATTGATCATGGCCTTTTAATATAATCCAAAATACACATGCTAACCATTTAATACCATTCTTAAATTTAATAAATCCCGAGTCTATTTTAATTAGTTTAGTTAAAATATTTTTCAAATTGAATAAAAATTCACTTTATACTTTACTAGACTATTTTTTAAAAAAATATTTTTCTAATGAACATAAATTATTTATAGACTTAAAATTTATTAAATTGTATGCATATTTTCAACTATTGTTTGATTCGACCTTAAATGATTAACTAACTTGACTTTGACTCTTGACACTTTATATTTATTTTATTTTTCAATTTTTTTTAATTTTTTAATTTTTTTAAAACCTAGCCCAAAAAAGAAAATCCTAAAAATAAAAGGGTGCTAAAAATGGGATGTCCACAACTGCTCTTCTTTATAGTGAAATTTATAAAAACTTTGCTACGAAGATAAAAATACATGTCCATTTTTGCTAGGTCTTAGCTTGAATTGACAGAGCAAGATTGAATAAGTCCCAACTTAACAGGTTAGAATAAAAAGGATAAGATCTTGACTTGACAAGTTAAGGTAAAAGGCTTTGAATATCAGAAAAATAAGGTCTCGACTTTAAAGGTCAGGTATCCTTAAGAGGATAAATCTCTTTAGGGATCGGTTGCTCGAAAGGATAAATCTTTTGAAGACAAGATAGGATGACTCTCTATTAGCGACAAAATAGGACAGTACTCTTATAAGCATGTAATTTGATAATTGACTGGATGGCGCTCCACTAAGCAAGTAGTCTAACTAAAGATAGGATGGTGCTCCATTAAGTAAACGATCTTAGAAGGAATTGTATGGCTCTCCACTGAGTAGGTAATCCAAAAAAGAATAGGACAACACTCCTTTGAGCAAGTGATCATAGAAAGAACTGGATGGTACTTTACTGAGTAGGCAATCCAAAAAAGAATAGGATAATGCTATTAGTCAATGCTCAAACCAATGTATCATGACCATCAAGGGAGATAAGCCCCAATACAAAATGGAGAGTGCTAGTGAAGGAGAAGATGAAGAGGGACTCGATAAGGTGTAAGAAGGATTTCTTGAAAATTCTGATGTTGTGACCCCACCAAAACTAGGGGCTAAGTACTGTTTCATCGTTCGAAGAGCTATCGGTACCTTTATTTCTAAAGAGGATAAGTAGAAGGAGAACCTCTTTTATCCGAATTGCCAAGTCAGTGGCAAGCTCTATGCATTAATCATAGATGGACGAAGTTGTATCAATGTCATAACACAAGGAGTAGTCATAGCCCTGAAGTTGCCAACCAACCTGCACCCTAAGCCATACAAGATTCATTGGTTGAATGAGAAGAGAGGTCTATCCGTTGCCGAGCAATTTAGAGTGCCCATTACTGTTGGTGATAAATACAAAGATAAGGTGTTATGCGACGTCCTGCCAATGTGCACTTTACACATATATGTTTGATTTGGACTGACCTTGGCTGTTTGATTTGAGAGTATTGCATGATGAGTATAAAAACACCTATATGTTCCAAAAGGATGGGAATAATGTTATACTAACCCCAATGTGCCCCAAAGAAGTATAGGAGTCACAAGAGAAGGTTACCCAATCATTATAGCAAAAGTCACTAGTGATTTCCTGAGAACAGTTTTCTAGAGATGTCAAGACGAAAGAGTGTATGCTCCTATTAGTAAGGAAGCTATTAGAAGTGTGAGAAGCTAGAGGCTTACCTATTGAGGTACAGATATTATTACAGGAGTATGCCAACTTCTTTCCTACCAAGATGTTGAGAGGTTTATTACCCATCGAGGTATAGAACATTGTATTAACCTTCAACTTGAAGCTACTCTTCCTAACCGGCCTACCTACAGGCTCAACCTTAAGCAAGCTATTAAGCTGAAGAAACAGGTTGATGAGTTAATTGGTCATGGATATGTCCAAGAGAGTATGAGCTCCTATGCTGTATCGGTTGTTCTATTGTCGGAAAAGAATGACTCATAGAGAATGTACATTGATAGCTGAACAATCAATAAAATCACTATTAAATACCGCTATTCAATCCCATGGTTGGATGATATGTTAGATGAGTTGCATGGTGCCTACATCTTTTCAAAGATTGATTTGAAGAGTGGCTACCATTAAATGCAAATGAGACTAGGAGACAAATGGAAGACTAACTTCAAAACAAGGGATGGTCTATTTGAGTGGATGGCAATGCCATTTGGTCTAACAAATACATCGAGCACTTTTATGTGACTCATGAATCATGTCCTAAGACCATTGATTGGCAAATGCATTGTGGTGTACTTCAATGATATTTAGTATATAGTACCGATCTCATGTCCCATGTCATGCATTTGTATTTGATATCCTCCATACTAAGAAGCTATTTTGCAATCTAAAGAAGTATGTGTTATGCCTAAACGAAGTAGTATTCCTCGGATATGTTGTTTTTGGGAGAGGTGTTAGAGTTGACGATGAGAAAGTTTGAGCTATTCTTGAATGGCCGACACTGACTAATATTGCTGAAGTAGGGAGTTTCTATGGTCTAGCTTCATTTTATCGAAGATTCATTTGAAACTTTAGTTCCATAGCTACCCTATTGACTGAGCCGACCAGGAAGAACTTTGAATTCAAGTGGCTTGAGAAGGCTCAAAAGAGTTTTGACGAGATCAAGTCCAAGTTGATTTCTGCCCTAGTCCTCATCTTGCAAGCATTTAAGGAAGTTTTTAAGCTAGAATGCGATGCATTTAGAGTAGGCATTGGAGCTATTCTTATGCAGTAACATAGACCAATTGCTTATTTTAACAAGAAGCTTGGAGCTTTACCTTGAATTACTTGGCTTATGACAAGGAGTTTTACACCCTTATCTGAACATTTTAGAACTAGCAACACTACCTACTGCCGAGAGAGTTCATCATCTACATAGACCATGAATCTTTCAAGCATCTCAGAGGGCAGTAAAAACTTTCTCAATGTCATGCTAAGTGGGTTGAATTCTTGGTGACTTTTTGCTATATCATACGATATAAGAAGAGAAGCACTAATATTGTGGCAGATGCACTCTCTCTTCAACACGTTCTTATTGCAACCTTAAAAGTTAGGATACTTGGATTTGGCACCATGCCCAATTAGTATGAGCTTGATCCATATTTTGGCCCTTAATAGCCAAGTGAAATGTTGAAGGAGTCATGGATGGGTTTTGTTTGAGGTGAGGGTTTCCGATGAAAGGTAAGTAAGTTTGTATGTTGAGTGGTTCTACTTAGGAGTTACTTATCTGAGATGCCCATGTTGGTGGCTTAGCTAGCTACTTTGGTGAGAAGAAACGGCTAAGTTGCTAAAAGAACACTTCTATTGGCCAGGGACAATGAAGGATGTGCGTCGAGTCCTTAAGAGATGTGAGGTGTATAAACATACAAAGGTTAGAAAGGAGTCGTATGGAGAGTACACATACTTGCTTATACCTGAATGGCCATAAATTGATCTGAGCATGGATTTCATGTTTGGCTTACCTAGAACACTGAGAAGACATGATTCTAATATGATGGTGGTTGATCGATTTAGTAAGATAGGCCACTTCATTCCCTACCACAAAACTAATAATACGTTATTTGTTGTTAATCTCTTCTTTTAAGAGATCGTACGGCTGCATAGAGTGCCAAGGAGTATTGTGTTTGATTGTGATTAAAAGTTCATGAGCTTCTTCTAGAGAGCCCTATGGAAGAACCACTAAGCTCATGTTTAGCATTTCTTGCCATTTGTATACAGACAGCTATAGAGAAGTTGTGAATAGAACAATCAATAACCTCCTCTGAGTTGCTGTTCGGAAGAATTTACATGATTGAGATTTGTGCCTACCCATCATTGAGTTCACTTACAACTGCTCAACTCACAGCATTACAGGAAGGTCACCATTCGAGGTCGTCTATGGACTTAGCCTAAACTTACCTTTAGATATGGTTATTCACCTAACCTCCTAAGGAGAAAGTTAATTTGGCCTTTAATGCGCTAAGGAGTTCCAAAAATTTCATTAAAAGGTTACTAAGAAACTAGCTAAGACCATGGCCCAATAAAAGGAATAAGGAAGCCAATGAAGGAGGCAAGTCATTAACAACTTAGGAGAACTTATCTAGATTTACCTCAAGAAGGAGCATTTTCCAGGGAAGAGGACGAATAAGTTATCCCCCAAGTTGGATGGACCTTTGAAGATCCTTCTGTATGTCAATAACAATGCCTATGAGCTTAAGCTACCTAAAGGATACGAAGTATCTCTTACTTTCAACGTTGTTGACTTAACAACCTATGTGCTGAAAGAAGAAGAAGAACAAGATTTGAGGGAAAATCTTCAACAACCTTAGAGAATTGATGGACTGCTGACCTTCAGACCCCTCACTTATGTTGGTCTTTGAGGCCTTCAATCTCTTGCCAGAAGAATTCTTTTTTGATAGCCTACCAAGGATGAGACATAGTGTATAGAAGAACTGTTGGTGAACTCCTTGAGAACTTAGCTTAGATATACCCTACTTTATTTTGATCCTTATGCTGTCGATGACCACTCATGTATTGAGGTTGAGGTCAATACATACCAAGCTTTGCTCTAACCTACTGGAATTTCATATGCCAAGGCTAGCCAGCCAAGTACCAAGGCTAAGGCCCCTATGCGTTGGGTCATTCTCTTTTGGCCTAATGAATAGCAATATCCCTTATTTGCCTCGGCAATTCTAGATACTACCTATCTACAGCTGCTACATCTTGAACCCAACTTAGTTATTACGCCTCAAGATTCCCTAGCACGAACCCATTAATAGGCTACCACCTGTCCATCACTTTTTCTGACATTGTACTATTATTCATTTTCGTCATTTGTCTTGTTTATCCCTTATGTACATATTAAGAATCCCTTTCTTCTATATTCTTTTTTGTAATTTTCCTTATTTGTAATTTTGCCATAAGGACTTACTACAAATAGTCACTTTTCTCTATAACCAAGAGGTTAGCTTAAGTACTGGCCCCACTACCCATGCCAATGTTGGCTAAGTACATCTGTTGCTACGAACTACATGATATTGTAGAGTGTAAATGGACTTTGGTTGCCTGCTTTTTATGTGGTAAGACTAGGCATGTCAATAAGGATTGTAAAGAATTGACTCTGATGCACCAAGATTTCTACTTTAGATGTAATCAGAGAGTCACCAAGTAGCAAAATGTAGGGAACAAGAAAACAGCTTGTTCAAATCGCTTAGCTTGCTACAACTCAAAATACCACTAGAGTAACTTGACCCTAGCCTAGACTTCACTAGAGAACATCGGCCCAGGTCTTTGTGCTCCGGCAATAGAGTCAGAGTCAAGAGACTATTGATGTGGATACTTTAGTAGGTATGCTTACTATTCTTAACTAGAGTGTACATGTTTTATTTGATACTGGAGTATCCTGTTCTTGCATTGCTAAATCCTTGGTGAATGCATGTGTATTGTGTGATGTACTTCTAGATGCTCCCTTAATTGTGAATACACCTTAGGGAGTGAAACTATTTTAAGTAGAATATGTCGAGACATAGAGATTGCTGTAAAAGGGATGATTTTACCAATAGACTTGTTAGTGTTAGCCATGTCAGATTTTAACATTATCCTAGGTATAAACTGGTTGGTAAGGCACCATGCAAGTATTGACTGTTATAACATAGTGATCATGTTTGAGTTAGCGGGTTATGAAGAGCATTGATGATGAGTTGTGGGGAAAGCCTATCCTAGTAGCTTTGGGTATAAAGACTAATGAAGTATTGAAGCTATAATAGATACTTATTGTTGATAGGTAGTTTTTGCTCATCTGACATACTCATTCATTTGGCTACCAATAAGCTAAATAGTCGAATCTCTCAGCATACCTCTAGATTGATGGCACACGACATTTCTGCTGAGTAGCATAAATCCGTTCCTGATTTAAATTCAAGTCCATGGCAGGAATGGTTATCATAAGTACAATTATATTACATAATTGCTTGCTCTCCCTACATATTAGGAAAGATGTCAAATCAAGAAGCTCTTATATGTCTTAACAGTTACTCCAACAATTGCCTTAGACACTACAACCACCTATAAATATTGAAAAGAAACTTTGTAAGAGCTCTCTAAAACTTTTTTACTCACATACTTTTATATAAAGTCACCCTACTAACTTAAGCATCAGAATAGCTGCATTGGACTAGCCTCGGTACCAAGCTTTTCATTCTCTTTTGTAGGATTTTCCTTCATCCCAAAATTCACTAACAACACTTATGGTATAGGGATTCCTAAACATCTTCTTAGACAATCTACCTGGTCTACTATTGGACAGAGAAGTAGAGTTTAATATAGACCTAATACCAGACAACAAGCCCATATCAAAACCAGCATATAGGATCGCACCTACTGAACTTGTTGAGTTGAAGAAGCAACTACAAGAGCTACAAGATAAGGGTCTCATAAGATAAAGCTCATCTTCTTAGGGGGCCCCAATTCTTTTTGTGAAGAAGAAAGATGGGAGCATGAGAATGTGTATAGATTATAGAGATTGAATTAGGTGACTGTAAAGAATAAGTACCTACTTCCCTGAATCGACGACCTGTTTGATTAGTTGCAAAGGACATAAGTATTCTCAAAGAGCGATTTGAGGTCAAGATCTAAAGGTAAAGGTCAAAGATGTGGAGAAGATAACTTTTTGAACCAAGTACGGGCTATACAAATTTCTAGTTATGCTGTTTGACCTCACTAATGTGCCTACGACGTTTGTGAACCTTATGAATTGGGCATTCTAAGAGTATCTAAACAAATTTGTAGTGGTCTTTATGGATGATATTCTCGTTTACTCTAAAAGCAAAGAAAAGCATGAGCAGCATTTGAGAATCATATTAAGTAAATTGAGAGCAGAGAAGCTATATGACAAATTTAGCAAGTGTGAGTTTTGGTTAGATCAAGTAGCCTTCTTAGGTTACATTGTGAACAGTGAAGTTATATTAGTGGATTTGGAGAAGATAAAAGTTATGGTGGAATGGTTGAGACAAAAAACATAATTGATGTCAGAAGCTTTCTAAGGCTTATAAGGTAGTATAAGAAGTTTGTAGAAGGATTCTCTTGGTTAGCAATGCCTTTGACTTAGTTAACTCAAAAGGGGGTGAAGTTTGATTGGAATGACAGATGCAAGCAAAGTTTTTAGTAGTTGAAAGAGAGACTTGTGACTGCCCTGGTGTTGTCTTTACCTCGCAGTAGAGAGGATTTCGTGATTTACAGCAATGCTTCAATTCAGGGACTTAGGTTATACTTAACAAAAACTAGAAAACTTAAGTGTTTAGCATTCAATCATGGCATACTCATTAACATATATAGTTTAATGTCTCCTATTCTTCCCATTAACACTTAAATTATACATTACCCTCGATGTGCAAATAAACAATAGAAGTACAAAAATTAAGAGGGAAAAATAAAAGAAAAAGGGATAAAGGAACTAAAACTTCCCCAATTTAAGCTCTAATGTTAAATCTTTTGAAATTTCCACGCTAAAAGATTCCATCTCCTGAATTGAGTTCATATAAGCCTTATAGAACAAAAGAAAATACAATTAAAGAAAAATAAAAGTAATAAAATTAAAACCCAAAAGTAAAGCTAGTGCACATGCAACCAAAAGAAGTCCGTTAAAAAACAGCATAGAACTAGCAAGAATAATACTTTGCTAACTACAAAATACATCAAGAACACAGAAAGGCGCAAAAGTTAGCATATCCTACTCTTATCCTTACTTGTTGATCTTTCACATCTTCTATGTTTGCATCTACATTCATTATATCATCTTGCTCTTTCTCATATTCTCTCCCCTCTTCACTAGCCTTCATGTCCTCATCCTCATTCTCACTATTAATGGTGATGTCATCTTCCCTCGTAAGTGGAAATTTAATTGCAAATTTCTCAACCATACTTTTAAAAATGCCATAATTTTAGACTTATGTCTAAACACTCCTTTTTTAGAGGTTGGTATAAAGAAACCAAGAATTGATCAATTGTCCAACATCTCTCCTTAGGTCTTGAATTTGATACGTTAGGTCATATCTTGTGGAAAACTTAGCTTATTCTTTCTCCTTAGGTATCTTCTTTTTGATATTTTTAGATTGATGACCCATTAATGGAAAGATGCAATTGACAACAGTATCACAATCCTTCCATAAATTCTTGGTTAACTTGGAAGAAGCACAAGGGAATAAAGGTAAATGCATACCATAAGTCAAGCGCAATTGGAAAGTTAAAGACCGAATTTGCTTGACCAAGTTCACTAAGTACCTAGAGAGGATCACGCCCTAGTTTCGGGCATGATCTTACTAATGCTTCTCTTTGCCTTCATAGTGATTACTCACAAATTCCCCCTTATTTCTTGCAAAAACTTGTTCAAACTTTCAATCAATGCATGGAAGAATTCAATTTAAGTTGTTAATGTAAAAAAGAAAAAAATGCAAATGAAGTAAATTTTTCTTTTTTCAATGAAAGGAAAAGAAAACCAATGAGTGGAAACTAAATAAAGTGTAAACTTCCCTTGTTTTCAAATCTATCCTTATCCTATAGGTTTGGGATTCTTTTTTGTGCTACTTGGCACTTCTAAGGATCTTGTTGACATCGGCTTAGCCACTTGTCAAATTAAATTCCTAATTTTGTCCACCCATCTCTTCCACAAGTCCTAAAAAGCCATATGCTAATCTTAAACATGTCCTATAAAAGAAAACAACGATAGAAAAAATGATTCGAATAATAAAAAGTAAGGAAAGAATAAATGAGTAAAGAAAAGCAATTAGATAATAAGTTAAAGGGTTTTCCTAATATCCAAAATCTTTAGTACCTAGCAACGGTGCCAAAAATTTGATGGGAGGCAAGTGTATCTATCAGTTTTGTAGTATAGCAAATGTAAGTTTAAGTGTCTATCCCCTAAAGACTACTTATTGAAATACTAGTAATTCTCCTTAATGTTTCTATTATCTAACCTAACAATTAAGCAGGAAATATCAAATTATTAAATCTAAACTAAACTAATCTAATCTAATCTAAAGGAACAATAAAATAAAGAAATACTAAAATATGAAAATAAAAAAGAACAAAATTATTGAGAATGCATGAACTTTAATATTTAAATATTGAATTTTCTCTTAAAATCTATGATACATTCAATCTCATCTTTGCTATTGGATCGTAAGAGTTCCTAAATTGGGTAAACTGGACTCGTGTCTCTTAATTGACTCCTAACCTTGAGTATATTCTACCCAAATCATTTCTACTATAAAATATTTCAAAGTCGCATTAAGTACTTAAACAATACTATTAGGTTACCTTATTCTTGAGAAATTAAATAGCTAATCGCTTAGTTTATTCAATTTTTTCTAATCACACCTGTCCATCTACTATAGGATCTTGCGAGACTTTATAACAAACTTAAACATTGAATTAATGATCTGAACTTATTAATTCAATACAATAAAGCACATGTAATTAGATCTCAAGAATAAGAAATCATAGATTGAATAAAAACCAAATAAATAATTCTATGTTGATATTAAGATTTAATATCTAAATACTAAAAAAATTAACTTAATTCATCATAAGGAAATGGAAAAGAAACATAAGGGAGAGGGGGTTAAGAGACAACCCTCTTTCCTAAGAACGAATTGTATGATATATGTGTTTAATTTGCAAGGCTTGTATCCTATTTATAGCATAAGGAATCTTGAAAATATATCTTTCAATGTATTTTTAACATATCTCTTTAATATTTCTTCTTCCAAAATTTGGCTTCAAAGATATATGGAAGCATGGCATCTTTTAAGGCTTAAAATCTTTCCAAAATAAGAAGATTTGTAAAGAATGGCATGTTTGTGCCCTAGATCACACTTGTGATCTTACCTGTGATCTTTCCATACTTCAAAAATAGCAAAATTATTGACAGGAGAGAACATACCCAAGAACATGGCCGTGTTCCTACCCTTGATCTTCTCAGTAGGCAAATTCTTCCTTACTTCCTTACTCTTTTGCTCGTGATTTCAATTTATAGTCATTATTCATGGATATGATCCTTTCCTAAGCTTCAAAACTTGTCCAAATCTTCTTCAAATCATCCAAAAGTTGATCAAGATCACCAAACCAACCAAATGAAGCATGTAATCAAAATATAAACAAATTAAGCATCGAAGTTGATAAAAATGCCTAGAAAATTTTATAAAAGCATTATAAAATCAACTATAAAATGTATAAGTCTATGCACTCATCAAAGTAACCTTTCAACAATGCTTCTAAGTCCTAAGGTGAGCTATTAGCTATGCTAAGGTTCATGGATGAGTCACTTTACCATTACGCTAACCCTAAATATGGTGCTGGTGAATCAAGGCTTCTAGTTAGTGGAATAGCCAAGTCAATAGGTGGTCTAAGGTAGATTAAACCTAGGTTGTGAAGTAAGGACCTCAATGGCTTTTGATCGAGCCAGTATGCTAAGGGTATGCCATGCAATAGGACTACTGAGCTGCTATAGGCTTTTGCCCTTCAAGACTGAGTTGATCGAGTTATGGTGATTGAATTCTAGGGTTATCTAAATTGGGAGAAGGGAGTGATCTGATGTCATTAACAAATTATAAATTCAAGGCATCGCAACTTGCTTGAGAAGTTTTTATTTTAATTAGTATTTATGTATGCAAATCCAAGTCCTAACTGCCAAGAATATGTATCAACCATCTATTAGTTATATTAATACGATTGGATCTATCCTTAGGAGATCAAAGACACATGGCAAGATTTAGTGAGGGCTTATCTTATAATGTTGGTTAGATCCCCATAGCTATCAATAGGTTCCCATGCGCATCGATAAATAGGTGAGCTCTCACTCTAAAACCTACTATTACTTCTTGCAAACTTTAGGGTTCCTTTCAAAAGCGTTCTTAGTGCAGACCTTAGCTAAGAACAGTCAAGGCCGGTTATAAGGGTAAGTCTAAGCTTGCCAAAAACTTGAAAGAAGTGATGAAGAAGCGCATGAGAGAACAGACATGAGAGAAAGTAAGCAAACCCATGAACAGCTCCAAAGGATATGAGAATATGACACTCTAGTGGAACTTTCGAGAACTTATGGTGCAACTCAATATGACGCACGAGTTAGTCTAGTAAGGTTACTTGCCACCTAGCCTTGCTTAAGAATTAGGCTAAGAGTGAAAATGAGAGTAACCAAGCTAACGGGAGCAATGTTCACAAAAAAGAAATATTTAGTATATTAATGACGATAAGATGATCTGTAGTCACATGTACAATAGGTATTTATATCCAAGAATTTAAGGCAACTTGTCTATAAATGGAAAAGACAAAAAGGGTATCGTCCTAAAGAGGTAATGTATAAAGAATGCAAAGGGTAAAAATGAATATTCAAGAAAAAATAATTGGTGTAGCAAATTCTTCATATGGTCTTAGATACATATAGCAATGCGTTGGTGATACCATTGGAAAATGTAGATAAAACAGTACGATTCAGTTGGGTGGTTGAGCATAGGTTGTTGAAGGTTCGTGCAAGGTCGATATCTCGGCCTCTTGGCACCAGTGTTGCTAAGTAAGTGGTCGATTTGGTCAAGGTCGCGTAGGTGCACAGAGTTTGGCTGTTATCAAGGTATCATTCCAGTCAACATATGATTTTAGAGAGATGTTCAGTCACTTAGCTTGGCATTAGGAGTTAATCAGCACTCATGATTAGTTTAGCTACGATAAGAGTTAGTTAGAGTAGAAGGATTTGCTGCATCAAACCTTCGAGGCCTTGAGCTCGGCTGCAACTTAGGAGTCTGATAACTTGATTCCAATCATTCCCTTCTGATTGATTTGAATTTGGGATCAAATCTAGTTAGCCTTTGTCTAGTGTTCCATCAAGGTGATCAGGACTAAGGTCGGCAACATTGAAAGTCTTGGAAACCCCATAATCTTCTAGTAGCTTTAACTTGTAAGCATAGTCATTGACTTTCTATAAGATTCTAAAGGGGCCTTCAGCTCGAGCGGATAGTTTGTTCTTTTTCTTATTCAGCAACCTCTCCTTGCTCAAGTGTAACATTACTAGGTCTTCGGGTTAAAACGATACTAACTTCCTTCCTTTAGCTTTTTCTCACATTTTTCTGACTGCCTGGTCGATTTGCCGAGAAACCTTGTTGTAAATGTGTTGTAGGGATTGGGCATGCGCTCTTGCATCAGGATCCTCTTGTTTGGACAAGGGTACAGGGGTGTGGTCAAGAGGTAGTTTAGGGTTAAAACCATAGACAACCTCGATGGGAATGTTTAGTAGTGTCATGCTTCATTCGGTTATAGGCGAATTTTACTACGAGCAGATAGACATCTCAATCAGTCAAGTTCTTCCCTCCTATAACTCAGAGTAATGATCATAAAGTATGATTGACTACCTTGGTATGGCCATTAGTTTAGGGGTGATAAGAAGTGCTGAATAGTAATTTAGTCCCCGTCTGACGTCACAGGGTTCTCCAGAAAATGGCTTAGGAACTTTAGGTCTTTGTCTAAGACTACACTTTTTAGCATGTCGTGTAATCGAACAATCTCTTGCAAGAAAAGAGAAGCAATAGCCAAAGCATCGTTAGTCATGGAGTAGGGCACAAAGTATGCCATCTTACTAAATCTATCTATGACAACTATCATCAAATCTTTGCCTTAGGCTGTTCTTGGTAATCCGAGGACAAAGTCCATACTCAACTTAATCTAGGGTCTTGTTGGGACAGGTAACGGCATTGCTTTCCCTTATTTGGTTCGACATTTGGCCCTCTTGTACACGGCATAACATTCAACAATTCGATGTACGTCTCGCCTTATCCTTAACTAAAAGAAGTGCCCACTTGGCAACTTATACGTCCTTCTCTCCCTAAAATGGCCGAATAGCCTTCCACTGTATGCTTCCCTAATTAGTAACTCTTTCGATAAACAACTTAGCACGCACAATTTTCCACTTCGAAAAAAGTACCCATTTTCCTCATAATATTCGTCCACTATTCTTCTATCAACACATTGCCTAAGTATGGGCCCGAAATGTTGGTCTTGTGGATACCGTTATTTAATACTTGCAAACCTGATCAACTTGGTCTGCAGTTTGGTCAAGAGCGCATGTTTTCTTAAAAGAGCATCTGCAACTACGTTGTTCTTCCCTTGTTTATACTTGATCACAAAATTGACTCCCTTAAGGAATTTAACCAACCTTGCTTGCCGCTTCGATAGTTTGGTCTAACTTCGAATGTACCTTAGAGATTCATGGTCGGTATAGATAACAAACTCTCTTAGGAATAGATTATGCTACCATACTTGGAGTGCTTGGATGAGTGCTAAGAGTTTTTTATCATATATTGAGTAGTTCAGTTGAGGTCCTCTGAGCTTCTCACTATGGTAAGCAATCGGTCGGCCTTTTTGCATTAGGATAGCGCCTATACCTATGCCTAACACATTACACTCCAGCTCAAATATCTTCTCGAAGTCAAGTAAAGCCAGTACAGATGTGGAAGTTAATCTTTCCTTTACTTTGGCAAAACTTCTTTCTTCTTTTTCTCCCTATTTGAATTTGATGTTCTTCTTTGTCAGTTCGATTAAGGGTAAGACTATGGTACTGAAATTCTTGATAAACCTTCTTTAAAAGGATGCTAGTTCATGGAAACTTCTTACCTTAGCATAGGTGGTTAGAGTCAGCTACTCTACAATGGCTTAGATCTTCTCGTCATCCACTTGTAAGCCTCCTCTACCAACTACATGGCCTAGAAACACCACTTCCTCCAGACAGAAACAACACTTCTTTAGATTGCCGAATAACTTTTCGACTTAGAGTACATCTAATGTGGCACGGAGATATTTACAATGACTCGGCATGTCGACACTGTATACTAGGACATCATCGAAGTACACCACAACAAACTTCACGATAATATTTCTTAGCACATGGTTCATCAGTTGCATGACAGTACTTAGGGCATTCAACAAGCCAAATGGCATTACCATCTACTCATAAAGTCCATGCCGAGTTTTGAATGCAGTTTTCCATTTGTCTCCCAACCTCATCCAAATCTAATGGTAAACAAACTTTAGATCGATCTTACTGAAAACCTTAGCCCCACTTAGTTCGTCTAGCATATCATCCAACCTAGGGATTAAGTATCAATACTTGATCGTGATCTTGTTCATGGCTTGGCTATCAACACATATTCACTATGTACCATCCTTTTCCGATACTAGGAGCATTGGAGTAGCACAGGGGTTGAGACTCTCCCTTACATAACCCTTTTCCAGTAGTTCATTGACTTCTCTTTAAAACTTAACAGCTTGTTCGGGATTCATCCAATAAGCTAGTTTATTCGGTAAAGTAGTGTCGGGTATCAAGTCAATGCAATTCTCAATGCCTCTGAAAGGTAGCAAACCTTCTGACACTTGTTTTGGAAATAGATCGACATACTTTTCCAATAGCCTTCTCACCTTATTAGGTAGTTCAAACGGTTCTTTCAATTCCACTATCCTCTAAACCAACATAAAAGTTAGCATATCATCCTTTATGGCTTCTCGAAGCTTAGTCCTACTCAGTATTAAGGCCTTCTTGAATGCTCAAGCAAGTTTAGCTTATAATTTGCTAACTTGACTTGACATCATTAAGTTCAAAGTAACCTTCTTGCCATCTTGCTCGAAAACATAGGTGTTTCAAAAACCATCGTATATAACCCTTCGGTTAAAGAGCCACGGTTGACCTAATAGCACATGTGATGTGCACATGGGTAGTACATTACAAAGGATCTCGTTAGAATAATTCCCAATAGAAATGGGCAGCAGTACTGGTTGAGTTACATGTAGGGTACCCTTCTTATTCAGACAGTACAACTTATACGACTTCAAATGCGAGACAATCAGTGACTTCAGCTTCTTAATTAGATCAGCAGATGCCATATTAGTGCAACTTCCACCATCTATAATCATTACGCATATCTAATCATTCACCTTACATGTGATGTGAAATAAATTCTCTCTCTAGTCCTCCTCAAGTGAGGGTTCCAAGCTCATTATATGTCAAACAATTAAGATCAATTGATCCAAGTCCTCAGCAAACACATCCTCCTCAATTAGGTCAGTATTTGCACCATGCTCTTCCTTCCCTTCTCTTCTTTCTCCTCAGGTTCCTCATCCATGCTATCTGCCTCGACTTTTAGGGCATCTCCCTTGATAATCATAGTCCTTCGATTCAAACACTGAGCAACCATGTGTCTAAAACCCTTAGCATTTGAAACATTTGGTTTGGCTCATCTTTCGTCTAAATCCTTGCCCTTTCTCTTATGTTTGGGTTGGCATATCACCTTCAGGTCGGCCTTTCTGTTCAGTCCTAACATTTGCTCATCTAGATGCCTCTGTACTCTACTGACCTTAGTAGCTTCCTTAAACAAGTTAGCTAGTCGGCGACTAAGTCAACATTCTACTCCTTTTCTACCTTTCTACTCATTGGGCTATTCGTATGGCCTTAACCATTATGGTGAATTGCTGGAGTTCCACAACATCTCGTATATCACTCCTCAAACCAATAAGGATCCCCAACTATTTACGCTGATGGCTCCTTTACTTTACAGCAAATCATAAGCATTTAGAACTCTTGAACATACTTGTCAACAGTTCAAGCCTCCTTATTTTAGCTCTTACAGTCAAGCAAAAGTGTCTTGTAAATAAGTTTCCAGCACAAACCTGTTTCTAAGTATTCTCTTCATCTTAGGCCAAGTATTGATCTCTTGGTATCCCTTTCGTCTCCTCATGACTTGAAAGTTCTTCCACCACATGGCGGCGTATCCTAAGAACTTGACCGCAGCAGTCTTCACTTTTTTGTAGTCATATTGATAATAATCAAAAACATGTTTCACCTTCTCCTCCCAATCCAAATAATCATCCGCACTTCCAAACCCATTAAAGCTCGAGATTTAAAGCTTCATATGGTCAGTAGCTTGAGGTACCCAAACTTGCTCTTCTTCTTCATACTCCCTTTCTTCAACATCATCCATATCTCCCAAGTCAATCCTTCTTCTCACTCATTTGCCTACTCCTCTACCTTAAACTTGCTAGGTAGGATTCTGACCTTTAACTAGTCGAGTAGTGTAAGGGGTGTTTTACACAGCCTAAGCAGGTTAATAGGTCAAGGCGTGGATAGCTCGAGTCAAGTCTAATAAGAGGTTAGCTACTTCATTAAGCCCCTCGTCTGTACTCTTAGGGGTACCCTAGGATTGTTGGCCATGGTAGACAACACTACTATTGTCATCCCCAATACCAACATTAGCACTTGGGTTTGTCATTTTCCTCAACAAATTCAACCTCAATCTTCAAATCTAGGCTACAACTGACACTATTTTTCCAAATCTAACAACACAATACACTATTCACACTAACGATCAGCAATGTCCTACATAATAACAACATTGATGAATAAACCACTAACACTGCATTAGCTCTATTTTTCGAATGTTTGAAATAGAGCAATAAGAACCACTACTTCACAGTTCACAAACATAAGCTTACCCGAAGAAACCTTTACTCTAATACTAAGATGGTGAGGATCGTAGCCGAGAACAAATAAGGACAGTTGTAAGGGTGGGTCTAAGCTTGCCAAAATCTTAAAATGAGTGATGGGAAAGTACGCAAAAGAATAGAAACAAGAGAAAGTAAGCAAACCCATGAATAGCTCCAAAGCACATGATGCATTAGTGGAGCTTCCAAAGACTCATGGCGTAACTCAATATGACGTACAGTTGGTTTAATGAGGTTACTTGCCACCTAGTCTTGCTTAAAGATTAGGATAAGAGTAAAAATGAGAGTAAACAAGCTAACAAGAGCAATGTTTACAAAAAGGAATATTTAGTGTATTAATGATGATAAGATGATTTACAACTACATGTACAATGGGTATTTATACTTGATAATTTAAGGCAACTTGTCTAAAAATAGAAAAAAAAAAAAGGGTATTATCTCAAAGAGGTAATGTACAAAGAATGCAAAGGGTAGAAATGAATATTTAAGAAAAAATAATTAGTGTAGCAAATTCTTTATGTGGTCCTGGATACGTGGCAACAATGCATTGATGATGCCATTGGAAGATGTAGACAAAACAATACGATCTAGTTAGGTAACCGAGCAAGGGTGGTTGAAGGTTCATGCATGGTTGATATCTCAGCCTCTGGATACCAATGTTGCTAAGCAAGTGGTCGGTTCGGTCAAAGTCGAGCAGATGTGTGGAGTTTGGCTATTATCAAGGCATCCTTCTAGTTGGCATATGATTTCCGAGAGATGTGCAATCACTTAGCTCGGCATTAGGAGTTGATCGGTAGTCATGATCAGTTTGTCTTCGGTAAGAGTTAGCTAAAGCAGGAGGATTCGTTGTGTCAAACCTTTGAGGCCTCGGGCTTGGCTGCGAGTTAAGGGTACGGTAACTTGATTCCCATCAGTTCTTCTCCTTGTAGTCTTCAAATATTCCTCAATTCTCATTTCAATCTTTAATTGCCTTCCTTAAATCTCAACTTTTCTTGCGCACTATCATCAAGATGGAAGGTATTGATGCAATCTCTTCTATCTCTTCCCATATGTTATGGATGGTAAAGTGAAGTACACTCCTAAGGCTACTCCCTCCCGACAGTGACAGCAATGGATCCCTTTAGGCAAATTGAAGGATGCATCAACAAATGACATTGTAAGCTTGATTAATGATGGACTAATAAAGATTGAAAATTTCCTCATGGATGTATACTTAGATGATGGAGAGGACATAAAGCCTATGACTTTATTGCTTACTTAAGTAAAGACAAGTAATGCCCCTAATGGCATATGTAGTGAGCTATCCAATACAAAGTTTGATAGCATTTGTACATGTTTTGATCCCTTACCCTTCGATTAGATGCTGAAGAGGCCCATTGTTAATATTCAATTGCATTGACCAAGGGAAAATGTCTTGCTTATATTACAAACACTTTGTGTACAAGCTCCAAATCCCTTTCTATGACTTCTTAAAAGCCTTCTTTAAGTACCATAGAGTAAGTCCATATCACTTTAGCATGAACTAGTATCGAATTCTAGTCACTTTTAAAGGTTTGTGTTAGAGACTAGTTTCGAGAGTAACTCCCCAATTGTTTAGATACTTCTTGAGTTGAAAAAGTCAAAGAACGGTTGGTACTATCTAACAAGGTAACCTTGAAGAAAGCTATTTGATAGGTTGACTTCATCCATTTGTATGTAGAAGGAGAAGTTTTTCATGTTGGAATTGGAGGTTGATGTTGACTTTTGGAGAAAATGGGCAAAGTTGATCAAGCTAGGCGCTATTACATTGATGGCTTACGACAATGGGTAGTTGAGCAAATATTAGGCCAATTGGAGAGATCGAGCTGACTTTCAATGTGGAAAAAGAAGTTTGCCGATTTGTTGGCATTTATTCAAAGCCTAACAAAGAGGAATAGAATAAGGAGGGTATAGGTACCATTTAAGTCACTTAAGGGCTTATGTGCAATATGGTATCTTGTTACATTTGACTTAGTTGTTAAATGTCTAACTTTTGCTATTTACTTTACAGGAGTAAGAGAGATCAACACTTCTTCTCTCAAAAGAGAGTTCTATTACCTTATAGGGACAAGTAAGTGGTCATCAGTAAGTTAGAAGGATAGAGTCTATGTGCCTAGGTGAAGATTTTAGCTCAAAGCTGAAGCTAAAGCCATTAGTGGACCTTAATGTTGAAATGCACAAGGGAATCTAAGGGCAAGCAAAACTTTAAGGCAACTCAAAAGGATAACGTCATCAATATAAGTGAAGACGATCCTTTAGGAACAGAAACCTCTATGCAACTCTTGTGCCAAAGGAAAGAGAGACATAACTCGGCTAAACTTAGGGGAAAGAGGCTAAAGAATACCAATGCGTCAAAATCCTCATCCCATGTTCCTACCCTTGAGGCTCAAGGCTCGTTTTTCTACCCTAAGTAGGATGTTAGACCAACAAAAAGGGAGTTGGTCATCCTGAAGTGTATGCTAAGCCATTCAAAGGGCTCATCCTGCTTAGTATAAGCCTACATTTGACAACAATGTAAGGGACATAATGCTGAGCCGTACATAAACATAATCTATGAGAAGTTGTATGATGTAAGCATCCTTATGTGATGTACTTGACATCTTAATCGTTACATCACATATTGTTCAAACATTTGACTTATGGAGGGCTAATAGATAAAACAAACTTTCAGTTGTTGCTGATCATGACCATATTTGTAGGAAGAATGATCAATTGCATTCTAAAGGGACTACTTTGTCACGTAGGGCATAGGATGTGAAGAATCACTTGACTAAAAGGAGAGGCTTGGAAAAAGGTTGCAAAGGATGAGGATTGACTAAAGAAGGCCTTGGCTTAGGGGCTAAGAGGGTTTCTGAGCTCTAAGATCAACTTTTGGCTATTGTATGTCAAATAAAGAGTTGAATAAGCAAGTAAAGGGCCTCCAATCTAAGTTGTCAAATGCAAACACCAAGCTAATTGATATGAAGCACAATTTCAAAAAATATGGTCGTAGGTAGTTGCACATGCCTTAAGAGGTCATTAAGGGGTCATATGACCTCTTAAGGCCACGGGTGGCCCCCTACTTACATTGATGTTAATGCCCGTTAGCCTTTTATGTCAATCTTGTCCTCTTTAATTATTCCTATATATTCAATATATCAACTTTAGTTATCCTCAAAATTATGAAATAAGAATTCAATTTAGGAATTAGTTTTGTCCTTCATTTAAGTCAAGTATAGTTTTTTAAGTCATTTGTTAAGTATAATTCATATATTGTACCTTTTGACCTAAGTTCTAGCTCCATGCTTAATATAGGATTTATTGTTAGGGAGCCCTTTGACTCAAGTTCCAACTTAGATTAGTTTTCCAAGTTTAAAATAGAGCAACATTCTGACCCACTCTTTGACTCCTATTATAGTTAAGTTTTCTATACTAAATTATCCTTTGACTAAGCTTATGACCACATCCTCACATCTTCTACTACATAATTTCACTACAAGCCTCTAATCAATCCTTGAATTTGACAGCAACAGTTTTTAGCAAATACTTCAATCTCATCACGAAACTTTTGTTTCATGATATATTCATTCGTAGGTACATTTATACAATTTCATTTTAACACTTATATGTATACTTTTTAGGGAAAAACATGTAGTTTAACTTTAAATCTCAACAACCTAACTTGTAAATCTCTTTTTCTCTAAAGATCAAAAGCTCCATTTATTGTACTCCATCAAAGATCACAAAATTACTCGAATTTTAGTAGGTTCATATAAGGTTCTTTGAAGAATACTTAAGAAAATCATTACTAGCTTGTTGTTTTGCCTAAAATCAAATTTTATCAAAAATTGAGCTTATAGTTTTGAAAAAATAATTACATAGCATGAAAGTACATTCTTTGAGGATCCCACACACAAAAATTTGGCTCAAAACAACATCATTTAAGTTTTTGAAAATACTATAAAAAATTGATAGACGGGATATTTTTCTTAAGCAACCTATATATGTACTTAAAAGTTGAAAATCCGATTGATTTTTGAAATTTACATGAAAAATTATTGAGGAAAACCAAGATTCATAATTTTTTAAAATCATTAACTATTTTTAGTAAAATTTTGATAAAAACAAGAGAAATCGATCACTTATTGGAAAACTAAGCTTCAACCACCAATGAGGGAAGGAAGAATGTTTAATCACTAGGTGCTTGATTTACTAGTGGTCGGTAGTGGTAGTTTGGTTTTAGGTGGTGGTTAGATATATGAATACTAATTTACCCAACTTTACACCAAATTTTTATAAAAGTTCTCTAATTTTCTCACCCAATCTCCTAAGCTACCCAAAATTTTCCTAAGTTTCTATTTGCTTAAGCTATTATGTTTCTCACCTAATTTCCCAAGCTACCTAAAATTTTTCTAAGCTTTATTTGCTTAAACTATCATGTGGAGAGGTTTTGTGATTTATCCAGAAGGACTGGGTGAATGTTATGAATTTTCTCTCTCCTAAAAGGCTTAATACACCTTTTTTTCCCTTAATCTAAGATGTCATGCCTTATTATACTACACCAATAGCTATCCTATGGGTAATCACAACCTATTCCATGATTTTTCTACTACCCTATTACTTTATTTATTTATTTATTATTTTTGCTATTAAATTTAACATATATTCAGGTATTTTAAGTAATTTCAAGTATATCTATACATAATAATTACACTTAATATATATATATATATAGAGAGAGAGAGAGTTTTTATTTATTATTTCATATCATTCTATAATTTTATTTCCATATAATTTATAAAATTCATCAATTATCAATACTTATTCCACGTGATTCTAATATATGTAGACTTAATATATTGAAATTAATTGTTTTAACTATATTATTATTATTTTACTAAGAATTCTCTCTCTCCATCGAAACAATAGGGTCATTGTTATATTTTCAAAATCCATGGTCTCTTCCACTAATTCTTATAATCTACTCATAAAATCTTAGCTCAATCGAAATACTTTCACAAATGCCCTAACTTAATCACTCGGAACCTAGTCACTAAAATATGAGGCATATATTCCCCTAAATTAGGTGTTTGATATTAGTTGTTAAAATTGTAAGGTCTCACATAAATCCAAGCTTAATGGCTTGAGAGACCACTAAAGCTTGGTGAGTACCCTCTACTTAATTATTCCGTGTTATGTGGTAGCCAAAAATGTAAACCGCTTGCTTATTCATGTGCTGTTGTGAGATTCACTTAAGTGTATCTCATGACTTTGAGTATTTATCCTCCGAATTGATATTTGTTATTGTATGGTTTTTGAATGATTTCCTTCCTGCAAAGCGAAAGGAACTAAAGGTACTGAAGCCAGTCTGGTACGACACTCTAATGCCTAAGTCAGTAAATGAATATGAAAGAAGATAAGACAAGTAGTTGTGTGTTGTCGGATAGTTCTTACAATACTTCTTCTCCATATTTATAAGCGAATGTTAGGTGTCTGAAATAGCAGTTAATCACATGATTATTAGGATACATGGAGATTTCTTGATCATGTACATTCCTAAAATGCAGGAATAGTAGGCAGTTATATAATACAATCGTGTCAAGTAATAACTGTTCATGCCACTTTTCTTAAGTTAAAATCAGATATGGATCTATGATAGTCGGCATTTGTTGAGAAGTGAGTTATTCGGCATGATAGCAGCCAGGTGGTTGAGTGAATGTAATGGATGAAATCCTACTATCAACATTTGCCCCCTAACTCTTATGGTGGAGAATTTGACAGAGAGAGTAGTTTAATATTCTTTGTAGGGTTAAGTAGAGAATTGTTTCCTAAATGCTAAGTAATATAGGAAGTTCCTTAATTTCCATTTAAAAGGGTGCATCGTATGCCATCCGAAAGTCACAACTTTTAAATTTTCCTACCTATCAGAAGACTAAGTGGTAGAACATACTACAGTTGTCACCTTAGCCATAATCATACCACAGGCCTAATAACTGTCAAAGCCTCGATAACCGTTAAATCTTTGTCTCAAAACATATGTCAATAATTTAGGCCATCGTCTAAGCAGTTCATCATTACTGTCAGAAACATGTTGTGGTTACGAGAATAAATCATTCATATTTAAGAAATTTTCCAATATTGAAAATAGATTTTAATTCATCTTCATTTGCATTCATAATCTTTCACTTGTTTCAAACATTTTGTCTTAACCTTCAAAAAGTTCTGTAACATTTATTATAGTCAAAATCAAGTATGGCTCGAAATGTAATCCGTCGACTTGTTCTTTCAAATTTTGAAGTAACTAAGACCAAGGCTACTTCTTCCCCTTAAATAAGGAGTGAGAAAGCATGTTCCTCAAGTAATTCGGCCAATAGTGTAGTAGAGCAGTAGGACAAACTTACTTGAATTAACTCTCTTGTAGTAGATACCTATCCAGATGACAAAGAAGGAAGATCCGTGGCTAGGTAACTGTATAATAATGTGATTCATTTTAGTGATTCACTAGATAGAGTGACCAATGTTGCCGATAGAGTTCTTGTGTCAAAATATAACAAATACTAGCAAGATCTTCTTGAGACATGGAATCTTAGGAGGCCAAGAGAGGAGCAAAGGGTATGCTTTCCAAGCGAGCACGAGTTTCACATCTACCTAAAATTTCTCAACTTTAGACTACGCTTCCCATTATCAACTTTTGTCAAGCAATTTTTCAACTATTTCCGAGTTGCACCAAGTATGTTCTTACTAAACACTTATCGGCTTCTTTCGTCTTTCAAGATTGTTTGCAAAGAAGTTGAGGTTAGGGTGATGCCTCAATTGTTTAGGTACTTCTTTACAGTGAGAAGGCAACTTGATAGCTGGTACTTTGCAGCCGCTAAGCATAGGTGGAAATTTATGGATGAATTGGAGTCCAAGATCTACAAATGGCACGACAAGTTTGTGTCTATCATTTTAGATGAAGAACTAGATTTTTGGACCTAATGGACTGAATCTACTATAAATGGACTGATCCACAAGGATATCGAATTGATGCCAAACAATGCTACTACGGCAAAGAAGATATAAGAGAGAAGAAAAAAAAATGTTTTTCTGAAGGGATAATAAGGCAATATGAGAATAGGGAGCCAATTTTCTTTGAGAAGGAAGGTGTGCTATTAAATTACTACCGTACCAAGTAAAGCTATAAGAGGAAGGTTGTTCTTATGACTTAGGAGTAAAAATGTTTCCTTTAAGTCTTACTTAGCATAGAAAATGTAAGTCTTTATTCCTCGCTTTATTATTGATGTATCTACTTTGTATTGTATACATGGGCACTGGCAATTCAAACCCTGCCAAATTGTTTGCTTAAGCGAAGGAGAAAAAGTCTAAAGTCAACAAACGAGTAGGCGCTATGGTAGTTGTTAATCTGCCGGTTGCTCCAAAGAAGGCTGCTTAAGAGAAAGTAGCAAGGCAAGCAATAACCCTAAGAAAGGCATCCTACCCTACTGACAAACATCAAGGGAATAACAAGCCTAGGCTTGTTGAGGCCATACAAGTTGAAGCAATCCCACCCTTAGTAAACATTCCTTTAGCTGAGGTACCAAGAGATTCCAGTCGAGATATCGGTGTTGGCAACAAGGAGGAAGTTGCTCATCATGAAGCTGCTGAGGGACCTTCGGTTCGGGTGGATGTTATGTTGAGTCCTAATAAGAGAAGTGGCAAGGAGCTTGCTTGCAAACCTCCTCTTAAGAAGTCCAAGACCTTAGATGAGAGGACAAAGGAGGCAATGAGGCATAAAGCTCTCGGCATTAGTAGTGCTGAATTCGTCCCTAACGATGAGGTGGGCAAGTACTTTGTTCTACCTTAAGGCTAAAACATTCTCCATATTGACTCGATGCTAGGTGACAAGACTAAATCCCTGGCTTTGATAAAAGGTGTCATTCTTCCCAAGGATAGGGAAATTGCAAAATAGGATGTCAATAGAGTCGGTGGTTGTAATAAGGCAGACATTGCAACCAAACTGTATGATGTAAGTATCAATTGAATCCTTTCAATTGTTGCGCATGTTTTATTGCTAACAATCTTGTTTGTTTATAGATTAGTAGCTACATTTTAGCGGTATTGGATGAAGCCGGCAAAGAAATGAAAAAGGTAATAATAGTAATAATGTTTTATGTATTCTACCAGATGGTCTAGCGAATTCATTATTTCATATTGTTAATTTACCGTAGAAAATTGAGAATGCATATAATTCCTCAAAGGCTCAAACTGTAGCTTTTGAGAATGCGAGAATTAAGAATGAGATGGAGGCTAGAAAATATCAGGATGAACTTGCTGCTGAGAAATTAGCACACTCTTTGGCTGCAGATGAAGTTTCAAGCCTTAAGGCTAAGGTCGATGAACAATATAAGAAGGTTGAAGACTTGAAGGAGAAGTTGCATAAAAAGAAGGAAGAGTACTGGATTTTAGGCCAAACACTCAGCTCATTGAGTAACGAGGAAGATAGGCTCAAGATGCAAATAAAGGGATTGGAGACCAACAACTCTAGACTGCAAAGACATATTGTCGAATTAGAGGAGGCAGCAAGGAAAGGGCCTTTTGTTGAAGGGGCATTTGAAATTGTAACACCAAGTTGGTAGTATGAGAGATTATTGAGAAAAAAGTTGTTGGAGGGGGTTCAAGTGGCATGAGAAGAAATCCTTATGTTTTACCCTAAATATGATCTTTCATGCTTAGACTTTACCGATGTCAATGATCAAGTCAGCAATTGTGCTGAAGAAGCTAACAAAGATTCAAGCACCAAATCCATATGTAGGTTGATAATAAGGCTTGCATTGAAAATCCTGGAGATGATGAAGATCATCTATCCAAGGAAATCCCCTATGTACGTAAAGAGAAATCTACCTGTTCCAAAACCCCAAGCACTGAAAAGGAGATATGCTCTAATAAGGCTCCAACTTCCGATCAAGAGAATGCCTTTGCTTAGTATGAGAATAAATCATAAGATTGTTTCCCTTGTAATTAGTTTGTTATCTTTCGTATGGATAGTATTCAGCCGAATGAAAAAAAATTTACCATTGTATTTGTTATTAATCTTATGCACATTTCCTCATGCGTAATTTAGTAGTTTTAGCACGTTTTATTTCACGTCCTTTATCGTTTCTTAGTATGTTTTATTTCATACGTCATGTTTTCTTGGCATTTTTTGTTTCACAACCCTATTTTCTTAGCATGTTTTATTTCATACACCTAATTTAGGTGTCTTTTTAGAGACATTGTCCATTAGTCATTTAAGACATAGACCAGTCATCTTACTTGAATGGTGAGATCGCCTTTGTGAACTAATGAAGTCATTATTTGGTTTTTTGGCTAATTTATAAAGTTCAATGATCGTGATAGGTAAAAAGATTAAGTAAAGAAACAAAGAACGTAATTATCTTTCGAAAAAAGTAGGCCATTGCCTTACAAAACAAATGGAAATGCTTCATGACATCAAGGGAATTAATTAAAATAAAGTTTCAAGTTCTTGGCGTTCCATGCATAAGGAATAACTATTCCATCTAACCTTTATAGTCATAGGCCCTCTCGCCAATGACTTCCTAGACTCTAACAAGATCCTCCCAATTAGCACCGAGCTTCCCTTGCTTCTCTCACGCTCTAATTACTTCTTGTTTTCGAAAAACCAAATCTCTAAGCTGAAAAACCTAATGCTTCACCTTTTGATTATAATATCTAGCCACCCTATGCTGATACGTTGCAGCTCTTGCTCTTGCAACATCTCTAATTTCTTCAATTGTATCCAAATTAGCCATTAAACCAACATGATTAATCATTACGCCAAAATTCTATGTGCATAGATTTGGTAGGTCCCACTTAATCAGTAACATTGCTTCTATACCATACGCCAATCTAAAGGGTGTTTCCCTTGTTATAGTTCTATGGGTAGTTCGGTATCTCCATAAAACATCCAACAATTCATCAACCCATTTTCTTTTGGCTTGATTAACCTTCCTCCTCAAACCGTGTAAGATGATCTTGTTTATGACTTAAACTTGCCTATTAAGCTGAGGGTGAGCTATAGACGTGTAATTTAAGCAAATGCAGTATTTCCCATAAAATGATTGAAATTTGTCATTGTCAAATTGTGGTCCATTGTCAAATTAGGACTCTGAACCTTGATATAATGAAGTTGAAAACAAATGCCTCAGCCTTCTATTCAATGATCCTTACCAATGCTTTAGCCTCTGTCCACTTTGTGAAATAATCTACAGCAACAATGACAAATTGTCGCTAAGCTATAGATTACGGAAGTGGTCCAAGTACATCTAATCCCCATTGGGCAAAAGGCCAAGGATTGTTTAAGCAGCACAATTTAGTATAAGGCACATGACTTGGTGCCTCATGCTTCTAGCATTTTGAACAATGGCGAATAGCTATTCTCGCTTCATCCTTCATTGTCGGCCAATAATAGTCGAGTCACAGTGCACGGATATGCAATGTTTATGCTTTCATATGATTGTTACATATACCGTCATGTAGTTCAGACAACATTCACCGTGTGTCTTTCGAAGGAAGGCATTGAAGATAAGGTTGGGATATATGGCATTTATATAGCCAATCATCTATCAATGTGTAATTTGTGGCTTGATAAACCAAGCTTTGAGCCTCTTTCCTGTCCTCAGGGAAACACCATCCTTCAAATACTCTACAATTGGATCCATCCAAGATTTTTGTTTTGAGCATAGAGCTAATTTACAGCTCTGTGGAACAATTGGTAGACTCTTGTGTGGGAGAAACTTAGCAAAGAGTTTGTCACTCAAATTAGGAAATGCCATATTGGCCAACTTTGATAGCTTGTCAGTAGCGATGTTCTTACTCCTCAGTATTTTATAAATTGAAAAGGATTGAAAAGGATTGAAATTCTTTTGTGAACGTTCGTACTATCAACAAGTACTTGTTCATTTCCTCTTCCTTAGCCACATAACTTCCTTTGACTTAATTCACTACAAGTTGTGAATTAGAGAAAACTTCAAGTTTCTTGATACTTACTTGTTTTGCCAGTTTAAGTCTAGCTATTAAGGCTTCATATTCCGCTACATTATTGTTGGTAGGAAATCCAAATTTCAGGGCATAATTAACCTTGACATTGTAAGGTAAGGCCCGCACCACTTCCCTGCTTAGTGGAAGAACCATCAACATAAAGATATTGCATTGGTTTCTCAGCAATTTCCATGCTATCTTCTTCACCAATGAATCGACTAGAAAATTCATTAGCACTTGAGCTTTTAATGCTATTCTAGATTTGTATTGTATGCCATAGGCACTTAGCTCTAAGGCATATTTCATCATCCTTCGTAAAGAATCTGGCCGCTACAATGCTTGGAGTAGAGGTTGATCAGTAAGGACTATGATTTGGTAAGCTTCAAAATATGGTTTCAACTTCCTTGCTGAGAGAATCATTGCTAACATAAACTTCTCAATTTTGGTATATCAATGCTCCAGTCCTTATAGGACATGACTCATGTAATAGATTGCCCGATGATCCTTGCCATTAATTCAAACCAATATAGAAGAGAGTGCTTAGCAATTGACTGATAAGTATAAATACAACTTTTCTCCTAGGATAGGTGTGAGAGTATTGGTGGTGACTCGACAAATTCTCTAAGTTCACTAAATGCCATCTTGCACTCGTTCGTTCACTGAAAGTCTCTTGGATTTTTTTAAATTTTAAAGAATTCTGTGCATCTGTCCACGCTTCTTGACATGAACTTATTAAGAGTAGCTATTACGCTAGTGAGTTCCTAAACCTCCTTAATAGTATGAGGAGACTTTACGTTTCTAATTGCATCAATCTCTCTTGGATTAGCTTCAATCCCGCGTTGAGTGACCATGTACTCTAAAAACTTTCTTGAAGTAGCACCAAAGACACACTTTTGCAGGTTCAGCTTCATATTGTATCTCCTCAAAGTAGTGAATGTCTCCTCAAGATCAGCAAGATACCGACCCTTTATGGTGCTTTTCATAATCATATCATCCACACACACCTCAACATTTCGATGGATCTAGGACTTGAACATCATAGTGCTAAGTTGCACCAGCGGTTTTTAGTTTAAAGGGCATTATCGTATAGTAGTATGTTCCAAAATTAGTGACGAATGATGTGTGAACTTCATCTTCCTCATCTATTTATATTTGGTTGTAGTCGAAAAAGGCATCCATGAAGGAGAGTAAAGCATGCCTGGCAACTGGATCAACCATCTGATCTATTCTCGATAGGGGAAAACAATCTTTGGGATAGGTCTTGTTAAAATTCGTGAAGTCTATGCACATGCATCACTTGCTGTTAGGCTTCTTGACTAACACGCAATTGGCTAACTAAGTCTGATAAGGCTATTCCCGAATGAATCCTACCTTTAAGAGTTTTTGGATTTCTTCTTCTATGGCTGCTTACCTCTCAGGGGAAAAAATGCCTTTTCTTCTATTGAATCACTTTAGCACTTAGATCAATCTGAAGTTTATATACCATAAGATCTCTAAGGATACCCCACATGTCTAAGGGGGACCGTACAAATATGTCAACATTATCCTACAAAAATTTGATTAAATTTTGAAGAATGTATGCCGGAAAGGGTTTCCTTATCTTGGTCGTTTTCTCAAGATTGTCTCCCAACAAAATTTCCTCTATTTCATCATCAGAATTGTCTATGCTACCTGACTTTCCTTCTGGACAAGTTTTAACTTAAAAAATTTCTTCTTACCTTAATGCCCTTATATATAATGACCTTACTAACTATTGATCCCTCTACACACCCCAACTCCAATAGGAGTAGGAAATTTAGCCTTGAGGTGGGCAGTAGAAGGGACAATGCCAAATAAGTACTGACACAGCCTTCTCATTATCAAATTATATGGGGACTAACATTTGACAACAAGGAAATCCACTTTATCCTTTGCTACATGATCATCATCTCTAATTTGGATTGGTAGATAAATTACTCAAATCACATGAACAAGTTAGTTGTTGAAGGCATACAAATCATAGCCATAGGATCTTAACTATGCCTTGATCTTTGGTCTCATTTGATTAAAAGCGTGCTAAAAGATAATGTCAACTGAACTTCTAGTGTCAACGAGTATTTTCTTGACTTCAAAGTTGGCAATTCTCGCACTAATCAGAAGTACGTCATCATGGGGCCTTTGAATGCCGTCGAAATCTTCTTTTGAGAAGGAAATTGTGTTATTGATTCTGACCTTTTTTCCCTAGACATTACAAACATGATGAATGGTGTTAGTCAAGCTTGAGAAGCTTAACTAACCAATGACAGAAAGTCTGTTAACAATAGTATTAATTATATCATTGGGTGCTCTACTGGTGCTTCTGTCTCTCGCATCTTTTTGGGCAATAACTGGTCTGGTAACATTCTCTTGATATTCTCTTCTCCTTTAAGATGGTCACTCGATATTCTTGGCATCATGTGCTAGAAACTTACGCAAGTGCCCTCGCTGAATTGCATCATCGATTATTTTCTTAAGTTGGATGCATTCGTTCATGTTATGGCCTTTATCGCGATTGAAATCGTAATACGTGTTGGAATTTTTCCGTAATGGGTTTCCTCTCATTCTTTCTAGCCATTGTAACATGCTTCTCTACCTACGTACCTTCATTAATATATCCAAAATTGGACTATTAATCAACATATGAACTGAATAAGTCAGAATTCATAGCCTCTTTTTCTCAACGTTATTACATTGGTCGTTGTCCGTCTTGAGTCAATCTTTCGCACTTCTCCTCTTGTTGCCTTTCTTATCTCCTCTATTTTGATTAGCTTCTCGACAAGCCTTTATGTTATCCTCTTGTCCGATGTAAGGCATGGCTTTGGCTTTAGCTTTGAATTTGGCAAAAGTTCTCAACTTATTTTTGGTAAAAGACTTGAAAAGGTCTCCATTAGGTTTGACATCATCTATAACGACATTGAGGGCTACACTCATGTCCATTTCTAGAATCTAAACCATCTTAGCCATAAACCTAGCCGAGTAATCTCTGATTAACTCATCCGATCTTTGCTTTATCGTGTTAAGGATGGAAGAATCCTTAATAGGAAGCTTACTCATAAGGAGTGTTGAAGAAATACTTCTGCCAAATCCTTGAAACACGAGATCATGTTCGGCTTTAAGTGTTTTAACCATATACTCGCCGCGTTGCTCAATGTTGAGGGAAAAGCTTAGTAGGCCACAACATTGCTTAGGTCGTGTAACTTAGCTGAAGTACGATAGTACTCAAGGTGATCTTTAAGATCTTTCGTTTCATCATAGGTTTCAAATTGTGGTAACTTAACGTGCATTGGTATCACCTCATCCAAAATTTTAAGGATAAAAGGGCTCTTCTTAATTTGAAATTGTTTACTTATTGTAGTAGAGGTACTAACATGCGAGGGTTCAGTATGATGTACCTGCTGTGGTTGCTTCCCCCTATCATTTTTCTTGAGCATAGGGGCTGATGGTCCTATTGCAACTTTGACTTGCTTTTTCGGTAATTCGAGAGAATAAATTGAGTCGTTGCTGTTCTCAACATGGTGATAGCCGTATTCTTTGTTTTGACTTGGGTGAACATTACTATAGAGGAGATTAAGAATCTCTTCACATTTTTTGTTCAACTCTTAGTTTTCTTTGGCTAAGTTAAGGCAAAGCTGCTCTAACTCAACCAAATGTTGCTTGTCGGTGTGCTTACTTCCCCCCTCAAGGTGGTGGGATGAAGTACCAGCACCTGCACTTTTTGTTAATTTAGTTCTTGCCATGTGGATATGTCAAGAAAAAAAAAATGATGCTAAATGTTGTATTATAGTTTTTGGATGATTTCCTTACTACAAAGTGCAAAGAACTATAGGTATCGGGGCCAGTTTGACACTGCCACTCCGATGCCTAAGTTAGTAAATGAATATCAAAGATGATAAGATAAGTAGTTGTGTGTTGTTAGATATCTCTTATGGCACTTTTTCATCATACTTATAGGTGAATGTCGAGTGTTTGAAATAACAGTTAATCGCATAATTATTGGGACACATGGAGATTTCTCGTTCATGTACATTCTTGAAATATAGGAATAGTAGGCAATTATGTAATATAACCATGTCAAATAATAATTATTCGCACTACTTTTCTTAAGTTCAAATCAGATATGGATCTATGTTAGTTAGCATTTACTGAGAACTAAGTTATTCGACATGACGGCAGCCAGGTGGCCGAGTGAATATAATGGATGAAATTTGACTATCAACAATATTATTCATGATAAACATTTTTTTGGTATATTTGTTAGTATGATTCATGTTATTGATAATGGATAAGATTTATTGGAAATGTATCTTGGTTGGCCTTAGTGATGGAATTATACTTAGCTAACGAGAGCATTAGCCCTTTGTCATAATTAATCATAATATGTTTATGACTTGATAAATTTTGAACGATATTGAATGAATGTCGGGATGATTGGGCTCTGTGCAAAAGTTGTGATTTCCATACTTACCATGCTTGCGATTATAATATTTGACTGCCAAACTAAAAGCTAGACTTGATTTCCATTTTCTTAGTTCTTGGTATTTGGCTGAAATTCATACTTGACTTGGTTAAATTAGAAATTGTACTTCGCTTGATTAACTTGGAAACTATACTTGGTTAGGCTAAATATGCTCTTTGGTTGCATTCATGGCATCACACGAAATGGGAATGCAGGTCAAACACTTTCAACCTAAGATATTGCCAAGCTAAGTTTTCAGCATATATAATTGCATTGCGTAATCAATTCTAACCACTTCATGTAGTTTCAACTAAGTCGAGTTTGGCAGCTCCTTGTTGGCCTAGGTTTCTAGACTTTGTATTTAGATGCCCGAGAGTATTGACTAACTAGATGAGAAGTTAGGTTAGGCTAAGATACTAATATCAATGCATATTACGTATAATAACATGGCATCTATATGATGCATTAACCACTGCGCATTTGCTCACTAACCGAGTAGATACTTGGATGTGCTAGGTTATTGATGATGTTGAGATTATTGAATACATGATATATGCTACTATATTACTAATGTTATGATTTACAATACTTGGTTGCTATGCTTTCTATGTTTAGATTTATGTTCACTTGGCTCAAACCTAAACTGGGAATTAACTTATCTAACTTAGGTATCAAAGACAAAGAAAACTAGAAGTTAGAAGTTGGGCTAGGTAATTGAGAGCCATTAGCGGCAAGATTCGAGATCAAGTTCCAAGATGCAGCTTTGCAAGATTGTCATGTTACATTGTATATTTTTACTATAAAGATTCTAAGGACAGAACTATGGATTTCATGATGAAGTAAATATGTGATACTCTAGATAGGGTCCTTGTATAGGTTTCTTCTATATTAATAAAAAGAAGATTTACAGAATATGCATATTATGGAGTTGAATTGATGGCATCTTATTTTTATAATATGTAATGAGGAGTCATATCAAATGACATGTTTCCGGAGGAGGAAAAAAAATAAAAGAAAAAGAGCGACATGTTCACATTCGAAAAGACAATTTGTACAGATATAACTTTTAAATTGTATATGATACAGTATGACTATATATATATATATTAGCGAATGCTGGAGCCGCCATGCACGTACGAATTTAAAAGCATCAACACAAAATATAATTGAATGTAGAGGCAAAAATAAACTTCTTCATATTTATCAAGCTTCATATTTTACTTACTTATCTAAAAGAAAAGCTGAAGTTTATAACCTTTCAAAAAACCAAGTATACTATAGTATCAAAGTACACCAATTATGATTTTCCATAAATTTATCCGATCAGTTTTTTCATATATCAGTATTCCTCTTTTCTTTCTCTTTATCCATTTTGCAGGAACGTATCATTTGAGTTTTATCACCATAACTGTTTAGTATCACAAAAGGAAGTGGCACGATTTTTCTGGTGCATTTGGTTTTACGACATACATGGCAATACCATGATAGTTGAGAATGTGAGTGACAGCATTTTTAATGGCTAGAAAGAGAGACATTAAGGGAGAATAGATGAATTAAAAGAAAGAGAGAACAGGATTATGAGGAAAGAGAAATTAAGGTGTTGACAAATTTACTCATGTTTATAGTTTTAAATAATAATTTTAGTATTGATATTTTTATTGAATAATATTATATTAAGACAAGGTACGTTATTTTTAGGGAGGTGGTTATCTAGTCCTACCAGGGCTTAAATAAAATAGATGATATTAATACAAGATAAATGGGTGCAATGACAATGAATTGGTTATAAAAAAACTTTTTAAAGATTTGATATACTTTTACATAAGCCTGAATTCTCAAATATGGATTAAAAAATTTAAATGTGTTCGATTCCAAAAAAAAAAAAAAGTGTAGAGATAAAATTTAAAACAATCATGACCTAACGGGACTAATTTGTCCATAATCAAAAGTGAGACTCAAATCTATATCGTTCCTTACATAAGCCCCAAATTATATGGGATCGCAATATGAACTTTATGTAGCTTTCCACTTCTGCTTTCTTGCTCCTAGCCATTTGGAAAATCATATAATATATTATCATATCTTTCAAATAGGATAAAGACTAGCAGACATGCACTCGCAACCTGTATTTCAAAAATTAAAAACATGATCTTGATACAATGTAGAATGCAACAAAAATAAATAAATAAATAAATAAACTTATGCAAAAAAATTAACGAATTCAAAGAAATAATAGTTTTATTTTATTACTACTATAAATTTAGAAATTTAGGATAGAGAGAATGACATAATATATAGATGGATAGATAGATATAGATATAGATAATAATATATATACAACACAAATATTAAATCAAGTTATATATGCATGTTATTGCTCTTTGTAAGAGTTTGCTAACAAACTTTTCTGTCATTGACTTGTGTGGAATTGACCGTAAAGACAATGTTGGGGCGACTACCTCGCCAAACAAGGACTTTGGCATATGACAACTGTTTATTTTAGGATTTTGTTCCATTAAGTTTACTAGATGTATTAAAGAGTGATAGCAAACACTCTAATTTATGCTCTTATGGTGACTTGGGGAGTGTTGATCCCCTAACGTTGCATGCTGGATAATGTTTTTGTTGTTGTTTTTCTATTGAGTGGTAAAGAAGTTTAACTATCCAAAAAAAATTATATACATGTTGCATAGAAAATGACAGATGAAATTCTATGGGATCCAGTTTTTATATTCTTGAAATTATCTTGTACTCTCAATATTAATTAATAATTAATAATATAGAAGATATATAAATTCAAATTTACATATAACATAAATGGTAATGAAGTAATTAGTGCTTAATCTTAACAATTGTCCATAGTAATTGCATCTTTTAGCTAAATTCTAAAAAGATCCTCTGATATAATCCTTTTAAACTTGTTTTAATGAATTTAAATACAATATTGAAGGGTATATACGTAACTTTATGGGATATGGAGCTTTTGGAGTTGAAAGCCCCTTCTATTCTCTTAATAATGGAGAAATAGATATAGATCTAGATATGAATAATATAGATAATAGAAGATATATAAATTTGCATTTTTATATAACATAAAGGGTAATGGAGTAATTAGTGTTTAATCTTAATAATTGTTCATAGTAATTGCATCTTTTAGCTAAATTCCAAAAAGATGCTTTGATGAAATCCTTGTTAACTTGTTTTAATGAATTTAGATATAATATCGAAGGGCCTATACGTAATTTTAAGAGATACAAAGGTGTGGAGTCTAAGGACCCTACTATTCTCTTAATAATATTGATAAATTTAGAAATTAATGTATATTAGATATACATAGAATAGAAGAATAAATAATATGGATATAAGATATTGTACATTAATATGTATTTACTATAGTTTGACTGTATAAGATTATTACTATACATTAATGTGTATTGTTGTTGTTTACTATGTAGGAATATAATTATTTATGTACATCGATGTATATTTACTATGGTTTGACACTATATCATAACATTGATAATTATCTAATTAAAGATAGAAGGTTAAATAAATGACTCCATTACCACCACTCATATACAATAATGAATATTATTTTTTTTTTTTCAATAAGAAAGATCATTCAATTAACATTCATTAGAAGCAACAAAGTCCACCCATCACAAAACAACAAACGACAAATAGAGACAACAAAACAACAAGATAGTTATCTAGGTACATAAACTCCCTCAACCAACACCTGAACAAAACATCCATCACAGTGTCGAACATTTGATAAAAAAATTAGAACACCAGGGCCAAACTTTAAGCTCGACATCTTCAAACCTTCTTTTGCTAAGGCATCAGCAACCTTACTCTATTTACGAATTACCTCGCATAAATTAAAAGTCTTAAAGTAAGGCAACAATTGAATACATTTGGATAACTTTGGGTGACATATGTCCATATCCACATTTTGTTTCATGATCTAATCCACAACTACTTGTGAATCAGATTTGACCACAATATTTTTGAACTCGCATAGCTGAGCCCAATTCATCTGTTCAAACAAAGCCCACAGCTCCACTCTAAGGGAGAACGGTTAGAGATCTTCCACATTAGTCCTCCAAGAGCTTAACCCTTATGATTCCTAGCAATGATTCCAATACCTCCCAAAAGCCCTTTCTCTTCAACCACTCCGTCACAATTGATCTTTTCTAATCCCCTTGCAAGTCTATTCCACTTCACCTCTCTTATCACTTGGTTTTCTAACTTATTAGCCCTATACATTGTCCACCATTCGTACACTTTTACTCTAACCTGTTGGCTCTAGTGTTCTTGAGTGGGATTACTACTTTGAAACACACATCGATTTTGTTTTCGCACAATCCTATGTAAAAGGAATAAAATAAAAGACTATTTAGGTGGTTTAGAACTTATCGAAGTCTTTCGTTTCCATTTTGTTTCTTTCCTTAACCATTCTATGGCTGCATTTCTATCTTTGAAGCCTATCCCCTAAAAACCAAAGAATGACCATCCAGACTTACTAATATCATAGTTAAAGAAAAGGTAGACCATGTTTGCTTCTTCCTTCCCTCATAGTGGACATATAGCTTCCACTACCATCCTTAGCTCACAGCTTGTCCCCGGTCAATAATCCATTTATTAGAATTTTCCATAATAACATTTGGATTTATAGATAAGTCAGGTTTTTCCAAATCCAATTCTAAGGTTGGCCAAATGTCTCCTCCTCAAAAGAAGAACTTCGTCATTCATAAGCAGCTCTACTCATAAGGTGGCTATTGACTTCATCTAATCAAAAGAACAAATCTTCTTCCTAACTATTCTCAACAATGATCTCATGATCTATAGGATATCCTATCACGTCCTCATTCCAACAATCGACACCATTCCATACCTAATGTATTGTTAGAATGTGTTCAAATTTATTTAGTGGCCTAAATAGCTGTGACATAACTCTTCTAGAATCTAACCACTCATCCAATTAAAATTTTGCCATCACTCCATTTCGAATGTGAACTCTAGTATTTTGGTCCTCCCAATCCTTAGCCTTCTTAAGAGCCCTATAGAATGCAAATCATTTCTTTCCCTTTTTTTTTTCAAGCATCCCTCCCTCATTCAATACTTTCCTTCATGAACTTCAACCCATAAGGCCTTTTCTTTTTTCCTACTTCCCAAGCTAGTTTATAGAAGTTGGCTTGGTTTCTTCTTAGCACATCTACCAAACCTTAGCCACCCTTTGCTTTTGAGCGCTTCAATTTGTTTTAACTTATCTAATGCAATTTAAGATGTTCCTCCAAGGAACCCAAATGAAGTCCATATGGATCCTCTCCAAACCATTCACAATAGACTTCGAAAAAGGTATAGCTTATGAGTAATAGTTTGATATACTCTTTAAGACAGATGTTGTCAAAGCCCAAGCCCAGTCATACTTAAAATATGGGCTTTCCACCTAGATAATTTTGAACATATCTTTTCTAGAATAAAATCTAGATCAGTCTTTGTGATATGTCCCCCCTCCATAACTAATAGTCGTAAATACTTTCTCAGGCTAGCATTTAGGGGTATACCAAATATGTCACAAATCTCTTTCTTACATTCCCAAGTAGAATTCCTTAAGAACACGATACAAGATTTCTCAAAATTTACTTTTTTTCCTGAGTCAAATCCAAAACACTCAATTGCTTTAATCATACATCTCGCATTTCCCTCTATCGCCTCCCCCCATCAGCACAATGTTGTCTAGGAAAAATAAGTGGCAAAAACACAATTATGATCCCCCTATCCAAATAGGTTTCCACTCCTTCCTTTCCACCAACTAATGAATAAGCTAACTAAACTGTCCATTACTAGGATAAATATGTAAGGAGATAAGGAGCCTCATTGTTTAGGTCCTCTAGACACCTCAAACCCATCTAGTAAGGAGCTCTAAAAGATGCTTTGGAAAGATGTTGAATTTAGACAAGAAGAAATCAGGTTTAACCAGAGTTTTAGAAAGTTTAAACTAAGAAGCATTGTGCGAACAAAATCCCACTCCACTCTATCAGATGCCTTTTCTAGGTCTAGCTTCACCAACATCTAGTTTTTCTTTCCCCTTCTATTATCCAAAAGGTGAAGGACTTCTTATAAGACTATCATATTGTCCTGCACTGCTCTCCCCAAAATAAAACTAGCTTGCTCTAAGCTAATTAAATCGTCTAGCCAACCGGTTTACTTACTACCTTATACATAGTTATACGAAGGCTACTCGGCCTGGAATCCTTCAACTTGCTAACACTCATCAGTTTAGGGACAAGAACAATTAAAGTTTTGTTTAACTCCTGTATCATGTTCTAAGAATCCATGATGGATAGGATTGTATTACATACAATTTCCTTCACCTTTGCCTAACTCCTCTTAGAGAATTCTGCACTCAATCCATCTATGCCCGGTGCCTTATGATTCCCTATACACCATACTACTTGCTTGATTTCATCTAATGTGCAAGGTTTTCCCAGATCACCTTTATAAATTTTTTAAAGAACCCTTTATCCCCTACTCCAGTCCTTAAACACTTTCTAGACAAACTCCTTTTCTATGGAGAAAAGATTACCAAAATGCCAATTCACCAGCCACTAAACTTCCAAGGCACTTAACACCCAATTTCCAACATTATCAAATAGACCACAAATTTGACCTTTCAATCTACAACATAAGGTACTGGTTTGGAAGAATTTCATATTTCTTTCCCCCTCTACACTCCATTTCGCTCTGGACTTTACTACCCATAGCTTTTCTTCATGTCTCAAGACCATTTGGAACTCTAATTGTAAAAGCCTCTCTTATTCAATAAGCCATTGCGAAGGATTGTCCTAAAGCTTTTTCCATACCTCTTCCAACTTCTTTTGAGCTTTCTTCTTCCTTACATGAATAGGCCCAAAATACTCTACATTCCATTTCTAAAGTTTTGTAATGAAGTCCTCCAAGTCTTCCGGCTATTCAGAAGTACTAAAGTTCCATTGATAACGGACAAAATTCTTGAAATTTAGGTGTTCCAACCACATAGGCTAGAACTAAAAGGGTCTTCTAACTTTTGGCCTAGGTCTGATCATCGGGACCGTATCCAGTAATAATGGTAAATGGTTTGACTGATTGGATACTAAATGAAAGAGTTTTGCTTTTGGATAAAAGGCTTTCTAGGAAGCATTAGCTTAAGCCCTAATTAGCCTAGTTTGGATCAACTCACTTAATACCTAAGACCTTTTAGACTACGTGAATTTAGGTCCAACAAAACCTAAGTCTATCATACCGCAACTGTCCATACAAGATTGATACCTGTCATCTCTAAATTGACAAATCAGACAACCTCCCCGCTTTTACATAGAATCTTATTAAAGTCATCAATCATTACCCAAGTTTTATTTATAATACTAGACAACTGACATCTTTTCTCATATATAGGAGAAGCATAAATATTTGAAACAAACCAAGAACAGTTAAAATAGCGTACCTGTATTTCAAGGGTGACATGTTAGCTAGAAGACACTCTCAATCAACACAGCATCCTCTTCATTTCAAGGGTGATATGTAGGTATAGATACCGAATTTTTGCCTCCTTTATTTTATTTTATTTTTTCAAAGGGTCCTTAATTAGGAAAAACACAAAAAATATATAAAATTAAAGAAAATCCAAAAAAATTAAGAAATTTAGAAAAATTTTAAAAAAAGTACAAAAATAAGAAAAAGCACAAAAAATAAGAAATTTGAAAACATATTAAAAAAAATAGAAAATCTAGAACGAAACACAAAAAATAAGAAATTTAGGAAAAAAAAATTGACAAAATTTAGAAAATTGGAAAGTTACAAAAAATAGAAAAATTTGAAAAAAAATATAAGATTTTAGAAAATAACAATTTAATAGGGTAGATTTTTTAAATTTTTAACAAGTTTAGAAGTCGAGTCATTGAGCTTGAATTTAGATTTGAATCTAACTTAAGCTGACATGGTCCATATGTGTAATTTAATTACACATATGGACAAAGTACAAGCCAACAATTTAACAGATAAGCATATAGATTAAGCGTTGGGTTTGGGCATGGCGCCACGTAGCAGTTACGTATCATGCCATGTCAACTACCATGTGTCACTATTGACAAGTAACACGTTGTAGTAGGTCAAATTGGTTGATGTGGTGCTATGTCAGTGTTGCGTCAATCGTTTTCTCTCTCTTTCCCACCTCTTTCTTTCCCTTTCCCTTGATTTCCTCCTCTTTCCCAATCAAGAACAATCTACCCCATTCACTTTAGATCCAATTTTCGTATGAAATTCTCATACGCACACGTGATTTCTTGCACTGATTTTTTTTTACCACATGGCCTACTTTGAATTGTTACCAAGAACGTGTCCGGATTTAAACAAATGAGCCTTCAAATCAAGTTCCAAAATTTAGAAAGAACTAGAATCTCAGGAATTTTCTTTTAATTCAAATCTACGCTTTCCTTGTTTTCTAGGGTGTTTTCAGGCATAAAAATGGTGTTGGGGAGCTCATTGTAGCATACATAGACAACGAATAGCTCTCACGCTTAAGCACCCTCTCTCTAATTTTTGACTACTTCCTCTTTCTCTCTACCAAACTCTTTCTCTCTCCCTGGCTCTCTCTCTCCACTCCATTTCGAATTACACCACCACCCTAGGATCACTCTCCACAACTCAAGCTTCCGAACTCGACCACCCTCGCCCCTAGCCATAGCCTCAACTGCTTGTTGCTGCCAAACCCTAACTATTGTACTCCCCTTTCTCGAACCACCATCTTCGACCGCCCTAAGCACAAACTAACCCTACAACAACGCTCCTCGATCTCCTTAACCCTAAACCCAACCAATGACTCACCTCCAACAGCTACACCGTATACTACCCAAACATCACTGCTAGCCACTACACCCAAACACCCTCTAAAACACCCCTAAATGCCAAGGCATCAAGCCTTACCACCCCCCTTATTCTTAATCCAAAACACATGAATCCTCCTTTTCCCGCTCAATTTGCTACCTAGATCACTTGGAATCACACCACTTTACTGCTACCATTAGACAGCTTGGAGACGACCCAACCCGATCCGACTTGCAATTTGACCCGAACCCGACCTAACCAACGCAAAGTTTGCTCTAAGTTCAACCCACGCACCCATTATATCAGAAGCTTTTTTCTTTTAGTTTTATTTTATTTTATTTATTTATTTCTTTTTATTTTTTAGTTGTTGTTGTTGTTGTTGTTTGTTTTTTTTTTATAATTGTAAATGTAAATTAAAAAAAAAGAGAAGAAAAAAAAAGAGAGAGAAAAAGAAAAAGACAAAGTAGTTTATTTAGTTATTTATTTTTTAGTTTAATAAAATTAAAAATAAATTGCACAAATAGAATAAAAAATAATAAAAATAAAAATAAGTAAAGGAGTTAATGAATAATATTGTTTTTAACACTTAGAAAAATCAGGTTTTCCAAAATAAAAAAATATATAATTGGATTCCTTTTAAAGTTAGGACTTTTTAGAATTTTCCAAAAAAATAAAAATTCAATTTAGGATATTCCTTTCTAGAAATTTCCTTAAATAAATCAAATTGAGAAATACGTAAACTCAATCATTTTCAAATTAAAACAAAACCGACCCACTAAAGTTTTACAAAATGAACTACGTACATTCGATTCCGAATAACAGATACGTAAGTACCTACAAGGCGACGATAAAAATAAAATGCCTAATTTTCCTTTTTTTTAGTCTAGATTAGTTAAGTTAGCCAATTAAAGTAATTAACAATGGAGTTTTGTCTTACGAAATTAAAAGGTAATTTTTCAAGATTAAGGGTTTAATGCTAATTAGCTTAAAGAAAATTTAATTTATGAAACCAAGATATGAAAAACCGAGCTCAACAGTAGGGTTTCATTGCTCAAGCCTTACATATCATGTTATTAACTCCCACATGCATTTTAAGCTCCTCCAGCCCCTCTACACCCATTCTAGTTTTAGTAATAACTAAAATTTGTAGGTCATAGAGCATCCATAGTTCTAGAATGGCCTGTCTTTTCTATTTCGAGTTACCCTTTCCTACATTCCATGCAAGAACACAAAAGGGTTTCTATTGCATTGAAGTAGAAAGGGCCTCCATAAGATCAAAGTCCAACAAGCTACCAAATAACCTCGTCCACTCCCCTCTATTGGGCTCTTTCGATATTTCCTTCATCTCCAGCCTCCACCTACATGGTCGAAAGATTGCTTGCATCATTAACATTTCCATCTCCCGCAACTTCAACTAAAACTACTTCCTCTGTCCCTCCAAAAACATCTCCATGAATGGAACCCTGCTTACATCCATTAGGGATTTGTCCCATTAAAACCACCTCTGTTACTAGTTTGCATATCCCTTCCAGTAACTCTAGAATATCCTCCCTTATCATTGCATCCTACACTATCGGCATCTTTACATCTATAACTCCTCCTACCCTCGTGTAAATCAATCTCTGATCCTAAATGAACCCTCTTACCAGTGGACGAAGGGGATCAAACATAATCTCTAGGACTCAAAAACATCCCTAATCCATGCTATAGACGTTGATGTCTTCTACTATCACATAAAGGGCAATGGAACTCAGAAAGGTTTTGATCTCCTAGAGTTTTGTGTCCAGATGCTTTATCAGCTACAGTAAGTTGTCCTGGAAAACCTACAGGGCTAGCGTGATTTCTAGCATTTGCACCATTCTCACATGCTAATTTCTTTAAGGATGAAGATTACTTTTTTTGATGTGTTTGTCCATAGTAATTTGTGGTCTCCTTGACTATAAAGAAAGTGAAGGGGGTTTCTCTTTAGGTCTTCGCACTCTCAATGTTTTTGTGTTCTTTCCAAGAGTTACAATGGTTCAAATCCACACTTGTCTTATCATAAATGTCTTTTAGAGGAGTCCTTTCACTAGTTCCTGTAGCGCTACCTACTACTGCCTCTCATTGGAGCTATTTTTATAAAGATTTTCTTTTCCCAATTTGTTTCTCTCTCTTTTTTTTTTTTTTTTTGGTTTTTCTTTCTATAATGAACAATAGTCCATTCCCCAATAACCTTAGCCCCTCCTCTATTCAAGTCTGACATACTTAGCTCAAACGTCCCTCCACTTAGCAAATCTTCCGGACTAAACCTTATGACTAATCTGTTCCTTGATCTAGTCCCCACATCTCCTCCTCTCTAGATTGATGCATTCCTTTTCTTATCCTTTGAATCTTGAGCCTGGTCTTTTGCCAAGTTAACTTCACTAGCCTCTTGACTAACCTCATCTGAGTTTTGGTTTCCAACAATTGTAATTCCATCACTTAGGCATTTATTATCTTTGTAGTATATTCTCTTACATGACTCACATACCTTTGGAAGCCCTTCATAAAGAACTTAATAAGAAACCCCATTAATCACAATCATATGTTTCAAAGGCTTGTTAATATTCAATTGGATACAAATACATACAAATATTCCCCTTTCTAATCCCATCATATATGTATCTTATCTCACAACAACTCCAATTTTTTCCCCAATTCTCTAAATATCCAAGAGAGAATAGAATTCCGTTGGTAAACCAAAGATTCTAACCTATGTTGCCACATTGTCAAACTCCATTATATTTGGTTGAAAACTTGAGACCTCTTTTTCAATGTAAGGTATCTGCCATTCACAAAATAGGGACCACTCTTGATCGACCATTAATAATTTGCATTATTATCAAGGGATATTAGGTAATAGCCCATACTTGCGTAGATTAACTTAAAGGGATTGATTTTTTGCCATAATGCCAATAACCTCTCAACCAACGTTTTATATCCCAAATTTAGGTCAAGGATTTTTACAATAAAAGTGTTTTTCCAAGGTACACTAAGAATGTCAATTTCATATCAAGAGAAGTTAACATAACAAACTCCATGGTCCGCATTAGCATTCAACCTATCTTCTTCATTCTTCAACACTTCTACATCATGTTCCATGTCATAGTTTTGGTCCTCATCAATAAAACAGAAGCATTCATAAGCCCCAAGGATATTCGTAATAACTGTATCCCTAAAGTAAAATTTCTCGGGTGTCGTGCCATCTTTCTCGATGGAGATTGGTGGTTTTGAATCCACTACTGTGACCTCTATATCCTCACCATCTTATGATGTCAATCTTTTTTTCCTTCGATGAAGAAAATTGCTATCTTTATCCTTGTCTTATTGCATCGCCAAGAAAGGGTTTGTTGTACTTAGGAGAGAGCCTCTTTGAGCTGTCATACCCTATAAGTTTTTAAAATGTAACAATATTTAACATCTTTATGAATATTAATTTGTAAAAGATTGAAAAGGCAATTGATGTTTAATAGGTTTAGTTATAGCCTAAAGAAGAGGAGGCATTTGGGGAAAAAGTTATTTTGAGTAGAATTACTTTGACGACCCTTCAACTGCCTTATGGGATGAAAATATATTTTAGGGGTAAATGCATAAAACCCTCTCTAAACTTTGATTCAGGTACTGATTTTTCCTCTAAATTTTCAAAGTGTAGTTTTCCTTCTAAACTTTTATAAATTAGTAAATAACCCCTATAACCCCCTTAAACTTTGATTTTCTTATATAAATACTTTTTAAACTTTGATTTTAGTGTATAAAGATCCCCTAAACTTTGATTTTGGTCTATAAATATCCCCCAAACAACACCTAGTTTAGGAGGTGTTTATACATCAAAATCAAAGTTTAAGAAGTTATTCTCAAACTGAAGGGTTGTTTGCCAATTTATAAAAATTTAAGAACCAAAAACTATACTTTAAAAGTTTATGGGGGCAATTCACACTTGAATCAAAGTTTATAGGGATTTTATGCAATTTCCCCTATATTTTTAGTTTAAAGGGTTAATAAAAAAATACTATGGTAAAATTTGAGTTTTGAGAAGTATAGAGATGAATAATCCCTACTATATATATATATGTACATATATAGATATAGATAATAGAAAATATATATATATATAGATTTAGATATAACGTACATGGTAATGGAGAAGTTAGTGCTTACTCTTAATAATTGTCCATAGTAATAGCATCTTTAGCTAATTTTTGAAAAGATCCTTTGATAAAACCTTTCTTAACTTGTTTTAATGAATTTAGATATAACATTAAAGGGAATATACATAATTATATGGGATATGGAGGGTATAGAGTTCAAAGCCCCTACTATTCTCTTAATAATATAGATAGAAGATATAAAAAATAATACATATTAGATATACATAAAATAGAAGAATAGATAATATCGACATAGAATACCGTACATTAATGTATATTGTTATTGCTTATATGTAGGGATATAACTATTTATCTATATCTATATATTAGGCCAATAAGGATTATTCGTCTCCGACCTCCTCAAAACTTAAATTTTATCATTATATTCCTTTATTTGCCCTTTGAACTACAGATATATTTTTATCTCACAAAACAATTAAAGGGTCGTTCATTTCTTTTCTCAGATTTCTCCTCCTTGTTAGGCTATAACTAAATCTATTAAACGTTAATTGCCTTTTCAATCTTTTACTAATTAATGTTCATTATTGCAAATTAGTATGTGCTAATGAAGTCATTTATTTAGCCTTCCATCTTCAATTCGATTTCTGTCAAGGTTATGATATACTCTCAAACCATAAAAAATATACATCTTTATACATAAATAATTATATATCCCTACATAGTAAACGATAACGATGTATATTAATGTACTGTAATAATTTCATACGATCAAACTATAGTAATACATATTAATGTACAATATCTATATCTATATTTTCCACTCTTCTATTCTAATATACGACCTTTTTTAGAGCTAATTATTGTATCAAGGAATAGCCGGGGCGAAGGCCATTAAACATGTCCTGCGCAATAGAAGAATAACGATTATACCATATGTTTGATGCGTGATTTGTCCATATTAGACAATTTCTAGCCTAGATTTTGTACGTATTTGTAGAGAAAACAAAATTAATATACGAGAGGAACCTTAAGAGTGAATTTCTTAATTTTCCTCTTGATGAAACAAACTGAAAAGGGTAGGGAAAATATGGGATAGTTGTAGATGGTATTGAATATAAATACAATAGAGTGTGGTTATCTTATGCTTCTAGGGCTTTTTCGGCCAATATGCTCCTGACTCTGATACGCACTATATAAATTTTGTGGCATACATGGTAATCTATATAATACAACGGAGTGAGGTCATTTGATGTATACTCCTAAGGCTTTTCTTGCAAGCATGCTCCTAGGACTTTGGGTAGACAATATACAGATTTTGGAACATGCCTATTATGTCGTTTTATTGAACCGGAAGGAACAAGAAAGAGAGTTTCCATTTTTCAGGTAATTCTATAGGTTGTTAATGGCTTTGACTATCAAGTTCAATTAAAAATCAATATTTCTACCTACATCCGTTGTTGTCAATTGTAAAAGATTATGTACAATGTAATTGTAGTTGCTAGACATTCTTGGCAATAAGCAGTTAACATCAACATAAAGAAGTTTGATGGCATCTTAATTTTTTCAATGTGTAATAAGACATGTTTTTGGGAGGGAAAAAAAAAAACATAAAACAAAAAGAGCGATCTGTTGGTAAATTTACCCATCTTTGTAGTTTTAAATAGTCATTTTTGTATTGGTATGTTTATTCAATAATATTAGATTGGGGTTAAGTAGATAATTTTTAGTGAGATGCTATTTAAGTTTATTGGAACTTAAATAATATTGATCGTATTAATATGAGATAAATGGGTGCAATAACAATGAATTAGTTATTCAAATATGTTAAAGATTTGATATACTTTCTCATGTATGGAAGAAAAAATTTAAATGAGTTTGATTAAAAAAAAATAGTATACAGATAAATTTTAAATTTTAAAATAATCATGACCTAACACGACTAATTTGGCTACAATCTAAACGAGATTCAAATCTAAATTGTTTTTCACATAAGCATCAATTTAAATGGTAATACAATATGAACCTTATATAGCTTTCCCACTTTTTGCTTCTCTTGCTCTGGCCATTTGGAAAATCACTTAATATGTTATTCTATCAACTAGTAAAGGAGAGGCACACCCATGATGTGACTATAAAAATTAAATATAGTATACATAAGCATAATGCAATTTAGAATGTAACAAAGAATGACCAAGTAAATTGTCTCGAAAAAATTAATAAATCCATAGAAATAATAATTTTGTTATATTACTACTGTAAATTTAAACACTCGGAGTAGAGAGAATGATATAATATTTATATAAATAGATAAATAGATAGATATAGATATAGATATAAATATAGATAATAGCATATATACGTACGCAACTACCAAATGACAAATGAAAAGTCTGTAGGTTCCAATTTCTATATTCTTGAAATTACCTCATATTCTCTTAATAATACATTAATTAATAATTAATAATATAGATAATATGGAAGGTTTATAAATTTAGATAGATACAACATAAATGGTAATAGAGTAATTAGTACTTATTCTTAATAATTGTCCATAGTAATTGCACGTTTTAACTAGATTCCAAAAAGATCCTTATATAATCCTTTTTAACTTGTTTTAATGAATTTAGATATAATATTGAAGCGTATATACATAATTTAAAGGGATATGGTTGGTATGGAGTCAAAAGCCCTCAAGCTAGCAATTTGGGATTTGGATACGTTAGACTTAGACATGACACGATTTAAACGAATGATGTATGAAAAAAATCGACATGAGACACAAATGGGTTAAACCTGTTTAAGCATAGTTAAGTCTGTGTCTAGGTTTATGTCTAAGTCCCAGACCCATTAACAAACTTGTTTAAATAAATAGATTTCATAAATAGCTTCAAGTTCAACTTGTAAACTTACTTAACATTAAATTTATATTTTCATTCTTTAGTTACTTTTTTCCATTTTCCGAAACGATAGAGTAATATAAAACAAAAGTTAAAAAAATAAATAAATAAAATATCAAAAGCAAAAGGTAAATGATATCAATTCATAACTAAGGTTCATTCCTTCTTTCCTCTTTATCTCACTTTTATATTCATGCAGCCGTACTCGCATTGTATCATCTTCTCAAATTTTGTATAAATTTTCTTCTTCTAAGAAATTCATGTCTTCTACTTTTTGAATTTTTTTCCATGATTGGTTTGTATTTTACTTCTTTTTTTTTTTTTCCCTTGAGTTCATAGGTGGCTTGCAATATTATGACTAAACACTTATACTTAAATTTTCTCGATGACATATGAAACTCTATGTTTCTATTGGCATCATAATTCAATTTGGATAGTAAATATCAACAAATATTTGTAAAATTATGACAAGAGATGAGAAACTCGAACCAAAGCCTCCCTCTGTTGAAAGATGCTAATAGTGATCGAACCCATCGTAGTTGGAAATGACTAGCAATGGAGGATAATGAATCTTCCCCCACAGCAGTGGAAGTGGACTCAAATTAGCAAACGAGGAGGAGAGGCACAAAAACTCTCCCTTTAAGATACGGTAATTATGAATATCCTTAGGGCATATGAGAGGTATTACATTCCTAAGATAGAAAATATATTAGACAAGGGAATCGTGGAACATGATAACAATGATTCAAGCAATGAAAATGATAATGTGGGTGATAGTGATGATTTGGGGGTTTGCAATGTCACTTTCTTGAAATCATAGAAAGACATCTTATATGATTTATGGCAACATATGTTTATAGCAAAAGTCATGGGGCAAAACCTTAGGTAAAAAGTTGTGATAGATAGACTTAAAAGAATGTGGCAAGGATTAAGTAATTTTAAACTTATTCATACGGGTTCAAGGATCTATTTCATATATCTTGACAACACCTACACTACCAATAAGTAATAAAAAAATGGCCTATGGTTTGTTAATAGTCATTATCTTTCCCTAAAAAGATGGGAACCTAACTTTCAGATGAATCAGTCATATTTCAAGATGTTAGCAATTTAGGTACGTATTATGGGATTCCTAGTGGAATTCTACTACCCCCTCACTATAAAGAAAATAGGAAAAAGAGTTGGTCTAGTGCTTCAATATGATTCGTACATAGTTGGGTTAGAAAGGGGAAGGTTTGCAAGATTTTGTGTCCAAGTTGATATGGATGCTCGCTGAAACATACAATGGTGATTCATAGTAAGAGATATGCAGTGAAATATGAGGGAATGCCTAGACTCTATCAAAGCTATGGCTGCATCAATCATAATAAAGCAGCTTGCCCAAAGTTAAATATTTAAGGGAACACCAAGAGCAATAAGGAAATTAATGAGGCCATTAATGAGGAAGGTAAGACACCGAAGGCTAAGAATAATGGAAAAAAGGAGCAGATTCCACAAAATGCCTCACAAAAGGAGTTATTGGACCTTGATGAAGAAAATAAATCACCAAGTCAAAATGTGCATACTAGAGTTACTACCATGATGGAAATGAAAAGTGCAAGGAACAAATCGATTGAACTATAGGTAAAAGTACAATACAAAAAAGCAGCTCTGACACATCACTTAAATGAAAATATACATAAAAGGCAAGGATTATCATTTGGTATATTAAATGACATTCTAGAAGCCAGTGAAGAGACATGATGAGTAGACACTAAAAGGACACAATCTAGAGTATTATCTCCTAAAGATCTTAATGTATAGGTTGTACTTAAAACCAACACCTTGAGAAGTGCTACAGACTCCACTAAAGGAAAGGAACCATTAATATCCTCCACCAAACCTCTTCTTGCTATAGATAAGAAAAAACGCCTTAAGACTTTGCTAAAAAAACTTACACGTCAACATGGTCAAGACGCTGGAAGTAGAAATCCAAATGCAACTACTTCACCAGGGTTCGAACAAACTGGATCAACATTTCGAAAGTTGAATTTGGGAGATCTAAAGGAATGGACTTTCAAGGCTGGTCTGGACTGAAATCCTAAGGTTAATATTGAACTCGACTCAATGGAAGAAAACATAGGCACTTAAAATAATGTTCAAGCCATATTATGCGTAGGCTAAGAACCTTCAATTAAGGGAACAAGATCATTCAAGTAACACATCTATGCTTTTTAATAATCAAGATGCCATTTTTTTTAGAGGATCTCATAGGCAGGGACATCCTACGAATGATGGAATGGACATGCAAAACCCTAATGGAGAGAGCATATTTTTAAGACCTTATTCCATTGGAGATTCAGCACATCCTATTTGCCATACCAGTGATGGAGGAGGGAAACAAACAAGTGATGATTATTGCATGGGAAATGCAAATGGTGATGTTCTATGCAGCTATTCAGCCATGCTACTGGAAAATGAGGATTGAATATTCCAATCAAAAGTATATTGCCCAATATTAGTATAAGATGACAACTATGATGATGATAACTAAAGACTCTGGCACTCTTTCTTTTGATATGGTTTACATACCATTCAAGGTTCTTTCGTGAAATGCTAGGGGGAAAATTCTAAAAATCGTTGTCGAATGATACGGTTATATCAAAACTGCATGAACTTATGCCATATGGCGAACATTGGGTTTGTGGGACTAAGATTCACGTAGTCAAAAAGATCAAAAAATTTGTCAAATCTTATTCAAACACGCCTTGATAAAGTTTAGGCCAATTATCATTGGTGATGTTTCTTTCCAAAAACTAAACTATTCCAGCTCTACTCCAATCAATCTGACCATCTACCCATCCTCCTAAATACTTGGCCCTCAATGAATGGTAGCAAGAAGATGGCACGACCTTTTCGGTTTCAACCAATGTGTCTGGAATACCCTAAATTTAATGTAGTAGCACACTTCTAGAAGCAACTGTCCTTTAACTACTTTGATGAACTTAATGAATTCATAACTTGTATCAGAAAGTGGAATAAGGAAGTTTTTGGTGTGATTCCGTTGAGAAAGAAGAAGACTGTTGAGAAACTAAATCGCATCTGCCAACACCTTTTCTAAAACCCAACGTAAGATATTATTAATAAAGAGCATAGCTTACAAGAAGAACTCTCATGGATTGTTAGACAAGAAGAACTCCTATGGGCAACAAAGGTAAGATCTAACTGGATTATTAATGGGGAACAAAACACTAGATTCTTTCATATTAGTTTAATTACCCGAAGAGCCAAATCCAAGATTTCAAGTATCTTTAATTCAATAGGGAATTAGATTAGTGACATATCGATGGTATAACATCTTTTTGTGAACTTCTTTAATTCACTCTACACCACTAAATGCTCATTTGTATGGAAGGATATGAGCAACTAGAGAAGTAATCAAATGAATTTAAGTAGTGCAGAATGCAATTGCCTTACCCTACCTTGGACCAACAATGAGATCAAGAAAGCATTATAATGCATTGGCAATCACAAATCACCAAGGATAAATGGCTTCCATGCGAAGTTCTATAAAAAATGCTAGGACATTCTTAGAAACAAGATGTGTGATTTAATCCAAAACATTTTCCAATCAGGGGTTATTCCACACCAATCAAATGAGACTCTTATTAGCCTAATCCTGAAGGTCACAAGGGCAAACAAGGTTAAGGATTTTCGTCCTATCATCCTCTACACCACCATGTATAAGATAATCAACAAATGTTTAGTGAATAGAATGAGGCCCTTTCCGGTAGACTTGATAAGTCTAGAACAATCCAATTTTATCCTAGGTCATGCAGCAAGAGATAACATCATCATGTTCCGAGAAATCCTACAGTCAACGGGTAAAAAATCTGGACAAAAGCAATGGATGATGGTAAAACTTGATCTAGAGAAGGCGTATGACCGTGTAGAGTGGGACTTCCTCATATTTGCTCTCCAATCTCTCAATTTCTCACCCACTTAGGTTAAGCTGATTGATTAATGTATATCATCTGTTTCATATCACCTTATTTTCAATGGCTCTATGCTTGAACCTTTTTTTGCTAGTAGAGGCCTTCGTTAGGGTGATCCGTTATCACCATATCTTTTCATCATTGGTATGGAAATCTTAAGTAGAATCATCAGCATGATGGTGTCAGTAGGAAATTGGAAACCCCTATGCATTAGAGGAATGGAGATATCCCTCTCTCATCTATTCTTTGCTGATGATATCCTACTCGTGGGAGAAGCGTCCGTAGAGAATGCAAGATTAATGATAGAAGTCATAAAGGGGTTTAGGGATGCTTCAAGACAAAAAGTTAAGTATTCTAAGTCATGCAACTTATTCTCCCGCAACACCTCAAATGAAATAAAATAGAACATCGCAAATATTTTTTGTATTCGACCAAATGCAGATTTGGGAAAGTACCTTAATATCCCTGTCCATGAGGATGGTAAATTTAAAAGCTCTTATTTTAATTTTGTCCTAGAGCATATGAGACGAAAATTGAATGGTTGGAAAGCAAATCTTCTAAGTTTGGCTAGCCGGAAGTTATTGGCAACATCGGCTTTAGAAGGGATAGTAAATTATTACTCACAAGTTTTACACATGAAGAAAAACTTAAATATTAAACTGGAGAAAATTAACCGAGACTTCATTTGAGGGGATACATAGACACAATGGAAGCTTCACTGGATCAACTAGGAAAGGCTTAAAACCCAGAAAGAACAAGGAGGCCTAGGGATAATGGACCTAAAGAAGAGAAACCAGGCAAACTTTATAAATCTAGCTTGACACTTAAAAAGGAAAAAGCTCTTATGGATATCTTTATTCAAACAAAAATATGGCTAACAGATCAATAGAAGGCGGAAATTAAGGGGAGGGGTGTCAACATTGCTTTTAAGGTTTAGAAAAGCCAATAACTAGCTGGAAAAGAATGTTCATGTAAAGGTCAAAAATGAGAAAACTGTAAGATTTTGGAGTGACTCTTGGTAAAAAGGGGAGACTGTTGCATCTTAGTTGTAAGGACCCTTAAATAAATATGATGAATACTTAACCATTCAACAAGTCTAGGATGATGTTAAAGGATGGAAGGAGGATATCATTGGTTACCTACTGGACGAGAACATTAGATAAAGGTTGGGAGTATTGTATGGCCTTAATCAAACAACTGAAGAAGATTAAGTAGTTTGGCTTTATGAAATGAATGGAGAGTTATCTAGGTAATTAGTCTATTCACAAACTATGAAGAAAGATAACTCAGACCTGATAGGGAAACAGTAAGGGTGGAAATGGAAGCTACCAGCTAGCCTAAGTATAGAGCTATTGGTGTGGCACATTTTGCTTAATGGCCTTACATTAGAAGATAATCTCCAAAATCGGGGAGTTCTAGTAGATCCTTATTACCTTTTTTGTAACAGCAAAATTGAGACTTTACAACATGTCTTCATAAATTGCAAACAGACAAGATGGATATGGCTTGGCTTAAATATAGCCCTATAGTACCAACATTTCACTTTTGAGGACCTAATAAACTAAATTGAGAAGTACACCAAAAGATCTAAACTTGATTCGCAACAGGTAGATGTTCCCAAACAAGTCTTAATCCTCTTTGCTTTAAAGCATATTTGGAAGTTAAGGAACAATAAAATCTTCAAACAAGTAAGAGAAGAAGAGGAAGAAGAGGAATGTTGTGGATCCATATGAAAAGAAGCATCTGAATGGTGGACTTCAAACTATATAGAGAAGCTCAATCTCATATACATAATCCTTCATCTTCCAACCCACCAATTTGACCAAGATTAGGTGATTATTGCAACTGATGAAGTTGTACTAGAAAATCAAAACATTTCGAGCCTAGGTGCCATTTGTTCAAAACATGAAAGGATGGTTCTTTGGGTACTACATAAACAGAATGAGGGCCTTTCTCCTATGGAAGCTAAATTATGGGCAATAGATGAAGAATTGCATTTTGCACATCAAAGGGGACATAGGAAAGTAGTTTGCATGATGGATTCACAACAGGCTATTAACTGGTTACTCAACAATAAAGTAGATCTAAATAGATGCCATTTTATTTTACAGAAAAGCAAGGAAGCACTAACTCTTTTTTTATCATGTTTCTCTTTGTAGGGTTACCCGTGAAAAGATCGTACCCGCTAATCTACTAGCGAAAAAAGGGCTACAACACCCATTTCCTATGTTTTTTGTCACCGGTTACTTTGTTCCTATCTATGGCTATTGTTAATGGTAGGAAAGACCGTTCTTGTTTTGTGCCTATTGTGAATGATATAAGGGTAAGCTAATTTCCTGCTTATGTTGTTTTTTCTTATATTGAACTCGTACTTTGCTAATGTTTTGAATATATTCCCTTTCACTGAAAAAAAAAAAAAAACAAATGTATACTTTATAAAAAATCTCCTATATATTTTTGAAATCAATAAATTTTATTTGGTCATTGCAAAAATATACAAATTAGTATACATTTAGGAAATGAGATAAATGGATCCAATCATGACATGAGACACTTAGGTTTATGTATACCAATGTATATTTAATATGGTTTGACAGTATATCATAATATTGATAGTTTTCTAATTGAAGATGGTAGATTGAATAAATGACTCCATTAGCACATACTCACATACAATAATGAATATTAATTAGTAAAAGATTGAAAAGGCAATTAACGTTTAATGGGTTTAGTTATAACATGAAAAGGAAGGGGCATTTGGGAGAGAGATGCTTCAAGTAAAATTGCTTTGACAACCCTTCAACTACTTTTTGCGATAATAATATATTTTCAATTCAAAGGGCAAATGAAGGAATATCACATAAAATTTGAGTTTGAGGACTTAAGGGACCAATAGTGCTTGGTGGCTTAATATATATACATATATTAGTGGACATTGTACTCATGATACATGTACAAAACTTCTAACTACTTAAACATAAAAAATTCTAGTTCTTTACATTATAAACAATAATAGATCTTAAAGATATAAAACAATATTTCCTTATCAAACAAATTTTAAAAGAAGACTATAATAGAATATATTCTATAAGAATGTTTTCTACCTCAATTAGTCCATCGATTTATGAAAATCTTTTATTATTGTCCAATGATCTACAAACTTCTATAAACTGTTTCCAGAAGCATCATTAATTACAATATATATAAATTCAAAAGATGGGCACACGAAATTAATGGTTTGAGATTAAGAGAGATATTATTAAGAGGAGGAGAAATTGCCTAAGATCCACAAACTTTTATGGATTGTTTCTAGAAACATCGTTAAAATAAATATAAAATTCAAAGGATAGGCACAAAAGTTGATAGCTTAAGGTTGGAAGACATATTATCAGAAGACAAGAAATTAATGGAAAGAGAGAAAATAGGAGTTGGAAGGAAAAAGAAACTGAGAAGTTGACTATTTCCAAAACATTTATTAATTACAATAAATATAAAATTCAAAAGATGGGCACCCGGAGTAGACCATTTAAGGTTGGAAGAGATATTATCCAGAGAAAGAGAAATTTCCTAATGATCCACTTAATTTTATAAACTATTTCTTAAAACAGCATTAACTTCAGTAAATATAAAATTCAAACAATCAGGCACAAAAGTTTATTGTTTGAAGTTAGGAGAGATATTATTGGAAGAGAAAGAAATTAATGGAAAAAGAGCAAAAGAAGTTAGAAGGAAAAAGAAACTAAGGAAGTTGATTGTTTCCAAAAGCATCATCAATTACAATAAATATAAAATTCAAAAGATGGACACATAAGTGGACAATTTGAGATTAGGAGAGATTATCAAGAGAGAGAGAAATTGCCCAATGATTGATTGACTTTTATAAACTATTTCCAAAAGTATCATTAATTACAATAAATATAAAATTCAAAGGATAGGCATAGAAATTGACGGTTTGATGTTGGGAGAGATATTATGGAAGAGAGAGAAATTAATGGAAAGAGAGAAAGAAAAGAGGAGTTGGGAGGGAAAAATTCAAAGGATGGCATAAATATAAACTATTTTTGTTTGTTCTTTTGTATTGATTATGCACTTTTTCACATGTATAATCCCTCTTCATATTTAATTCCACCTTCACAAGTTCCAAAATAATTCCAAACGATCCCTTAGTCTTGTAATCTGGCACACAACACAAGTACAAACACAAAATACTAATGAACATATATTTCCTTCAATCTTAGCTATCTGACCTTTAGCTTTCATAAATTTATATATGTATACACCACAATTAGAACTGCAATAGACAAAGCAGATTAGCTTCATTCCAGCCATAGATTAGATTATATAAATAAATAGATAACAAACAAAAGCATTAGCCATCACCTAAAGATAATTGATTTAGCACTTCCCAATTTCATTCAATTCACCAACTTGAAATTAATTCGTCAAATTGACTAGTCTCCCTCGTTAGTAAATTCTTTGAGTCATAATATATCATCCATGACTTCAACTTGCCAAATTGTTACTACCAATTAGTTATATTCAAATTCCGTCTTATGTATCATACAATATGCTTAAGAGTGGATGGGGTAATAACATACCACTTTCTTCACCTCATTATGTTGTGTAGTATCTATTGATGTTTTCATGGTATCATAAACCATAATTATTTCATGTATCATTTGTAGCTTAACCAAATACCAATGTTTCTTTGATGGATTCATTGGTATGTTCACCTATATTGAATAATTGGATCAACACTTACATTTCAATATGTCATATGGAATAGTAAAGAAGAGTACGTATCCTCTTGCATTGGTTTGATTTTGACATAAATGCTTCGCTACTAGATGAAATGTAAGCAAGATCGTTAAGAGTACTCTTTCTCATGAAGACAAATGCCTATGTCCAATGTTACAAGTTGATTCATTAAGAAAAAGGAAACAAAATAGTAATAATATAACAAAGTAGTAAATTATTCCAAAAAAGCACATGGGAAGAACCAAGTCATCCATTTGGTACCATCATTCATTTTTTAATGGATCTAAATTCTTATCATCATGTCAATATCCCCACAGCTACTCGTATGGTTTTAAGCAATTGAGGTCTTTATGTGATAGTAAGATGTTATGTCTAAATTGAACTAATAGATACATATGTTGAAACATATCAATCTCACAAGAAGTTTAAAATTGTATAAGTCATGACAATTGCGTTTACTCCATTGCCTCTTTGCTATAAAAAAAAACAAAATTAAGTATACATATGTCATCATGGGACATCATAATCCAAGAACTTTCTTCACTCCTTTTTGTGTTCCCCCTAATGAATTGAAGTCCATGTAAATCAAGAAATAAATTTCAAAATGTCTCACATTATGCATATACTTAGAGGGGAGGGGGAAGGAGAGGAAAAAAACAAAAACCATATTTTAAGTACTAAGTAGTACTTGGTGTGGTATGATTTTTTTCTTCTTGTCCATCATCAGTGTGTTTAGATAAGCAAACACTTGGTATTGGGACAACCTCCTTTCTTCTCTAAATTCTCTAGTCCATACAAAAAAGTGTAGCTGACTCAGAGTTTCAGATGACATAATGATGATGATGTCTTTCTACAGACTTTGCACCACACTATATTCGCCTTCATCTTAAAACAAAATAAAAAAAATTGCAATACAAGAAAAAGATTTAAGAGAAAATAGTATTGGACAATTCAAGTCATGCAAACATGAAAAGATATATATATTTCCATTTGTGGTTGTTTGAGATTTTTCTCATCACATTGGATTGGCATCTCTTGTAAAGGTTCCATACTAAAACATCCATCATCGTTCAAATTTAGGTCATGGCTAGGAGGGGAATCTCTACCCAAGTCCTCTTTTGATTCTTCTACATCGCTTATTACTCTGTGTGCCTTTTTGGACAAACTAACTACATTCATCAACTCTATTAGTTGCTTCTATAGGGATGCTAAAAATGGGGTATCTCCTCTTACAGTTTTTTTAACCTCTTCTTTTAACTCTTGTCGTTGTTTCATAATATGATCTAGCTTCTCACCAAGGACCTACAAAAGTCAATTAGTATGATGTGAGACCCGATCTCTTACTACGCATGACTTGGAGCAATAGACCACTTCTACTATACTTGGGATGTAAGAAGTATAGCAAAGGCAAGTGACAAAGTAAAGTCATTAAGAGAAGCTTAAGAAATAGGTTAAGTGAAATGACCATACCCAAACTATTTGATATCAATGCGAATTAGGGAATTTGAAACAATTTAGGGCCTTTGGACAATTGTGTCCAAATTGAGCCAAAATTTTAATATAGTTAGTAAAGTTAAACGAAGAATGTTAGTAGAATCAATTTCTCAAAATAATATATATATATATATATATAATATTTAATTTCAATAAAGTATATTTTTATTAGGTACGTTTGATAATTACTGGGAACTCAACGTTTGAGCCTCAAAACGTAACGAGTTGTTAGAGATAAATTATATATATAATAAAAATATTACATGACATAAAATAATATATAGAACATATGTATATACCTTGTGTATAATTATTACATGTAATTATATACCTATAATTATCTTAAATACACAATTAAATATTAAATTAAGTTGAAATAAGCAAGGGAAAATAATAGTAAATCGATAAATGCAAAGAGAACAACTAGAAATACATTAGCCAAGGCATGGAAGGATCCAAGGATAGTTACTGAGGTATAGAATAGCAAATTGATGCCTATAGACGTACATAAAAGGGGAAGGTTTTTTTTTTTTTTTTTGGCAAGGATAAGAGAGAAAATCATTTTCACACCCTCTAAAAGCTTTATAAAATTGTACAACTCTTTCCACGATATTCTTCATGTAATTTAGGACGTAGAAAAAATAAGTTGGGGTTGAGGAAATTTAAGGAGAAATTTGGGAAAAATTATCAAAGAATAGGTGCAAATTTGGGTAGTTTGCAATTCAAAGGCTTAAATAAAAATTAGGAACAAACCAAGAGCACCGCCTAAAGGAGGGGTTAGCAACAATCTTTGTTGATAAGGTGGTAGCCACCATTGGTGGCCAAAGATCCATTTTTTGATGAGGTCCTATTCTAGTCCGATTTTAAGTAATTTTGTAAAAATATAAAAAATTTCCATAAAGTTATGAAAAAAATTATTCCTACATATTTTCGTGTATAGAATTTCAGAAAAATATGATTTTGTACAAATTTAATAACTACAGTATACGTCCTTAAGAAATCGGGCATTTTCGATATTGAAATAAATACGACTAATGACATAATTTTGCCTTCGAAATTTTTCTGTAAACTACCCTATATTAATATTGAATTTCTATAAAGAGATTTCTCACAAAACTATTTTTTTAATTTTTATGTGATTTTTTAGCCTTAAATTAGGTATTAAATTGTGTTTTTAATGACAAATAACCTATTTCTTCTAATAACCTCACTTGAATTTAAGTTGGATCGGTTAATGAACTATTCCTACTATTCTGAGGTGGCCGGATTGAGTTATGAAGTTAGGGGTTAAGGAAAAATTGTGAGTTAGCTTTAAAAAGTAAAGTTAGTAACTTGACTAGTTTGTTCGAATTGAAAATTTGATGAACCATAATGTAATGAATAAGGAGTTGGGAAGTAATGAAGCCGAAGAAGGTTGTTTGAAGTGTTAATTACTATTTTAAATTGATCTTATAATTGTAACTTGAAAGAAAAGTGAGTAAATTAACTACTTAGAGGATATTGGTTAAAGGCAAAGGCTAACTCAGATGTTCTATCAATAAATTTTACACTAGAATGATATTTAGAGAATAGGTCAAAGGCAAAATTTATGAGTTAAATGAAAAATAGGAGATTTAAAAGCTTAGTTAGAGGTTGTTTTTCTTAAAAACCTCAAAGATAACAGAGTCAGAGGGTAACTCAAATGATGGTTTAGTAAGGAGCCTAAACTGGAGAAACTTAGACATTATGTTAGAAGATAAAATTGATATTATGAATGACCCCTGTGTAGTTCGGATAGTAACTCAGATGATTTTCGATTAAAGAAAATTACTATATAATCACTCAAAATCAAACTCGAAGGTTGAATTAGAACCAACTTATAACGAATTATCCACTAACAAGTGAGTATTTAATTAGTATATGTGTATATATACTAATGACCTGTAATTGATTACAAAAGTACTTCCTCTTACTAGGTGAAGTCATGAGGGAGAAAGTTCTTGCTAATGAGTAAATTGGTTCCTACCGCTAATTAGGTAAGTAGATATTTATGTGTGCTTGAGTAGACATATGCCTGTTCCTAACTTTGTGTGCTCTGTGATGTTTTGGCTTAGCTAAACATTAATTGCAAGGAGATGTACTGTTCAATGAACCATATGGTGCTACCCATTATAATTGTTACTGATTGAGTAGTGACATGATATTAAATTTAGTTGTTATGTTGGTGCTAATGAATGCATACGTGATTTTTGCTAAGGTCTATGTTATCTTGGAAAAAAATCTAAGGACTAACTCTATCTTCTAAGGTGTTCACCTAAGTGAACCCGATACCAAGATCTTAGAACTAATGAAACTACAAAGTGAAAGCTGAATAACAAGTAATGAATAAGTTTGCTTAGATTTGCTAGGTTTTGCTTAGTGTACGATCTAATGCATTCATGGCATAGCATGAAAAAGACTTACGGGTCAAATTTTCTAAAAACCGAGAGATTGCTAGGTCAATTTCCATATGAAAAGCTAGTTTTATCAAGTGAAATACTTGATTTGTAAAGCTGGGATTTCGAGCATATAGAGACTACATTGTATTTGCTAGGCTAGCTATATGCTAGATTTTCCAACCACTCTATGTGATTATTGCTATGGTGAAATGTTTGCTAGGTTCTTGGGTATATTATCCCGATGCCTGGTTTGAGTTGACCAAATGGGATGAGTTACTAGGCTGAGCTAGAATATCGATACCAATGCATGTTACGTACATGAGCACAGCACACGCTTGTCACATTTACATTGATTACTTAGCTAAGAAAATATAAGATAATGTAATTGGAGTAACTACTTGAATGATGTGCCTGTTTTGCTATGTTTATTGTTGTGTGTTTATCCACTCTCACTTAGCTCGCAATAGCTAAGGGAATAAGTTTCTCTTGTTGTTATGGCTTAAGTATATAAAGATAGCTTTTCAAGAAAGCAAGGGGTGTTACTTCACTAAAGGTTTAATATAGTCGTGGTAGTCCAAAAATGTGTATTTGTAAAAGTGTTACTATGTTATATAGAAGTGTGTAAGTGTGATACTCTGAGTACGGCCCGCTAATGTGAAAGTTTTCGTTGTTGTTTATCATATTGAATGAAAAATGATTCAGAAGTAATTGTTTATTGGACAAAAGAGCAAATTGAATACAGGTTCTAACTTATTCTTAACTCAAGGATAACAATAATGAACCATCTTCAAGAACTAAGAGTTTGAGAAAAATTTTTAAGTAAACACCTAAAAGGTGGGGTGTTACACATGATAATGATCAAACAATATATAACTGACTTGAGAGCTACATTATAACGAGTTGAGTGCGACCTTAAGCTTTGATTTTCTTAAGTAGACATTCTTTCTTCATTGACTACTTTTGAAGCACTCCACATAACAACCTATTCAATAAAAGAAAGATGAACATGATATAAATGACTCTAAGACCATCCACATGTGGAGCCTAGTCATAAAAATGGAATAGCTTACCATTTCTCTCATAAGTAACTTTTGTACCACTTTCTTCACTCTATCTTTTGTCTACATCTTCAATTGAGGATAGGTCTTGCATAAAGCTATCCACCACTATATGGCCCAACTAACAATTGTCTATAAAATATAATTAAAGAAAAATAGAGTAGAGAAAAGCATAATGAGAACCATAAAGTGGGTGACATGATAAATTGAACAACAATATTAGTGATGAATCATATGCTACTAAATGTAAATGAGAGTTTTTAAGACAAAACCATACCATGAGGAACAAAACACAACTCGACATACAACTCTTACTACTAATTTTGTGCTTCTTGGTACCGTCTCACATTTTGTAAAAAACATACTTTTCCCAATTAAATTGTAGCAGTTTACTCAAATCCGCCACTACTACCAGATATTCCCTCATAATGATTAGGTTGGACTAAGGAGCAAGCAATTTACTAAGGATCCATACAACAAGTAATTGTTTGAACTAATCATCTATGATTTCTGGTTTTCTTAAATCCTCCTCAATTGCATTAAGTTTACCTTCTTCCTTAAACCTGGTGCTACTCTAGACACAACCCAAGACCTCATCTATAGTGTCTGTAAGAACATCTTCTCCATTACTACTCAAGCCAAGAGCATGTTCCACATCGTATGGAGTTATCTGAAGCATCGTTCTATTTATTTCCAAAACACAATTATCGAGGTCAAAATTCTCAAACAATTACAAACAAAAATCTCTATCCATTTTACCTCAACTCAAGTAGAAAAAACTACCAAACCCAATCTCACTTATAGCTCGCCTTTTCACATCACTAAAACTCGACATTACATATACCATATGCTTAGGTATGACATCTTATCTCATGCTGCAAAGAATAAACAATCCAAATGAAACATTCAAATATATAGAATTTCAAATTAGTTGTTTTCAAGAATTATCTAATCTTACTGACCTCACACCACCCCTAAATTCGGCTTTCTAACTCTTATACTCTATTTTTTGCTTTTCTTGGTAATCTTTCTTTACTTTGGGAGGAAAAGCATGTCATTTTTCAACTCTTTTTGCAAGCTTCTACAAAAAAACAAACATCATCATTTATAAATTACCACAAAAACAATCTTAAGTTGTATATTATCTATATAACATAACTTCCCTAACCTCTCCCTTAAATGGCTGCTCATCTAAAGTTAACTTCTTACTCTTATTCTTGTTGTGTAAGGAAAAAACCAAGAGAACAAAAGCATTAACTTCCAACCACTATTGAAACATAAAGAAAACAATTAAAACAACAAGAACACTTCCTAAATCGTCCAGGTAATGCATGTATGATGTCAATGGACGCTTGATTTTACTCCAAAAAGTCAGGAACTTATAAGATGTTACAAGACAATCAATAAAAGCAAATATGAAATGAACGATAGAAATCATCGCATTAGACTTCTAAGAATCAGAAAATACAAAACAGTTGTTCTACAAGAATTTATCAACAAATAAGAGAATAGTCTAAAGGAGAATTCACAAGCCTATCAATAGATAACCCCAACTATCAATAATTTTGCAACAGCCTATAGCCTCCTCATAGTTCTTGTAAATAAAAGGATTTCACTTTTGATAAGAACTCAAATTGCTAAATTCCTTCTTGCAAAATTGTCAATAATTCTCTACAACTGTCAACCATACTTACCACAACACCACCTCACAATTCAAAATAACATAAACCCTAATTTTCCACACACCTAACTCAAAAAACAAACTCTATCCAAACCTGACTAATAGATCATATTAACAGTACGCCAAAAACCCTAATAACTACTATCAACAAATGAATCACTATTACTTAAACCTTAAACCCATGTAACAATATCAAATTTTTAAGAAAAAGTTAGGAAAAAGAAGTTCATACTCAGGAAGGAATATACATCCGAATGAACTATTAAGTGATTTTGTTAGTGAGAAATGCAAAATACAAGTGTACTTTGATGGAATCCTTTTTTACTATATGAGAGCTTTTTCTTTTTTCTTTTTTTTTTTTACTTTGAGAAAGGGTAAAGAATGAAAATGGCTTAAATTGAGTTTTATAATTATATTTTATTTCTTTTATTCAATTTTTTTTATAATTCAATATTATTTCTTTATTAGTTTTTATATTTTTTAGAAAAAACTTTAACCTATCATTGAGATTACATGTTAAAGTCTTTTAAAATAATCAATGGTTTAGATTTATTTTTGCTAAATATACAACCTAGATTTATTAGCATTTGCTAAAGTTACTGTAGAAAGTTTTACAAATTAGAAGGTAATCGATAGGAGATTTATCATCCATCTTATTATTTAACTTATTCTTCACCATATTCATGATAGAAAAAGTGCACACAATTATTGTAGTCAAGATTGGAAGAGTCAAAATTATTACTTTTCCCATTACTAAATTTCAATTATCACTTTTCTAGCAACAAATGAATAAATAATTATAAGTAAAACTAATGTACTAGCTCATAATATATACTTAATTAGATAAATATATTAATTATAATATACGATAATACAAATTCAATCTTATCTCTCCAGTATAAATTTAAGAAAATATTTGATTGAAAAATAATTATCTCCAAAGTTAAAATTTGGACATGGCATGATATTTTCATTAATCAAATTCCTCAATTATAATATATAATACAATATAGGATGCATCTTATTTTATAGATTATGTACATAACATATATGATATATATTAATATGTATATAGGTGTCATATATTGCAAATTATATATATATATGATACATAAGTAACTTAAGCTATGGTTTATAATATAGTTTACTATACTTATATAAAGTATAATTGGTTTTTATATAATATTATATATAGTTTTGAAGATATTAAATATACAAATCACAACATATTTATTATTTATAGTCCTTCAAAATAACTTAAATTCAAAAAAAAAAAAATACAAGCAAACAATCATGAAAAACTAAAATAAAAAAAGATAAAGAAATGAATGAAAATAACAACACAATATAAAAATAGTTAGAACTTAAAGTAAGTTATATAATAAAAGGAATAGACACAAGTAAAAGAAGGCACAATACATTACATATAGTAGAGATTTCTAAACTAGTTAAAATATTTTAAATTAAAGCGATTATGGTAATCAATAACATTTGCACACATGTGATAATAATTGTGAAAGTATGTGTTCCAATATAGAAAACTTATGGTATTTCATTATACCTCTTGGATTTGAAACATGCTTTATATAAATGATAATATTATCTATAATCGATTACTTTCTATAGAAAAAAAAAAAAAAAAGAGAAAATAGCAAATTAATGAAAAAGATCTATCTAAAATAAGTTACAGATATGATAAGTTTTATTTTTTCAATTGGATTTAAATAGATTCAAATATGAAAAACTTTTGTTTTCATTAAAAAAATAAAAATTTATTTTTATTATTATACTATAATAAGACGATCCATGATAAGTATTGAAAAGAATATTCAATGCTCTAATATGAAAATTTGCTTCTTTTATTCCTTAAGAATATTGAAGTTCTTAATACATTTTTGTATTCTTTTTTTTTTATAGTTAGCTATGTAGTAGTTTATTTTATTCTCATATGTTGTTTCTTAATAGTCACGTAAGAGAGCTTCTTTTCTTTATGTAGAAACTCATAAGGACAGTTAAGTTAGTTAAGGTAATTAGAATATTGAACAAATTACAAAATCCTACAATTTCTCTCTATCACTTTGCCATAGCTACCTGTAAATTTTATTATTTTTCATGATTTTTGAATGCTTTGATTATCAAGAAAGAATGAATCGATAATTTCTTTTTCTTAACTTTTTAAAATATGTGTGAAATAGATATTTGCAACTACCATTAATAATTAAATAGAGTATTTGTAAGACCCTTTTTTTTTCATCTTTTTTTTTTTTTTTTAATTTCTATTTCTTGATTTGGGAAAAAAAATTCTTAACTCATTTACTTTTAATTGCTTTTAGTCAATCTATTATCCAATTAGATAATGGGTTTCTAGAAATAGTTAATAGTCAACAGCAATTCATATAATTTTTACTAAGCGGTGGCTTTACAATACACAAGTGTCAATAACAATTAGCACCAATGACAATGATTCGCGTGTAATGGGTTTTGCAAGGCAACAAAATCAATATTAATTGTGGTAACTAGAAGTGGGTTTTCCGAACTATGTTTAGGAAGAAGGAAGGAATTAGAAGGGATGAAGAGTGGGAGGAAAGAATTAGGGAGGAAAGAAAATGAAAATAAAGAATTAGTACATGTTCTTACTTAGATTGTCCTAAAAATAGATTATAAGACTTTAAAAGTGAGAATATAATTAAAATTTTAACAACTTTTTATCTCAAATCACTCCATTTTGAAGAGGGAAAAAATGTGGGCTTTAGAAAAAACTTTCCCTCCTAAATGCATCCCATCCAGTTTTCTTCTATTTCCACTCAAGGGAAAGTGTCTTGAAATTTGTGTTTTCCTTCCCCTCCAAATTCATTTCTCCATCCTAAATATAGCGTTAATGTTTATAGGACTTGAACTAGATAGACAGGAAGAAGAAACAAAGGTGATTACTAAGCCCTAGAAAAGAAAAAAAGGGGACCAACCCATGTTTTATTATATTACCTATTAGTGAAGATATGTATATCTATTTTTGGGCTTAATGGGCCAAAGCCCCCATGGGCTCCTCATTGGGCCCATCCTGCAGATATATTTATATTATTCAAGCTACAAAGGTTTTATGTAACTCCCTTTGGTGCATCATTTGTGGAGATCACTTATTCAACCTCAATCTAATTTTATTCAACAAAAATACTAACATTAAAATAAATTTTTAAAACTATAAATATCTTATATTATGAATAAATTTGTCAACTTTATAAGCTTTTTTTTTTTTTCCTCCCAACTCCTCTTTCTCTCTTTCCATTAATTTCTTTCCCTTCTAAAAATATCTCTCTTAACCTCAAACCGCCAACTTCTATTCCCATCCTTTGAATTTTATATTTATTATAATTAACGATGCTTCTAGAAATAGTTTATAAAATTCAGTGAATCATTAGGTAATTTATCCCCTCCGATAATCTCTCCTTGAATCGTCTACTTCGAATGCCCATCTTTTGAATTTTATATTTATTGTAATTAATGATGTTTCTCAAAACAGTTAACTTCCTCAATTTCTTTTTCCATCCAACTCTTTTTTCTCGCTTTCCATTAATTTCTCTCTCTTCCAATGATATCTTTGCCAATAAGTCAATTTTTGTGCCAATCCAATAAATTTTATATTCATTTTAATTAATGATGTTTTTAGAAATAATTTATAAAAGTTTATGGATCATTAGGGAATTTGTCTCTCTCCCAACTAAAGGTGTGCAAACGAGTTAAATAGGTCAACCTAGCTTAGCACATTTTCACCTGCGGGTTAAACGAGCAAGGCTTATTTTGCCCGCGTTTAAACAAATTAAAAAACTTAAGCCCTAACCCATTTGAAAAGTAGGTTAAATGGGCCAGCTGATATGCTAAAGGTATAAATTTATTAAACCAGTCAACCCAAATTGGTTCACTTTAGCCTACGAGTTAAACAAGTCAAGCTTATTTGACCTACTTTTAAACAAGTCAAAAAACCTTAGACCAAACCCGTTTTAAAAGTGGGTTAAATAAGTTGGCCCACGGGCCAAAGCCCACTTGTATACTTCTCCTCCCAACCTCAAAACTATTTACTTCTTGTGCCCATATTTTAAATTTACATATATCGTAATTAATAATGATTTTGGAAAAAGTTTATAGAAGTCTATAGATTATTAGGCAAAAATAAAATATCAAATATCAAATTTCCATTGATCAATGGGTTAATTGAGGTAGAAAACATTCTCACATAACAAAAATAATGATGATACCTTTTATCAGATACCCTCTATTATAGTCTTCTCTTAAAATTTGTTTGATGAAGAAATATTATTTTATATCTTTAAGATTTATTATTGTCAATTACTTAAAGAATCAAAATTTTTAATGTTTAAGAGCTTGGAGGTTTAATTATTTGATATTCATAAACTTACACATACATTATAAATGCAGTGTCCGCTAGTGTATATGTGTGTGTATTTCTTCTTCTGTCTATATATTAAGCTAGCAAGGACTATTCCCCTCCACTCCTCAAAACTCAAATTTTACCATGATATTCCTTCATTTGCCCTTTGAACTAAAAATATACATTTATCACATAAAGTAGTTGAAAGGTCATCAGAGTAATTTTACTTGAAATATCTCTCTTTCCAAATGTCTCCTCTTATTTATGCTATAGCTAAATTCATCAAATGTTAATTGCCTTTTCAATCTTTCAATAATTAATATTCATTATTGTACATGAGTAGGTGCTAATGGTATCATTTATTTAACCTCCCATCTTCAATTAGATAACTGTAAATATTATGATATACTATCAAACCATAGTATACATAAATAATTATAACCCTACATAATAAACAATAACGATATACATTAATGTACAATAATAATCCTATATGGTCAAACAATAGTAAACACATATTAATATACAATATCCTATATTTATATTATTTAGTTTTAACAAGGCTAACAATGTATATCTAATTACATTAATTTCTATATCTATATATCCATCTATATTATTAAGAGAATAGTGGGGGCTTTGAACTCCACATCTTTCATATCCCTACCCTTCAATATTGTATATAAATTCATCAAAACAGGAGTGATTTCATTAGAGGATCTTTTTGGAATTTAGCTAAGAGATTCAGTTATTATGGATGATTATTAATAGTAAGCACTAATGACTTCAGTAACATTTATGTTATATCTAAATCTAAGTTTATATATCTTCTATTATCTATATATATATATATATATATATATATCTATGTTATTAAGAGAGTAACGAGGGCTTTTGACTCCACGCTTTCCACATCCCTTAAAATTAAATATATAACCTTCAATATTATATCTAAATTCATTAAAACAAGTTAAAAAGGATTATNTTATATTATTTAGTTTTAACAAGGCTAACAATGTATATCTAATTACATTAATTTCTATATCTATATATCCATCTATATTATTAAGAGAATAGTGGGGGCTTTGAACTCCACATCTTTCATATCCCTACCCTTCAATATTGTATATAAATTCATCAAAACAGGAGTGATTTCATTAGAGGATCTTTTTGGAATTTAGCTAAGAGATTCAGTTATTATGGATGATTATTAATAGTAAGCACTAATGACTTCAGTAACATTTATGTTATATCTAAATCTAAGTTTATATATCTTCTATTATCTATATATATATATATATATATATATATCTATGTTATTAAGAGAGTAACGAGGGCTTTTGACTCCACGCTTTCCACATCCCTTAAAATTAAATATATAACCTTCAATATTATATCTAAATTCATTAAAACAAGTTAAAAAGGATTATATTAGAGGATCTTTTTGGAATTTAATTAAAAGATGCAATTATAATGGACAATTATTAAAAATACTAACTATTCCATTACCATTTATGCTATATCTAAATCTAAATTCATATATCTTCTGTATTATCAATATTATTAATCATTAATTAATACATTATTAAGAGAATATAAGATAATTTCAAGAATTTAAAATCTAGAACCTATAGAATTTTCATTTGTCATTTTTTCTTCAACATGTATATATAATTTGATTGAGTAGTTGTGTTGTATATATTTTATTATCTATATCAATTTTTCCCTTGCTCTCTCCCTCTATTTATGCACATATATATTTTATCATCCTCTCTACTTCGAGTTTTTAAATTTATAGTAGTAGTTGAACAAAATTATTTCTTTGGATTTGTTAATTTTTTTTGTAACAATTTACTTGGTTTATTGTTACATTCTAAATTGTATTACACTCATACATTTAATTATTGCAAACGAATTACGGGAGCATGTCTGCCGGTTGATAGAATAACAAAAATGACATACGGTACGATGGAAGTGATCATGAAAGCATCACGTCTGCTTTGGAAATGTAAGTGGTAAATAGTGGATGGAGCAGAGTTGCAATAAAAGAAATTAATTGCTAGATAGTGATACGTGCCATGTCATTCGTACATTTAAATTCGGAAGAATTCTCGGTCCGTTAATCATTGCTCATAGAATAATATATTATATGATTTTCCAAATGGCCGGGAGCAAGAGAAGTAGGAGTGGGAAAGCTGTATAGGGTTCATATTGTAACCCTATTTAAATTGGTGCTTACGTGAAAAACGACTCAGATTTGAGTCTCGTTTAAATTATAGCCAAATCAGTCGTGTTAGGTCATGACTGTTTTAAATTTTATCTTTTTACTATTTTTGTTTTATTGAAATCCTTTAACCCATTTAAATATTTTCTTCCATATTAGAGAGTTCAAACCAATGTAAAAATATATCAAATCTTTAAAATATTTTGAATAACCAATTCATTATCATTACACCCATTTATCTTTTATTAATATCATTTATATTATTTAAGTCCTAGCAAACTAAAATAACCTTATATCTAAAAGTTTTTTATTTAGCTTTGATCTAATATTATATAATAGAAATACCAATCCCCACAAAAGCATGTCATTTGATATGATTGCTCATTACAAATTTAAAAAATAAGATGGCACGAAACTTTTCCACGTCGATGTTAACTGCTAGTTGCCAAGAATGTCTGGCAGCTTCAATTACATTGTACAGAATCTTTAGCAATCGGCAACAACAGACGTAGATAGAGTTTTAATTGAACTTGATAGTCAAAGCCATTAACAACCTATAGAATTACCTGAAAAATGAAAACTTTCTTTCTTGTTCCTTCCGGTTCAATAAAATGACATAATAGGCATGTTCCAAAAATATGTATATTGTCTACCCAAAGTCCTAGGAGCATACTTGCATAAAAAGCCTTAGGAGTATACATCAAGCGACCTCATTCCGTTGTTGTATCATATAGATTACCATATATGCCACAAAATTTGTATAGTGCATATCAGAGTCCTAGGAGCATATTGGCCGAAAAAGCCAGAAGCATAAGATAACCACACTCTATTGTATTTATATTCATTACCATGTGCAGCTATCCCATATTTTCCTCATCCTCTTCAGTTTGTTTCATCACGAGGAAAATTAAGAAATTCACTATTTAGGGTCCTCTCATATATTAATTTTGTTTTCTCTACAAATGGGTACAAAATCTAGGCTAAAAATTGGTCGAATATGGACGAGTCGCACACGAATCGTATAGGACATGTTTAATTGCCTTTACCCCTGCCTATTCCCCATACAATAGTTAGCTCTAAAAAAGGTTTTATATTAGATTTTTTTTTCCCGCCCAAATACACTGCGAGATTATGTAGAGAAGTTTTGCTTGTGTTGTACTTTCAACATATTTTTATACCCCAAAGAAACTTTTATAATTCTGTTTACTATTTGGATGGAAACGATTCAGCCCTTAATCTCATTATTCATTTATTATTTATTAGATATAAACAGTTAAAAATATAATCAACTTAATTGTTCAATTTAATGAATATTGAATCAACGATACGATAGAAAGCAATATCAATCTCATAAAAATTATAAACAAAACCGTAGAAAAATCCCAAAAGAAGAAACTAAATTGAAAACACCCAGTATTGCACTTAGCATTATGCATAAATGCATCACATGTATCATAATTGTACAATTACTTAAGAGATAAAATCACCACAAATACTTGAATTTTATATTTTCTTTTATAATTTTCTACTTGAATTTTCAACTTATCCAATTGTACACCCAATTTTCATTACTTCCTCGATTAAGTTAATATAATACCATTAGTCCAATCATCTTAAATAGCCAATGGGTTTGCAATACATCTAACATGCTATTCACTCGACATCCATGTCATCAAATTAAATAATATGGTATAATTATATCTATAAAAACTAAGTTATATTAATTAAAAGGATTTTATAAAATCGAAAAAAGAAAAAAAGAAAAATTCAAAATAAAATATCCATACGTATATATAATGATATATATATATACACATGTATATATTATTATCATTTGGCCAAAGAGATGTTTTGAGAAAAATTATTTTAATAACCCTTCAATTGCTTTGGGGAATAAAAATATACTTTTAGTTCAAATGGCAAATAAAGGAATATCATTGTATAAATTGAGTTTTGGGGATTATGGAGACGAATAGTCCCTACTGGCTTGATATAGAAAAGATTAAAAAGTTAATTAACGTTTAATAGATTTAGTTATAGCATTAAAAAGAGGAGGCATTTGGGGAAAAAGATGTTTTCAGAAAAATTACTTTAACAATCCTTCAATTGCTTTGTTAGATATCTATATATAGTCTAATTGACAAATAACATAAAATCATGGTAAATTTTGAGTTTTAAGGAGTGTGAAGACCAATAGTCCTTACTAGCTATTAACATTTAATGAGTTTAGTTATAGCCTCAAGAAAAGAGGAGGCATTCGAGGAAAGAGATATTTTGAGTAAAATTACTTAGACAACCCTTTTAACTATTTTATGGGATAAAAATATGTTTTTAGTTCGAAGGGAAAATAAAGGAATATCACGGTAGATTTTGAGTTTTGACAAGTGTAAAGATGAATAGTCCTTACTGGTTTAATAAAAGAATATCATGGTACAATTTGAGTTTTAAGAAGTGTGGAGACAAATAATCCTTAGTGATTTATATATATATATAATATAGACACAAATATAGATATAAATAATTTAGATAATAGAAGATATATAAATTTAGATTTAGATCTAACATAAATTATAATGGAGTAACTAGTGCTTACTTTTAATAATTGTCTACAGTAATTGTATCTTTTAGCTATTGTCCAAAAAGATCCTCTAATAAATTAAAATCCTTCTTAGCTTGTTTTAATGAATTTAGATATAATATTAAAATGCATATACGTAATTTTAAGGGATATAGAGGGTGTAGAGTCTAAGGCTCCACTAAATTTAGATATAATAAGATATATAAGTAATTTTATGAGAAATACAGGGTGTGGAGTCCAAAGCCCCCTAACTATTCTCTTATTATTCCATTCACTTCACCAAGTAGAATAAGGGTAGAACGAATAATAATTACTTGAGAATGGAATAAAGGTGCAATATATAATGAATAGATAATATAGTATTTAGATGAGTATAATTGAATCAACATTAGTTTGTTTACTTTTAGAAAATTTGATGGGGAATAACACATGAATAAGAATGGAAATACCCAAAATGTTCCCATATGGGTAAACAATAAAATATCAAGAACTCTATCTAAAATGAAAAAAGATCCATAGAAACATACTTTACTCCTCATGATTTCTCTATTGGAAAATGGGAACCAACTCAAAACCTAAATTTCATAAACCATAGCCCTAAATTGCAAAGGAAGATCACAACATGAAGGTCACCACATGCTATAAAGTGCAAAGACTTAACGAATCAGGAAATGAACATCACCAACAACCCTAAAATTGTTAAGAATCAACAGAATGCTTATCAAAGAATTCCACCACAAAGCATCTCAAAGTGATTAAGTATGAACAAAATTTTCCCTATCTTCTTCCCTTTCGATTCTTATATGTAAGTTTGGCTACATCACAGTTTATGTGCTTTCCTTTCATGTGTCCTATTTGTGCATGATGAAACCACTATGATGAAAGGATTTGTGGTAAAGTAATGAAGTTGAGAAGGGGATACAATAGAAAATTAGCTATGATGGGTATTATGAAGGGGAGTTAGGGTTTTTTCGAAGAGGTTATAGCATGGGATTAGGGAAAGGAAAGTATCGAAGTTCAAGTGGGTGTTTATTGGTAACTGTGGGTATGTAGGTTTTGATTTTTTGTCAAAGGGAAAAAATTTGTCATTAATGAAATTAGATGAGGACAAAATTGGAAGAAAATATGTGGATTGAGTAAGTAATCAACAAACTGTACCTTAGGTTATGAATCTCTATACAGGATTATGAACCTACTAAACAATGTAATGAGGGAAACATATGTAATAGGGGGGAATGGCCATTCCTTTCCCCTTAACTAAATACGTTGTTAATTATATAAATATAAATAGATATCTCATTGGATGCAAATTCCAATCTAAAAAGCAATTCATGTAGAAAAAATTGGAAATGCACATAATTTAATGCGATATGTCATTATATGATTTTGAATTTAATTGCACACAATTATACAATGATAAAATGAATTGAAGGTGTGTAGTACATAAACAATTTTACAAACTCTGACACATATGTAGATTTGATTAGGAATACAGTTCAAATATAGTTTTGCTACTTTTCCCCTAAAAAAAAAAGAGTAAGAATAATTTTCATTTTGAAAATATAAGAAAAAATTATAGTGACATGTTTTGAGACGATAAAACTAATCTATCATAACTATAGAGGTGAACTACAAACTTACTCATGAAATTCTCTTGGAATTTAGTCAAGTGTAATTCAACTATAGTTAAGTTAACATCAAGTTCAAGCTATTTGAGTAACTTATCAATTTTGAGTTTCTTGATATTTAGCATGATAAGCTTTAAAACCTAATTGAGATCAAGCTAAGCTTAAGTGTAAATCAAGTTTAAGCCAATCTTAAACATTAGTTAAAAATAAAATAGTATTTTCAATAAAATGAACTCAAGCTTTTTGTATATATTTATCTCTAGTTTTCTTGATGGTATCACTTGGAAAATGTTTATATTATCACTACCTATGGCATTTAAACTCTTTAAAAAATCATTGATAGACTAAGTCAATCTTTTTTACAAAAACTTAAGAACATGCACCTACTAAAGGGAGAAAGTTAGAACGAAGTAACAAAAATAATCTCGAGTGTATTGCATGATTTATCACATCAACTAAGGTTTGTCGTACTTACCCATTTCCACAAGGTTTTAGGAAATAACTCAAGCCTTGGTCATGCTTTATACTATCTAAACATCTATATACAAATAAGAAAATGGAAAATGGGCTTAGGGAACAACCCATAACATTCTTTCCCTCCTAAACTATCAATATCCCCATCGCGAAGTGTTCATTGGAAAACCTATTCGCAAAATGCCCAAGAAGCTTCCTAGGTTGCCTCACTTAGAGGTAAACCCTTTCACTGGATTAAGTACTCTAAGTATGGTTGTTGGCCCAAACTCATGTCAAGCATCCTTATAAGATCTTATCTACCTTCCTCTTACCATCTTGTCTTGTACCCTTAGCAATCCTTCTTCTAATAGCTCTTATGATCTCCTTTCTTTTAAACTAATACACCACACACTTAGGTGTTCTCATTCTAATAGGTCGTAGAATTGCTCCATATCTTCCTTTAAAGTTTCTCATGGTTTAGATGTATATCATTCACCTCTTTATATAGGGGAACCTATCCTTCATCCAATATTTTATTGGTCCAAATGAACAATTAAGAAGGGAGGAGGTTGAATTTATTGTTACAAAATACTAATGAAAATTGAACCTACTTCTTGTTTATTCAAGATTATCAGAAAACATTGAATTCACATTTGATGCTAATGGATCAAAATCTACAACCTTAGTTCTCTTAGGTTCTGTGAGTTCTACTAAGCCTATGTGATACCAAAAACTTGATATAATATTTCTTAACTATCAAAACGCAATTCCAATGGTTTATTATATGAGTATGTGTTAATTCAAAATACAATATTGCAAATAAAGTAAAATGCATTAAAATAAAGGATAAAGTTTGAGAAAATCAAACAATGGATATATAGATTCCTTCTTGTGAGTCAATATCCTCTCTTCATGCACCAAATTCTAGGAATTGATTTCTCCTTTTAGTGTATCCACTATTTGAAAAAAATCAAAATGAGATATACAATTCCATGACTCGATCCCATCTCATAATTTGTACCCTTGCATTAACCAAGCCTTCAAAGACTCTCTCACTATTCCTTTAAACGATTTCCACTAAGTTCAAAGAGATAAGTCACTCTTGTATCATGTATCTTTTTTCTTCAACTCTCATCATTCATATAATTTTTCAATCCTCAACATTGAAATGACGTAAACATAGTAAAACCGTTAAGTCTTAGCTTCGAAGTTCAAAGATATGATATCTCCTTCATTTTGTCACAAGATGTCCGTGGCTTTCATTCGTCTTCTTCCAAATATATTTTATTGACTTTGTTGAACTTTGTGTAATATGGAATATTTATATTGACTATCGTTTTGAAATATTTTCTTCCTCAGAATGATCAAATATTTTAGTCAAATATATCTTTTTCTTAGTGCTAGGTTTTGACCTATAATTTCCTAATATTCTTTCCTTATTTTGTGGATTAACTTTTGAAATTTATTCAGCTTCTAATGTTTTTCTACTTCAGCTTATACTCTGTACTCTCCTAATTCTTTCCAAATCTATTTGCTGATCACTTCTACTTCTTTTGCTTGTGGTAACTTATGCTTTCTAGAAGTTACTCTTAAATTTAGACAATGAGCAAGAATTTCTAACCTAAGGATATGTTTATGTTTTTGTTAATGATAAGTAGATCATTGCAAATAGTTAAAATACAATTCAAAATAGAAAAACCAAGCATATTTTAGTCATGTAGTGTATAATATGTAGGCTATCAAAAATACAAGATCTGAACTTTTGTGTTGTCCATCCAAAGAACAACTTACTGATATTCTTTCTACGAACCAATTTTGACAGTTACAAAAGAAGCGTGGAGTTTCCTTTCAACAATCTTAAGGAGAAATGTTATATAATAAGGTTATTTCAAGAAACCCGAGTCTAGAATTATAATTCATCTAGCAAACATAAATTTCCTTTTATCATTTGCAATAACCACCATCATATTTGAATAATTATAAATAAAACCTCTACTTAAAGGCTTAATGATTTTATGCAATTGTCACAACGCAAAAGCAAAATTTTTAGTGCTCTCTCTTACAACTTCGTTGATGTTATCATAAACCTCTATCATTTGTAGTTCTTTACGTACATGTGCCTAGATTTGAGTGTCAAGCTGAACCGGTCCTGAATCGCTAGTTCACAAGCTGGCGCAAGATTGAATCGAGCCCTTCTAGCCCTTAAGGGCAGGGAATCAAGCCAGTTCAACCAAACTAACAGCGTAAACCCTTGCACCAATTGCTCCTTTTTTCTTTAATTTTCTTTAACCTTATTCTTGCATTCTCGTGAATTACTGTAAATAATTTTTCACCTACTCCCATTTTCTATTTTTTTTCTCCCAAAATGATTGCAACACTTTATACCATATATTGTAAAGCAAGAGAAGTTGCAAATTTTATTCTATTTTAAAATAATTAATTTGAATCACTTAATTGTGGTGTTACATTAATATTAAAATATTAAGTAAGGTTAAGCAAAACTAGAAAAGTTGTAATTTGTAAAGGATAAGAATTTCTTATTCGAATTTTAAAATGAATTGTCAATACCAAAAGAAAAAAATTATAATGTAACTATTAACTGTAATTTCTTATGGTACTTGGTATGTATTAAGAAAAGGAAAAGTAGTAAAAGAAGACATATAACACATGGGATTTTTTTTTTTTTTTAATATTAGAGAGGTGGAATTGGCCTGAACCGACAAGCTAAGCTGGTAGGCTAACCAAGTCAATTGACTAAACCTTTGGTTTAGCAAGTTTTGCTAACTGAACTGCCTAAGCTCTTAGGACCTAGCTGTTCGTAAGCTAGTTCAAGCCCATCCACCCCTAGGTTAGGCCAGTTCATAGTTCAAAAATAGCCATTACACAAGTCTACATGTGCCTATTCCCTATTAAGCCACTACTTATATGTAGATTGTAGGTTCGCATTTCTTGCTAATAAGTGGTGGTTCATATCACAAATCTAAATCGGTTCGTGTTTGAAAACTACAATCTATACACAACCTTTCTATTAATTGTGTTTAAAAATTCTGACTCATAACTCAACTTGTCTAACAAGTATGTTTCCAACCTATGCAAATTCATTTTTTTTTTTTTTTTACTAAGAAAATTATCAAGATAAATACATTGCAATTATCAAGTCTCAGTTTGAAAAGACATGTTTCCATTATTGTCTTTAATTTGTTAAATACTTATAAATAAACTCACATTGAAAACAAAATACTTATAAAGATATCGTTTTATTTATAAGTTAAATGTATGAAGAAGTCCAATGAAAATGTAAGTTGAATAATCCAATAACCAATTTATGTTTTAAGCACTCTATGACTAACTTAGACAAAAAATTATGACATACTAGTTTTATGGATTAATTCATAGTCTTATATAACTAATGTAAACAAAAAATTTACTAATACATTTAATTTGGTTCTCATTTATAGTACTAGGACTTAATAAAAGATGCTTTAACAGATATGTACACAAAAAAACAACACTTAAAATGAATTTCACAGTGCTTTTTCTTAAAATAAAAAAATAGTTGGAAATTTAGGAATAAAACAAAGGATAAAAGTATTATTCTCATAGAACTGGGTATATGTGCACACGTACGTATATATGTGCACATGTGTGTGTATGCATGTGTGCCTATGCGTATGTGCCCGCGCACATGCATCATGCGTGCATGTGTATATGTGCATACGTGCGTATGTGAGAGAAAGAGAGAGAGTGTACTCATGGAAATTGGTAAGAGGAAGGAATAAAAAGATAGTAAATGCAAAATCAAATTGTAAATACTGGATATTTCAACATTTAATGGGCTCTTAGGTCAAATTAGAATATGTATACAAGACTTGTTTATTAAGCAAGTTTATCGAGTTTATGTGTGTGTGCGTACATGCGTGTGTGAGAGAGAGAGAGAGAGAGGTGCACTTGTGGAAATTGACAAGAGGATGGAGTAAAAAGATAGTAAATATAAAATCAAATTGGAAATATTGGAAATTTCAATATTAAATGGGCTCTTAGGTCATATTAGAATATGTATATAGGACTTGTTTATTAAGCAAGTTTATCATGTCTGTGTGTGCATGCGTAAGAGAGAGAGAGAGAGAGAGGGAGAGGTGCACTTATGGAAATTGCTAAGAGGATGGAATAAGAAGATAGTAAATACAAAATCAAATTGTATATATTAAAAATTTCAATATTAAATGGATTCTTAGATCAAACTAGAATATGTATACGAGACTTGTTTATTAAGCGGGTTCATCAAAAATTGAATTTGAACACATTTATAAACAAGTTAAAATGGGTTTAACCCATTTAGTAGTCTTATTTATTTTTGCTTATACAAACCCTTTATAATCATATAATCTCATGTGTGAGATGATGAATTGATCGCCAAGTTGCTAATCCTAGCAAATTGCACATTTGTCATAATTTAAATGCAACAAACTAATAATTAACATCAAAAAGGAAAACTCATGAAAATAAAATGCGATCATAAAACTATTACAAATGAGAACTTCCTCTGATCTGTCTTTGACTCAGTTTTCCACTCCCAAAGATTCTTACCTCCTTCCCAATTCAAAAAGAAGAAAGCTGTCTACCCATCACATCATATTCTTCCTAAGATGATTATTTTCTAAAAAGAAAACATTATTTGCCCGTTATATTGTAACATCTAGGATAAACATATGACTTCTAGCTTCTTCTTTTTTTCCCCCAAACAAATCGCTTGTTTTAATATGTTGTTTCATTAACCACCAACATAGGGTTTGGTTGATGGGTTACCTGTTTAATTCATTGACCCATAATGGTTCAGACTAGTTTAAAGGATTCGGTTTGTTTGTTAAGTAGATTCAACGGGTCGTTTAAACCCGAATCCATATCGGGTTGGGCCAGGCTACTTCATCCAATTTTCCACCTCTATTATCGATGGAGTTGCATAAATACTCGAACGAAGTCCATGATATTGGATTACTCACTGGTAATCAATTGTGCAAAGAAGGTTTGCCTTTTTTGGCTGATCAATGTATTGGACGATATTCAAGGAACAATGGTCGTTCCCTTTAATGAACTTCTGCACTTAAATCTTACTGTGAAGGTTGTCCAAAGTGCTACTTCGAATTAGGAGCAATAAAAGCTCAAGTATCCAACCACTCTCCATCTCACCAGGTGTTTTGCCAATCATATTGGGGATTTAGGACTTTACCACTATTATTTCCAATTCGCGATTGATGAGTCTTGATTCCTAAGATGCAAAATCCATAACCTATTGCTTAATGTAAATTTGCTGTACAATGGTACCCAACATCCCAGTTAATAACTTAATATGGGATTCCAAAATGTTTTTATTTCTTAAAGTCCTATTTCATTCATAGTTTATAGAATGAATGCACATGAAATCCAAACCAAATTGTATGGAAAGAATGCAGATTGTACTCCATAGTAGAATATAAATAAGGTGCATGACCCTTACCAAGTACTTATCAAATATATACAACTTACCAAATGCTTATCTTCCTTGCTAGAAATATAGATCATCTGTCTTATAAATTATATGCTTCTTACTGAGTAAAACTAAACAAATGCTTCCATGACACTCAGTAACAAAACCCTTTTACTATTCACACTATCTTCTATAGTTTATCGTCACACTTATCTTCTTAAGACTGCCCGGATCAAAGCAAAAATAACAGCGGTCACATTGCAATGATATCGTATAAAGACTGAATCACATGAAACTGTATCTAAGTTCTCTTCTGCTCCTTTCCATCTAACCTCGCAGTGCACACCAGAAAATGGTGCCATGGAACAGGAAAGCAGAAATCAACATGCACCCTGACTCCAAAATGCTAAAACGTCCATCCATGCATACACCTGCATATACAAAAATATCCACATCCAACCTCACACATTTGCTAAAAAACAATACACACACACACAAAGGCAGAGCCCACATAGTTAGATGGGCAAAAAACGTGTTATGCACACCCATGATGTGGAGATTAGGCAGGAACATACCGGGTCTCGGGAAGTAGAGAAGATTCAGTCAAATTCCATGTCGCAGAAAATGGACATCCTGAAACAAATAAATGGTATCAAACGACCAAGATCCTCATCAACATCACATCTATCTTCTCTTATAAATAATAATAATAATAATAAATTAAAAAATATTAAAAAAAAATACATTTGAATAAATTATATGTGCCAGCATTTGGGAGACAAGGTAAGAGAACATTGCTATATTGAACTGGATATGAGAGACCTTGTAATAAATGGTTGACAACACTACTATTTTGAATCGAGAGATCAAAATGAAACAATGGCCTCCACCATCATATAGATGGATGCCTTATTTATAACAACAATTACAATGAAATCAACACCCCTAGCAGTATTAGGCTAAATAGCAAGCACCCACACAGGTCGATTTTCTAATTTTCTTTAAGAGAAGCTATATATACCCTAAAACGGTCAGTTCTGCACTAATGTCAAAAAGACATGTTTTATCAAGTGTCAGGAAATGATAGTCAGTGACTGGACAAGAAAGACCCTTCACTACATATCCCATGGCAAAAGTTCTTTGCAAGATAAAAGCTTCTTTGAATCCAGCAATACTACAATCCAGTTTTAGAGAAATTTTACATTAAATTTCGAAAGTTGATGCATAGTTACAATCTACATGTAGCATAGACACATAAATTCCAACTTTTAAATATGGCATGATAATTTCTGAAAGTTATTTATTCTTTTTTTTTTCTTAAACATATTTTGGGCAACCTTGAAAGATTCATTGGATTTCTACATAAAGTTAATAATATAGGAACTCATAAGAAACCTACCATAAATATCTAATAAACCAAGCAAGACCACAATTTTTATTCTTAAGCTGCCAATAAATATCAAATTTTTCACCTTGACAGAAAATGCATTTGCCATATGTTCCCTCACATTTCTTTATCAACTGAAATTACTCTTAAAGCTGATATTTTAACTCAGAACTGGAACTTAAATAATAATAATGGTAATAATAATATTTTAAAAAAAAAGGGACACAGGGAAATGCCTGAGGCAATTAATAGCTCTGCCAAGTATGCTTTCCAGTTTTACTAAGCATGTTTTCCAAGTACCTATTCAAGCACGAACATAACAAAGCAACAGCAACTCAGCACATAACTCTTAGTATGTTGATTCTCTATTTTAACCACCTAAAAGAAAATAAAATCCAAAATCAATTCTATTTCCAATCCACTCTCACATACGAGACATGCCATGAAAAGGCTGCTAAACCTGAGGAAAGGAATGGAACCTAGAATTGCAATTCCAATCCGGATCTAGTCTTGTGTACCAAATGTGACATAAGACAATGATGTGCCTAAAGGCCATCTCAAGAACAATTTTACAGTTAAAGAGCCTGATCAGAAATCAAAAGGAAGCTCTTGATTGAAGTAAAACTAGATGAAAATTGATGATTATTAGATCCGTTGATTTTAGAAATCAATTAGGAAAATTATCCCATCAAAATGCATTAAAGAAGTTTCATTTTGCATAAATGAATTTCAATTCACAGTTTAAAGTTCAATAGTTTGCAAAAGAGTCAGTCGACAAATTACTACTTCCATGAGCAAATTCTTCTACATATGACTGCACTGTTTTACATTATTTCTTATTTTCCATGTTTTCATTATTTAAGGATTTCATTTGAATCCTCTATATGGAATCATTGTATCAGGATCAGGGATGATTGTTCAACTTCAGAATATACACTTCTACACTAGTTCTTGCATAAATAATGTTAAAAGAAGTTTCAATTTGCATAAATGAATCTCAATTCACAGTTTGAAGTTCATTAGTCTGCAAATAAGAAATTAGTCCACAAAGTACTACTTCCATGAACAAATTCTTCTACATGCTGCTGGGCACTGTTTTACATTAATTCTAATTTTATCAAATCATGTATTAGATTCAGGGATGATTTTTGGACTTCAAAATATACATTTTTACTGTAGTTCTTGTAAATTTGAATTAGATGGTCTTAACACTTGCTTGACTTCAAGTGTGTAGCAATCTGAATTCAGGTTCTTATCATTCTCACAACCTGGCTTAAAAGCCAAGGTTTTCAATCATTGGTGCCGATTTTGAATTTTTGATTAGTCATATCTTACCCAAAATTTCATTTTATTAATGCAACTTCCATATTACAATTATTAAGTCAAGAATATTAATAAGAACATCAAGATTTAAATTTGCTGTCAAAGATTACAAGAAGCTCTGGGTGCATCAGCCCATCTTCTACATGAAATCTTATGCATCTCCTGAAAATCGTCTTAATTTTTGAACCATTTAATGAACAACTGAAAAAAAAAGAGGCAATCATCCAGCTCAGAGTCATTTAAATACACAACGTCAACCATGACATAGTAGCTTGTGGAGAATTAAGCAACGTTCTTTTCTTACAAATCTTATACATACCTCAAATCCTTGTTTCCAAGAATTGAATAGTTGACCCAATTTGACGTGCCTCCTTATTTCCCTCTGTTTTGGAAAAACAGAAGTCCAGTCATCCTGCATCATATGGATTGTGAGCTAGTAAGCAACAAGACATATGATAATTTACACTTTAACAAGAGCATCCAACAATCTTGAATTCAGTAATTGAATAATTAGAATGAAATATCTCATGATCCTCATTCAGCAATGCAAAGGATGGTATTCTGCAAAATATACAACTCATGCTCCTCTAGATTCTTTACATACCATGGATTATGAAATTCAATCAAAAAGTATAAGCATGAAATGTTTCATGCAACAAGAGGCATATCATGACAGGAGCTTGATTCTTTGAATGGCGAAGGAAAGACGAGTTCTATTTACTAAGCCAAAACATAAGACAATTTAAAATGTAGCATGCTGCTGGATACGTCACCATAAATTTAATTTTGGGTTGGGTGGGGTGGAGTGGGGTCCCCAGGGGGAAGGGGGTTGGGGTGGGCTGTTGTGGGGGGAGGATGGGGTTTTTCCCCTGAACAAGAGCAGAAAGAAGAATTACCTACATTAAACCATCTTCCGATGCAGCTGAAATTATCAATTCTCCTCATACATAATATTACTTTCTTTCCAACTGCAGGGATCTGACCAGCATCCTGCATGTTATAGTGTGAAATAATCAAAACAAATCTATCATAGGATAACCTTCTACCCATATGTGGAAAACAGGATCAGAATTACAAGGATGCTTCTCCTCCTACCACTAAGACTCTTTCCCTCTATTTGTCTTTTACATATAGGAAGGGAAGAAAAATGTACAAATAAATCATCGTGGATAGAGGTGCAAATCATAAATGATTAACTTAGATGGCCTAGTCTTCCACAAATTAGAAACTTAAGATTTGATAAAAAGAAAGAAGTTAAAATTAAGCTGACACAGAAATCAGCAGCTCACACCAATGGGAACAACAGTTACAGATCAAACAACAAAAAAGTTGACTGTCTAGATTTATAGAAGGAATAGTTGAAGAACACAATGTGTTACCCTACAGCCAAATGCTCTCACATTAGCCTTCGAAATTTCATATTATAATAACTAGGACACGAATGTAGCCCTTAAGTTCAAAACTGTTCAGCAAACATGCAGTATATTTGCCAATGAAACAATTTGATGTCTTGTGCCTCAGCCTCACGCATATAAAAGAAAATATCCACTATCCGGTGATTTAATTCGCCTTTCCATATGCCCATAGTCCAGTATCCACTATGCTTACACCATTAGGCTCACAAACAGAATCTTACCATGAACCTATCAATCTGTTCTATGGGAATTGCTCTCTTTTTATGACAAAGTAAACACCCACACTTGGATCTGCCTCCTATCCTTCTTTCACTAACCACTACAAGGAAAAGTAAGCATATTTCAATCAGCTGTATGTCAATGGATAAAGAAGACCGATATAAAATGTGTGAGAAAAACCCTGCTAATGTTGGAATTCACAGTCCTATACACTGTGGCCTCCCCTTGCTTTCATAAGGAACAATAACTGCAAGGCCAATGCAATCATGAGCATATGTCCTAAATTTAGATGAGGATAAAATCATCTCTGCAATACTAAGTAGATAATGCACCAGTTGCTCAGCTGCATTTGTTCATATAGAACCATCATCCATCAAAAACAAGAAATGCAAGGCCAATGCAATGTTGAGCATATGTCCTCAATTTTGGATAGGATAAAGTCATATGTGCCATACCAAGTAGATCATGCACCTATTGCTTAGCTGCATTCAATTTTGAAAATTAGCCTGTAAGATTTAAACCCATAGCAATCAAACAGATCTAGGTGTGTTCATGGCTCGACATGGTTTAGTTTGGTGGTCGAACCAAATCGAATCAAGCCACATTTAAAATGATTTGGTTTAAATATTTAATAAACCGAACTGCTTTTAACGTTCCAGTATTTCAAACAAAACCACTTTAAATGCAATTTGGTTTAGTTCGAATCACTTTCTAAAGCATCTTACCAATTGATAATACTAATGGTCATAAGGTTTTAGCCAAACATTTATATTTATATTTAAGAACATCAAGAATTAAATCCACACAATATTATATCACAATGAAATTGCATTTTAAGTGATAATGAAACCGCACAAGTCTACTAGAGACGAGAGACATTGGTAGAGGAAAATGAGTGAATTGTGGAAGGTGAGTAAGATGAGAGACTGAAATAGACACAAAGAGAGAAAGAGAGAGGGGTAAGTATGGTTGGACTAGAATGTTCAATCTTAACAACATTGAAAACTAAAATATGTTGCTTATTTTTATTTATTTTAAGAAGCCGTTTAATTCGGGTTCAAGCAATTCGATTCAATTCAATCCCTAAACTAAAACGTAAACCCTTTAAACCCTCTTCAAACTGAACTGCGAGCCAAACCAAAATATAAAAGAATTGCATTTTTTGTTTTGGTCCTATTCAGTTTAGTTTCTGTTATTCACTTCAATTCAGTATGATTAATAGCCCTAGACAGTGCAGATGTATACGAGACCATAATGTTAGGCAGGTGCCATTAATAATATATATATCTGTATGACAAATTAATACTTCTTTTTCTTACCACTATGGGGAAATACTGGAATGAAGCAGGGTCCTCTCAAGTATTTGCATAAGAAGGTTCTTCACTGCCTGAAGTTAAACTCTCGAGCAACTGCATTGTGAACAGACTACATTCTTCATTTAAATGCTTCATCAGCACACTATGCATGACGGTATCAGGCTGAATATTCCCATCCAGCATTTCCTTGTACAATCTGAATGCTTCCTTCCAGTCACCTTTATTAGAGTTCTCATTTACCAAAATGGTGTAGCTATATACATTAGGAACAATCCCTTGTTCCTTCATCGCATCAAAAAACTTGTAGGCCACTTTTGTCCTCCTTGCTCTGCAAAAACCATCAATCAGAGCATTATATGTGACAACATTTGGTGAAATATTCCTATCCTGCATCTCCCAGAAGTATGCCAATGCTAAGTCCATCCTGCCTCCCTTCGCATAAGCATGGATCAAAACTGTATATGTCACAACTGAAGGACTTAAGCCTTGGTTCAACATCTCATAAAACGCCTCTCTTGCTTTTCTGAGATCACCAGATATCAAATAAGCATGAATGATGCTAGTATATGTCAGATGATCAGGATTATGACCCACAGAAATCATTTTTGCCAACAATTCCCGTGCTTCCTCAGTGCTGCCCAATTTTCCAAGCCCGTGTACAAGGACATTGTAAGTAATCTGATTAGGAGGGAAGCCATTTGCCAACATTTCCTCTTGAAGACTAAATGCTTTAGCTGGCTCACCTAGTTTAAATTCAGTTGCAATTGAAGCAGTATATGCAATATGGTCAAGCTCTAACCCTTTTTCTGACATCTCCTCCAAAAAACCTTTGGCCAATGAAAGGTTCCCTGCCTTAGCAGCTCCGCTTATCAGGATTGTGTAGGTACAAATATCAGGTAAAATCCCTTGACTAGTCATCTCTTCCTTGAGGTTCAGAGCAAGCACCAGGTTCCCTGATCTGCAAGAACCTTCTACAAGAGTATTATAAGTTACAACCGTGGGAGCGAGATTCTTGTTTCTCAGCTCATCAAACAAGGAAAAAGCTTCCTGTAGGTTTCCTGATCTACAGAATCCATATATTAGTGTGTTGTATGATACAACATCAGGAACCAATTTCTTCCCCATCATCTCTGCAAACCATTGCCTTGCATCATGCACTCTCCCCTGTTTACAAAGTCCATACATCAGTGTATTGTAGGTTGATACTGTTGGAGAGGCCCCCATGATCTTCATCTCTTCCAGAATCCCCAATGCATCTGCAACAAGCCCTTTATCACAATAACTGTAAATCAAAGGATTGTATGTATATGCTGACACCTCAAATCCCATCTTCACCATCTCCTCAATCAGTTCCTGGGCCTGGTCAATTTTGCCTCTCTTCAACAACCCATTTATGGACACATTATAAGTGACATCGTTAGGAGAACGCCCGTTGCTTATCATATCTGAGAAAAGAATCCCAGCCTGCTGCATTTCACCCTCCCTACAATATGAATCCAACAAAGTGTTGTATGTGACAATAGTTGGCTTAATCCCAAAATCCTTCATTCTCTGATACACCTCCCATGCTTGTCCCATCAGATTCCGGTCTCTAAGAATCTTCAAAATCCTATTACAATTCTTCACATTGGGCAAGTATCCGTTTCTCAGCATCTTATCGAAAGTTAACAAACAATGCTGAACCATTGACTTTTGTGCATAAACCCGCAACAAAAGATCCAAAATCGTAGATAATATCTCGGGCTTGGAGCCGCGAGCAATCAAAAAATCAACAAATCCATCCATTTTTAAACTAACAACCTTATCAACAATCCAATAAGCAGACCTCATAGAATTATTTTCAACTAAAATCTCAAGAACCAAATGAAAGGAACAATCTGACCTGTTAAAGTCTTTTTGCATCTGAAGCCATCGAAACAACCTTAAACAAATCCTGGGTTTTTCACGTAATGAACTGAGGACACGAACGAGCAAAGGGGGGTTAAGAAGAAGGTGTTTGAATTTTTTGGAAGCCCATCTTTTATTGGAAAAAGCAGTTGGGTATTTCTCAAGTGTCTTCAAAATCAAGTTTTTGTATTGGGTTTCAATGGGTGTAGGCATGGCGGTGGTGGCGGTGGCGGAGGCGGCGGTTGTTGTTGTTATTAGCAAACGGTGAAAAGAACAATACAAAGGAAAGAGAAAAGGAGGGAGTATGAGATGATAATGGATGATAGAATTAGAATAAGTGGTGACAAGAGCTCTTGAAGCTCTTCCATAGAGGGACATTGAGAAGAGAAACCACACACACGTTTCGTTCACTCATTCATTCATTCGTTCATAATCGCAGGTTTCAATAAGAAATGTAAATAAATATTTGAATGAAACTGTGGGCGTGGGGTGGGGTCTGTGAGGGTTGACGGCGAAGCAGGAATTACATAGGGCTGTGTTGTGTTGTCTTGTATAAGTAAGGATGTTTGATAAGAGAGGCATCCGGGAGGGAGGCTCTTCATACGCGCCGCTCTTGCCACCGGATACTCATCTCCCGAATTAATTGCAAATTCCATTTTGGTGTTGCCGGTCAATTTTTGGTTTTATTCCTTATATCCTGTTAAAGTCGTAATATATATAACAATATAGTGTATGTGTAAATCTAGTATATATTATTAGCTGATTTACATGTGAATATAGAGTCAGCTAATCTTTATGTTTATTTTTGTATTTCTTCATTTATTTATAGATTATACTTTAATAATTCTTTTTCCGGTCTCAAGATAAATTTCCCAAAAATAACTTAGTGGAAGGAGGGAAAAAAAAAAATCAACAAAATTAGCAATTTGACACGTAAATTTATGGATCTAAACATAGTATAATATGATTATAAATTATTTTGATAAGCAAAAAAGCAACATGAGTAATAAATTGATTTAATCCATTTAAATATAATAAAATTCAGTTTTAGTTAAAGCTTAGCCCATAAACCTATTATTCTATGAGTTTATATTAAACAAATTTCATAAATAGGTTCAACATCAAAAAAGTCATTTAATGCTACAAGCTTATAACTTGCGAATGCTGCACGGCTTATACAGTATGCCCTTTTCCCGCTTTTAAAAATGTATCCTTATTCTTATTTTTTTCTTTTACCCTGTTTATTAAATATATCCATCAACAGGTTCTAAGTTTGATGCACGAATGCATTTAACATTAAAATAATATATATTTTAATAATTTTCTACCTACTGACGCTATGTAGCCTCCACTACACATTTATCTCCTGCCTTTTTTCCCCAGTCAACTAGATAACTTTTGGGAGACTAGTGTTTAGGACTACTAATTCATATTAACCCTTCAATCTTCGTATCCAAATCTCAATGGGTTTACGTTAATCTAATCCTTTTATGAATCGTGTATGAAAACTAAATATATAACACATTGCATTAATAAACTTATTATTATTATGTGTACAATTTAAACATATCTGTCAATTAAAAAATTATAACTAAATTTATAAGATATTTATAAATTTATAAAAAATACAACAATCATAAAATTAACGTTTTATAAATAAATATGACAAATCTTGACACTTATACATGAAAGCACAACTCAACAAAAGTTTAATAAAATAAAGTTCAATCAAATATAACAAATCTAAATAGTAATTCACTATATAATATCTTGATGTTAAGTTGAATCATGTTTCAATGGTATTTTACCATTAGAAGTAATTTTCATAGAGAAGCAACTAAAAAAATCTACATATAAAAAAATTGTATTAGTGAAAACTAAATAATGTAAAAATAATTTGGTTTATGACATTTTCTATTAAACCAATCATTTATACATAAAACAATTTTCTTACTTCAATAAGCTGTTTACTAATCAAGCATTTGACTACGTACTAAATGCAAATTCAAAAGCTATTATAAGTATTAATATACTTAAGATATAATGTTCATTTTTATAACTTGAGGATATTAATATTGATTAATATTCCAATAACTCAAAATGACTAATTTAACCATCATATGCTGTTCCTTATACAAATATATCTCTAATTTAAATTCATTGTCACCTTTGAATGTTTGCATGCTTTTAAAGAATTAAAATTCCTAAATAAAGTAAAGATGGTGAGCACCATAACGAATGAAATAAATTTAAATCCAATATATGTATTTATAAAAGATAAAATTACTTATAAGACATCTGCCCATTTATTATTAATACAATCTCAGCTCTTGACTTACTGCTATCAATATTTAGCCTTGTACTTATACCATTCTTCTTCACATATTCATGAAAAAAAGAAAAAAATTATACTTTTCTAATTTTCAAAATATTGGTAATTTTAAAATTATATGAGTTTAAGGATCAAATTCAAGACACGCTTACAAGACCTATTTAATAAACACATTTATAAATAGGTTAATAAGTTGAACATAAATCTAAATATGAATTTTATCGTGTTTAAATGAGTTTGACTCATTTATATCTTATATCTGTTCAAAAACCTATTTATAATGGTGTCATGTGTGCATTCATGGGCCACATTCCCACTTTTAATAATATTTTTCTTATTTTTATTTTTCTTTTACCTAAGGGTTAGGGTTTGCATTGTGACTTTATCCATTTGTTTCATTCCCTCCAAGTTCTCACTCTAAACTCACTCCAACGATGTAGGCTTCAAGTTTTCAAAGGTAGCTTTTTTATTTTTATTTCATTGTAACTTAATTTCTTTATATTTTGAGTGGTTAATAGATTTACATCAGATGACACAATGAATTTGTTATGTCAATTGTTCAAATGTTAGAGATGAATAATATTTTCTTTATCTTTCTAACTTTTGTCTATAACATTGGTTTCTCTTAAATTTTCTGCTCCATTATTGGTGTCGTCAAAATTTGTAATTTCAACATAAAAGATGAGTTCTTGAATGAACCATGAACAATCATTATCCTTATTAGTTACTATTATTATTAAATGGTGTTTATATGGATTATAATTAGATTGATATTGTGGTTCAACTATGAATCTAGTATCCCAGTGGGTGAAACAAGAGTCTTGAAAATCAAGTTTCCATTTTTCTTTCAACAATGACAAATTGAGAAGGTCTTTTCTACTAATTTCTTAAGAAAAGAAATGTACATTCAGTTAGAAAAGCATAGAATTTTCCCTTAATTTTTTGGCATCAGAGGACCTTGACTATTTATTTTTAATTTTAGCCTTTTCCATGCATTTATCTATTACAAACAACAGTAGAAGAATAGCAAAGAAACCAATTTAGTTACAAGATTTCACTTCACTAGGTATAGATAGACTAATAGATCTATAAGTTTTAATAGAAAATAATAGAGAACAACAAAATAAAAATAATAGTAACGGAAAGAGGGAAAAACATCTTGAACCCTCTAAGAAATCCATCTCTTTTTTTCTCTAACCTTCTAGGGTATGGTGAGCTCAAAATCACTCTATCCATCAACAGACATCATAAGAAAAGAAATAAACAAGTTAGTATTAGTAAAAATAAATATAAATCTAAAAGAAGGTGACAAAACTGAGAGATAAATATGAGTGACCTATGAGAGTTAGGGTTTTTATGATACACTTTCGACAAACCCTAACAGAAATTTCGAGAGAGGCAAAGAAGAGTGAGAGAGATAAGAATATCGGTGAATATGATTCGATACACATAAAAAGGATATTAGGTTAAGGTAATGGGCTTAGGCCTTAAAATTAATGCTCTCATCATGATGAACACAAGGTGTACTCAGATTCTTGATAATAAGATTAAATCACTGCAAGCTAGTCAACAATCTTTACAACAAAATGCTCAAGACAAATTTCACATGTTAACACAGCAACTTGAGAAACTACAACCTTTGTTACTTGATAAAACTGACAAGAATCAAAGTACTCAAGAAGAAATAGAAATTATTAGGAGTACTCCATTATTTTCAAATGGAGCAATATCTTCTTTTGATAATTTCCTCAAATGAATGAAATTGGAGGTGCCAAAATTCAATGGGGATGATCCAATTAAATGGATTTTCAAGCCAAATCATTTTGTTGATTATCATCAAATTCCAAACAAATAGAGACTTATTGATACGAATCCATGTATGAACACACAAACTCAATATCACGCGTAACCAAAAGGAATGGGTTCAGGCCTCAAGAAGACTCGAAAAGTAAATGATAATCGAAGGTTAAGCAAGGATTCCCTTATACCGACAATGGATATGATGCACCATACAAGCTCAGGTCACGCCTGATATGATGCACAAGTATGACCAAAGGTCACTCGCCATTAGTCTACACTTAAATGGGCTAGATAAGAGTAGCTCAAGAGTAAAGATACTTAGCTCAAGAGATAGTGAAAATCCAATGTATTCTCTGTATATGTGTCAGTTACAGCTATTACATTATACGAGTATTTATAGTACCTAGTTAGGATAAGTCCTAAATAATAGAAAATTATAAAAATGGATCCCTACCCGCTAAAAAAAAAAAAGGAGAATAATCTATAGGGAAAAACACGTAATTGTGCAAAAGAATATTCACTATCAAAAAGGACAATATGGATGTTAGAAAAGGACAGCGCGTACATGTTTCACTCAATCTACGATCCTAATAATAGTGCAGCCTGAGCAAGGTAGGGTCACTTGATCGGGTCTGGTCGGCGTCGGCAATTTGGCACTCAAATTGTTAGGTTAGATAAAGGTTAACTTGGGGGACAACTCACTTTCGGAATGACCTTGAATGGTCAGCTCCTGACAATTCTCAGCTCAACATCGATACTGTGGAGATGACTTTTTTCCTGACTTAGTGTTTGGACTGAGGTATCATGGAGGGGTTGGCTCCGTATGCCAGTGATCACCTCAATAGCTTTCTGGATAGTATGGAGAGCAAAGTAGCGCGACAGATTGGATTAGGAAAAACATTACTCCTCGGCGCTTAACTCACCTTGGATAACTCGATGAACCATCTAGGCAAGCCCTCGAACTCGAAGGTGAGTGATCGGTCCTTTATCCTTATCATCCCCTTCAAGTTGTTTAAGTTTTAGGATCAAATCTAGTTCAGTGGCAAGGTGCTCTTCTTCAGGAATGTAAGGTTAGAGATTAGCAATGTTAAAGGAGTCTAAGACACCATATCCTTCAGGTAATTCAATCCTATAGGCATTAGGATTGATCTTTTCAAACACCCTAAAAGGTCCGTCGGCCCTAAGAGACAACTTGCTCTTCCTCAAGTTTGGGAATCGCTCCTTGCTGAGGTGTATCCAAACCAAATCACTCAACTGAAATGCTCTCTTCCTTCGTCCTTAGCTTCACTTCTCAAGCTTAATATTAGGTCGGCCTAATTGCTCTACAACCTTCGATGCATGGCTTTGATGGCCTCAACTCTTTCAACGATTGGCCGATCATCATTAAACATTGGCTGAGGCACTTTGTCCAATGGTAGCTTGGGGTTGGACCCATAGGAGATCTCAAATAGAGACATGTTTGTTACGTTGTGCGCAGTCCTGTTGTAGGTGAACTCAATGATGGGTAGGCATAGATCTCAATCGGCCATGTTTCGTTCGACAGTAACTCACAACAAAGTTCCTATAGTTATGTTGATAACTGCAGTTTGTCCATCAGTCTATGGATGGTAGGATGTTCTATACAATAGCTTAGTTCCCATTCGCTTCCACAACGTCCTCTAAAAGTAGCTTATGAACTTTGGGTCTCGGTCCAAAACAATGGTTCTGGGAATTCCGTGCAGCTTCATTATTTCTTACCGGAAAAGAAAGGAGATAGCCAAAGTATTGTTAGTGATGGGAATCAACCCCCTAGATTAATTATAAGAAGCTGAGCTAGAGGACTTCAAGCGCTCGCATAGAAAATACTAGCTTTAAATCATAACCGAGATGGGGACTCCTATCGCGATCTGACCTCTTGCCAACCTGTCGCTCAGACCCTCACATGTGTCCAGCATGCTCCCGCCCAGCTATGAAGTCCTGATCCAGAAGGTAACCTAAGAAAGGCTAGCTGAGCCGAGCTCTCCAACCGACCATTGGCGCCTGACTCCAACTCAGCTAATTTCCTAACCACTAATTGGTTCTTGACCTGATCCAGATTAAGTCGGCCCCTGACTACAACACTTCTAATTTTTGCCTGTGTATCATACTCCTGACGTACAACCATCAAGTGACACGTACCTTCTGACACAGTGTTTCAGAATAATTCTTTCTTTTTCGTACTAGATATTCTTTGTCCTTTTTACCCCTTTTTAGTATAATTAATGTAACGTAATTGTAAAATACCCTTTTGTCTTTTCATACGTATAAAATAACCCTAGTGGGCAAGTATATAAACCCCCACTTTCCTTGTACGCAGATAATCATCCAACTTTCAATAGAAAATTATTCTCTTTGAGTAACCTTAGTGTTCTCGTTAACTCTCAACTCTTATCTATTTCCTTTAGCAAGGAGCAATAGCAAGTGACCCTTCAATTCGGACCAATGTGTCATATCTGGCAAATTGTAGGCTGAGTAGGATCTGGTGGTGTATAATATCCATTTGGTAGCCGCCCAGACTTTGCTAACTTTTTCTTTATTCTTTTCGGTTCACCTCGTTGTGGTGCTTTCTTCGTGTATACAATCCCGGAGACGCATCAGCTTTGTTGGTATCAGAGCATGGTTCCGTGAGAGAATGTGTGAAGTTGCAATGAAGTTTCGGTTCGCTTTACTGTTAATGGTTGCTATGTTCCTTCTATAGCTACTACAGTGTGTTTGAGTGTTCATAAGTGCAGTTTCATTAATACTCTGTTTTCCATTACAACAATAGAGCAAGTTTGTTAGTAGTTTGTTAATCTATTCGAAAAGGTATTACATTATGTCAGATTCAAGTGTTCAGGGAGTTATTGGTGACCAGGGTAGTGATGCTTAACCTGGTTGTGGTCATGATGATAGTAACATCCTAGGGTCTGTTGATGACAAACTTGACAAACTCATAAACGTTGTTAAGACTCTAGTCACCACCATGTAAGTTAATAGGCAACAATCCCAAGGTATTCAGCAACAAAACCCATAGGATGGCACCCCTAAGAGACACTATGGCCAAGGTAATCGGACCAATCACCCAATTCGATCGCCATGAGCTAAAGGAGTAGCAGACAAAGCTACTAGACGAAAACTGGAGTTGGAGGAGATTGGGGAAGATGACGAGGAGATTGATGTCAAAGAGTTTGGTGAAGAAGAAGTTGATTATTACCAAACACAAGGACAAGGATGCTAAGTTTCTCGAGGACTAGATAATGTTAAGGTGCAAATCCCACCCTTCGGTAGAAGTAGAGATACAGATGAATACTTAGAGTGGGAAGAGAAAGTCGAGAGAGTATTTGAGTGTTATGGGTATGAGGATACGGTCAAGGTCCAACTTGTTGTGTTGGAATTTATTAGATACACCACCATGTAGTGAAAGAATCTGAATGCTGCCAGAGCTAGAGATGGAAGACGAGGTGTTAGAACTTAAGATGAGATGAAAAGATTGCTAAGAGGCAGATTTGTGCCTAAGACTTATTTACAAGATATATTTGCAAGGTTACAGGAACTTTGTTAAGGAAGTTGAACTGTTGATGACTACGTACGAGAGTTCCAAATGTTAATGATCCGAGCCAATGTGGAAAAGCCAGAGGCCAGTACAGTATCAAGGTTCATTTCTAAGTTCAAGTATGAGATTCGTAATATCGTGGAAGTACAGAGGTTTTATAATTTGGAAGAGGTCATCAAGATATTGTAGAGGGTCGAAAAGCAAAGGAGAAATGTTTCGAATCGACTTAGGCCAACATTCTCCTGAGCCTTGGTATGGCGCCAACCTATTCAAGCCGATTTGAGGAGACCATACCAAGCTGAGGAAAAGAATGACCAACCTAACGATAGTTGAGTAGGTCAGCATAGCCGTACAAGACAGTCAAGCCGAGCTGAGGCTAGGTTACCCCCAAGGATGTATGAGAAGGGATAAACCTCCGGATAGAAGTCTAGTAAGGTGAAATATTTTAAATGCTTAGGCTTTAGACACATGGCTGTTGAATGTCCAAACCGACGTGTCATGGTACTCCAAGGAGACATGATGGATAATACCGACGAGAGCGACCCCGAGGAAGAAGAGAATGTTGAAGAACCCAAGGTGTAAGAGGAAGAAGAGACCTGTGTTTATGCCAACTAGGGAGAAGTAATGGCCCTAGTTTTCAGACGAGTCCTAAGTTCCCTGCCGAGCTCTGAAGAGGACCAGAGAGAGAACCTATTCCATACCAAGTGTATCATCAGAGGCCAACTGTACACAATCATCGTGAATGGAGGAAGTTATACTAAAGTCGTTGCACATTCCTTTGTGCAGAGGTTAGGTTTGCTGACTTCATGGCATCCCCGACCTTACAAACTACACTGGCTTCATGATAAGAGTGCTTTGCATGTAACTGAAGAAGTGACCATACCGTTCAGTGTTGAGAATGTGTACAAGGATGAAGTAATGTACGATATCGTCCCTATGAGAGCTTCACATCTACTGCTTAGACAACCTTGGTTATTCAACCTACGTGTCACTAACGATGGGTATAAGAACACCTATGCCTTTGTCAAGGATGGAAGGAAGATTATGTTGCAACCCTTAACCCTATCACATGTAAATGAGGCTCATAACCAACTCGCTCAAGCTAGTAAGAAAAAAGCTTTAGTAATAAGCCGAAGAGAGCTCCGATCTACTGAAAAAGGTGATGAACCGATGTTCCTGTTGATTAGGAGACTCATGGAGATGAGGGAGTTACAGAATGTTCCAAAAGAGATCCAAAGCGTGATAAATGAGTTCTCCAACCTATTTCTAGAAGAACTACCCAAAAGACTAATACCAATCTGAGGCATAGAGCATTATATCGATCTACAACCAGGCGCTACCCTACCTAACTAACCTGCATACAAGATGAACCCCGAGTAAGCTACCAAGCTAAAAAGATAAGTAGACGAACTCATTGAGTAAGGATATGTGAAAGAGAGCATGAGCCCTTATGCTGTACCAGCTCTACTCGTCCCAAAGAAGGATGGATCATAACACATGTACATTGATAGCCGGGCAATCAATAGAATTACTGTCAAGTACAGATATCTGATACCTTGGCTCGATGACATGTTAAATGAGCTTCATGATGCAAGGATATTTTCAAAGATTGAACTATACAATGGTTACCATCAGATTTGTATGAGACCAGGAAATGAGTGGAAGACTACCTTTAAGACTAAGTACGAACTCTACGAATGGTTGGTTATGCTGTTCAAACTTATTAACGCGCCGAGCACATTCATGAGGTTAATGAACCACGTAATGCATCTTCTGATCGGAAGATGTGTGGTCGTATATTTTGATGACATACTAATATATAGTACCAACCTAAACGACCATGTTCAACATCTTTGCAAAGTATTTGACATTTTGTAAGCTAAGAAGTTGTATGGGAATGTAAGGAAATGCATGTTTTGCTAGAGAGAAGTGATATTCTTAGGGTTTGTAGTGTCAGGAGAAGGAATCCGAGTAAATGAGGAAAAGATTCGAGCTGTTCTGGAATGGTCGACACCGAAGAATGTCACTGAGGTCCGAAGTTTCCATAACCTAGTTTCTTTCTATAGGCAATTTATTAAGGACTCCAGTACAATAGTTGCCCCATTGACCGAACTGACAAAGAAGAATAAAAGGTTTAGGTAGAGAGATCGAGCTGAGCAAAGCTTTAGGGAGATCAAGGAGAAGCTTACCTCAATCCCTATCCTATTACTACCACATTTTGACAAGCCCTTCAAATTGGAGTGTGACGCATTGGAAGTTGGAATTGGTGTTGTCTTGATGCAAGAATGATGGCTTGTCACTTACCACAATGAGAAACTGAGTGGCCTTGTCCTGAACTATTTTGTGTACGAGAAGGAGGTGTACTTCCTTTTCCAAGCCCTCACTATTTGGCAACACTACCTATTACCACGAGAGTTTGTTTTTTACACTGACCACAAATCATTGAAGCATCTTGGGAGTCAAAACAAACTTTTGAAGAGGAAAGCCAAATGGTTGGAATTTAAGGAAAGGTTCTCATACGTTATTCGACATAAGAAAGAGAGTGCAAATGTGGTCGCCGACGCTCTGTCACGACGGCAAACTTTGCTGACCACTTTACAAACAAAATTATTAGGATTCTCACTTATCACGGAGCTGTATGCTACTGACCCTCACTTTGGTTTCGTTGTTGAACAGTACTGAATGGGGGTAGTTGTTGGAGAATATTATCTTAAGGACAACTATCTGTTCAAGGACCACAGGCTATGTATTCTAAACTGCTCCATATGAAAACTGTTGGTCCGGAAAGTTCATAGCGGTGGACTTTCAGACCACTTTGGGGAGGTCAAGACTGTTAATCTGTTGAAGAAGAACTTCTACTGGCTAGGATTAGCTAAGGATGTCCATAAGGTAGTTGATAGTTGTGAAGTGTGTAAGCGTACTAAGAGAAACAAAGCACCCCATGGAGAGTACATGCCTCTGCCGATGCCAACTTTACCTTGGGCCAACCTCAGCATGGACATTGTCCTAGGGTTACCCCGAACATCCAAAGGGAAAGATTCCATTCTTCTTATAGTGGACCATTTCAACAAGATGGCGCACTTCATTCTGTACCATTAAACTAACGATGCTCTATATATTGCTGATTTGTTTTTGTAGGAGATTGTTTGACTACACAAAGTACCGATGACGATTGTCTCAAATCGAGACACAAAATTCTTAGGCTATTTTTGGAAGACCCTGTAGAGACGACTTAGGACCAAACTCGTATTCAGCTCTAATAGCCACCTTCAGACTAATGGCCAAACTAAAGTGGTGAACAGGATACTAAGCAATCTACTCAGAGCTATTATGAGAAAGAACTTAAGCGATTGAGATATATGCCTACCAGTTGTGAAGTTTGCATATAACCAAACTATCCATATCACTATTGGGAAGACCCCATTCAAGGTCATCTATGGCCTTAACCCTACCATTCCTCTGGATATGATCGACACCTCAGCAACTACTGAAGAAAGTCAATTCAGAATGGACCGAACCCAAGAATTGCATGAGCTACACCAGTTTGTCACAAGGAAGATCACCAAGTACAATCAGAGACAACAAGAGATTGGCAGCCGAGGCCGCCAACCTATTTCTTTCCAGCCAGGAGACTTAGTATGGATTCAGCTCAACCAAGAGTGATTCCTGTACTTAAGATAAAACAAACTATCTCCTTAAGCTGACTGCCTATTCAAGGTCCTAAAGAAGATCAACCGTAATGCCTGCTAAATCGAGTTGCTGACGACTATGGTGTATCCTCTACCTTCAATGTATCCAATCTGATTCCCCACCAACTAACTAAAGAAAACCCTGTGAGCGCCCCAAAAGAACAAACAGAAACCGTTTCAGATTTGGGGACAAATCTGTCCGACCCTCAAGTAGATGATTGGAATCAACCCCCTAGACCGATCATAAGAAGTTGAGCTAGAGGACTTCAAGGGCTCGTACGGAAAATACTAGCTCCAAGTCATAGCCGAGATGGGGACTCCTATCCCGATCCAACCTCTTACCGACCTGTCACTCAGATCCTCACGTATGTCTAGCATGCTCCTGCCCAGCTGCAAAGTCTTGATCCAGAAGGTAACCTAGGAAAGGCTAGCCGAGTCGGGCTCTCCAATCGACCATTAGCACCCAACTCCAACTCAGCTGATTTCCTAACCATTGATTGGCTCCCGACCTGATCCAGATTAGGTCGATCCTTGACTACAACACTTTTAGTTTTTACCTGTATATCATACTCCTGATGTATAACCATCAAGTGATACGTACCTTCTGACACAACATTCTAAAATAATTCTTTCTTTTCCATACTAGATATTCTTTGTCCTTTTTACCCCTTTTTAGTATGATTAATGTAACGTAATTGTAAAATATCCTTTTATCTTTTCATACATATAAAATAATCCTAGTAGGCAAGTATATAAATCCCTACTTTTCTTGTACACAGATAATCATCCAACTTTCAATACAAAATTATTCTCTTTGAGTAACCTTAGTGTTCTCATTAACTCTTAACTCTTATCTATTCCTTTTAGTAAGGAGTAGTAGCAAATAACCCTTCAATTCGGATCAGTGTATCACATCCGGTGGATTGTAGGCCGAGTAGGATCGAGTGGTGTGTAATATCCATTTGGTAGCTGCTTAGACTTTGCTAGCTTTTTCTTTATTCTTTTTTGTTCACCTCGTTATGGTGCTTTCTTCATGTATACGACCCTGAAAACGCATCAGCTAGTCTTGGAACAAGGCACAAAATGTACCATCTTACTAAATAGATCCACAACCACCATGATGGAGTCTTTCCCTCGGGTCATCCTCGGCAATCCTAACAAGAAGTCCATACTCATCTCAAACAATGGTTTGGTTAGGATAGGCAAAGGTAGATAAATTCCTTGCTCAGCTTAGCTTTTTACCTTTCGACAAGTCACATACCTTTTCAACATGAAATGCACATCTCTCATGATTCTTAGCCAGAAAAATCTTGTTGATAGTACTTCATAGGTTCAGTGCTAGCCAAAGTGTCCCGTTAATCCCTCTCCACTTCCTGAATAAGAATCCGTCCTCCCTATGGTAGTCATCTAACGTCTTTCCTTCCTTACATTGGGCATAAATAAGACCAAAGTGTAGATCTTCAGCATATAGGTTCTTTATGGTTGAAAAACCAAGTAGCCTTGTTTATAGCTCAGTTAAAAGGGTATGTCATCTTGAAAGGCGTCAGCCACTACATTGTTTCTTCCATTCTTGTATTTTATGACATAGGAAAAACCTCACATGAACCCAATCCATTTAGCTTGCCTTCAAGACAGCTTTAGTTGGCTCTTTAGGTATCCTAAAGATTCATAATCGATATAAATAAAAAATTCCTTAGGTAATAAATAGTGTTGCCGTACTATCAGGGCTCAGATTAGGGAGTAAAACTCCTTGTCATATACAGAGTAGTTGAGTTTGGCCCTTCAAAGTTTCTCACTAAAATAAGCAATAAATCAACCTTCTTGCATCAGCACAGCACCTATGCTTAGTCCAAATGCATCACACTCTACCTCAAACACTTTGTCAAAGCTTAACACAGCTAAGATGAAGGTTATAGTTAACCTCTCTTTCACTTCTTCGAAACTCCTCCTCTTCTCTCTTTCCATCCGAATTCAACATTCTTTTTTGGCAGTTCAATAAGTAAGGCCGTAATCATACTGAAGTCCTTTATGAACCAACGATAGAACGACACTAAGCCATGGAAACTTCTCACATCCATAGAACAATTCGGTTCAGGCCATTCTATGACCGCCCTTACCTTCTCATCATCGACTTGGATGCCACCTCCACTCACAACAATACCCAAGAAGATCACTTCAGAATGGCAAAAGTCACACTTCTTCAGATTGGCATAGAGTCATTCAGCTCGGAGCTTTGCAAACACTTATTGGAGATGCTTTAGGTAAGTCTCCAGGTCGAGATTGTACACTAGAATTTCATCAGAATAAACTATGACAAACCTTCTCGATAATTCTCAAAGCATATGATTCATAAGGCACATGAATGTGCTTGACACATTAGACAATCCAAATGGCATTACAAGCCATTCATATAAACCATGTCGTACCTTGAATGCAATCTTACACTCATCCCCTTCGCACATTCGAATCTGATGGTACCTAACTTTAAGGTCAATCTTGGAGAACACTCTTGCTCCGCTTAATTCATTTAGCATATCATCAAACCTAAGAATGGGATACCTGTACTTTATGGTGATTCAATTGATCACTTGGCTATCCACATACATCCTCCAAGAGCCATCTTTCTTTGGCACTAATAAAGCCAGTACACTATAGGGGCTCAAGGACTCGTACACATACCCCTTGTTAAGTAGCTCATCTACTTGTCTCTGTAGCTTGATGGCCCGTTCAAGCTTTCGACAGTGTGGCTCCTGGCTGCAAGTTGATTACATGCTTGACAACTCGGATTAGGGGCAGGTCGTTCGATAGCTCCTTCGAAAATAGATCAGTAAATTCCTCTACTAAGGTTTTTACTTCAGTAAGTAGCTCCTCCTCTCCGGGTCTCATCTCCAGAAGTCTTCAAACAAGTAGATAAGCCGATCCCTCAAGCTCCATTTCTCTTTTCAGTTCAGCACGAGTCAATACTAAAGCCCCTTTCTTTAAGGTTCAGCTAAGTTAAGACTACATGACCTTTACCTGTTCAATAATCATCAAACTCAATTTCACCCTCCAGCCATCATGCTCTACAGAACATGTATTCCTTCTTCTGTCGTATATAACAACTCGATCAAACATCCATGGCCGTCCAAATAAAATGTAGGACATATTCATGGGTAGCACATCACATAGCACTTCGTATCAGTACTTACCAATGCAAATAGACACAAACACTTGCTTGTTCACCTGTAGGGCCCCCTTATCACTAAGCCAGTGAAACTTATAAGGTTTCGAGTAGGGTTTGGTCAGCAATTTCAACTGCTGGACCATAAATGCAGAGGCTACATTGGCGCAGCTCTCACTGTCAATGATCAGCACACATAGTGATTCATTCACCTTGCATCCAATATGGAAAAGATTTTCCCTTTATTCATCTTCGAGTACGAGACTGATGCTCATCATCCTTCTTAAGACTAAAGTGGTCGACATAAAGTTGCCTTCCTCGTCATAGATAACTTTCTCCTTAGATAGTTAAGTCTGTCCATCCTCATTTAACTCCTCTACTTCTTCATCAGTACTGTCGACTTCAATAGTCGACACCTCCCTTCGGATCACCATTGTTTGCTTGTTTGGATACTGAGCCACCATGTGTCTAACTCCTTGGCATTTGAAACACTTAATTTCACTCGTCTTCTTCCCTGAACTCTAGCCCTTCTCAAACTTCCTCAGGAGTTCCTTCTCCTCAGCTTGGGTAGTTGAAATGGGTTAAGCCTCAGGAACCTTACTTGGTTCCGTTCTCATAGGTTTGCTCGAAACAATTTGGTTATTGCTTAGTCGATTGACTGGTGGTCGGAACCTTCTTGTTCGACACCTTTCTATTCTCTAAGCGGCTTGGATCACGTCATCAAGTGTTCCAATATCCAAGGTTTTTAAGACATCCCCAATCTCATACTTTAATCCATCGATGAACCAAGATACAGTTCAGTCCCCTGGCTCCACGACTTCACATCGAATCATTAACATTTGGAATTCCTTGAAGTAAGCGTCCACATTCGATCCTGTCTTGTAATCTTTTGAAGGCATCTTGTAGATAATAGCTCGACACAAACCTTCTCCGCATAACTCTTTTCATTTCATCCCAACTCCTAATCTCCCGTTCTCCCTCCCTTCTTCTAGTAGCTTACAAGTTCTTCCACCATAAGGCGGCATAACCAGTGAACTCCAATATAAAAAGTCTAATTTTTGCATTACCAGGCACTTCGTGGCATTCAAATTGCTTTTCAATCTTATCTATCCAATCTAGGTAATCCTCGGCATCACCGTCTCTAGAAAAACTCGAAATACGCATTCTCAATCCTTCGACTCTAAGGGCTCACACATTTCTTTCCTCAAGCTCGTAGTATTCCTCCGCTTCATCGTCTCCTTCCACTTCCTCCTTAATCTCTTCAAGTGCTAGTCTTCGTCTAGCGTCTTTAGCAACTCCTTTAGCTCGGGGTGGTCGAGCTGGGGGCATTAACTCGGCTAAACTGACCATTGCCTTGTCCTTGCTATTCACGTTCCCTAATGGGGCTATTTGTAGCTCACTGCCTGTCTTCTTGGATATTAGTCACTAAGCTAGCTACCAAGTCAATTAGCCTATCCAAGCAGTCACCTACTGACTAAGGTATAAAGCTTTCTTCCTGACCTTGGCCATGTCGAGTACCACTTTCTTAGTTTCCCAAAATTCCTTAAACACTTAGGTCTGACATTATTGGTTACTTCACAAAATTGACGTCTAACAATACCACTCAAAGATCAATAATTAATACTCCAATCACCACAATAATTACACAACAAATGAACACTCAACCACACCTTTTTTTTTTTTTTTACGTAATAGAAATAAGGGAAAACAAAGCACAAGACACCTTTCAACTACTAAACTACAAGAAGATCACAATAGCAGAATCTAGCTTCGAACGTAACTAAGCTCTGATACCAAGATGATACGAATTAATGGATGAACATTCGAACTTGATATCACACATAACCAAAATGGATAGGTCTAAGCCTCAAGACGGCTCAAAAAGTAAATGATAGTAGGAGGTTAAACAAGGGTTCCCGTGTAACAACGATGGATATGACAAACTAATGCCTCACACGAGCTTGAGTTACGCCTGATATGACATACAAATGTAACCGGAGGTCACTCGCCACTGGTCTAAGCTCAAATGGGCTAGATAAAAGTAGATCAAGAGTAAGGATACTTAGCTCAAGAGAGAGTAAAAATCCAATGTATTTTCTGCATATGTGTCAATTGCGACTATTACATTATGCGAGTATTTATAATACTCAGTTAGGGTAAGTCCTAAATAATAGAAAATTACAAAAATGGATCCTTACTCGCTAAAAAAAAAAAAGGAGAATAATCTATAGGGAAAAACATGTAATCATACAAAAGAATATTCACTATCAGAAAGGACAATATGGATGTCAAAAAAAGATAACGCGCGCACATTTCACTCAATCTACAATCCTAATAACACTACAGGCCGAGCAGGGTGGGGTCACTTAATCAGGTCTAGTCAACGTCGGCAGTTTAGCACTCAAATTGCTGGATTGGACAAAGGTTGGCTCGGGGGATGACTCACTTTTGTAATGACCTCGGATGGTCGACTCTTGACAATTCTTAGCTCAACCTTGGCACTATGGAGTAGCTGTTTTCCTGACTTAGTGTTTGGACAGTGTTGTGGAGGGGTCGACTCCATATGCCAGCAGATCACCTCGGCAACTTCCTTGATGGTGTAGAGAGCAAAGTAGCTCAGTAGATTAGACTGGGAAAAACATTGCTCCTCGATGTTTAACTTACCTCAAATAACTTGGCAAACCATCTAGGCAAGCCCTCGAGCTTAGGAGCAAGTGATCGATTCTTAATCCCTATCACTTACCATTACCTCATTTACAATAGAAGATCATGCTTTCCATTGGTATCAGTAGATGCATCAAAATAAACAACTAAGTTCCTAGCAAAATTTCACCAAAGCATTAGAAAGCAAATTCAAACCATCTAAATTTGAAGATGTATAGGGATTATTGGTAAAACTTACTTAAACTAAGACAATTAAGAAATATCAATGACAATTTGAAGCTTTTTTAAATAGAGTGGCAAGACTATTTGATAGTTTATTGTAAGTTGCTTTGTCTATGGCTTGAAAATGAATATCAAAAGAGATTTTTTGTTAGCAAGGTCTAAATCTCTAACACAAGTAGTTTCAATTGCTAAGATGTGTGAAGCCAAACTTTCTTATCAAATTTCTTCTTGCAAACCATTTCTTTCAAACACTAAACCAACATCATATATTCATTTTTCTAAACATCAATTTTCTTTACCTAATGTTCAAACTTCACCAGTTACACCCACATCATCAAAATCCGAACCTTCTTTATTACCTACCCCTAAATCCTCATTACCAATCAAGAAAATGACACAAGAAGAACTTTAAGTAGGAAGAGAGAAAGGCCTATGCTATAACTGCGATGAGAAGTATCACAAAAGGCATAAATGCCAACCTAAATACTTACTGCTTATGCAAGATGATGAGGAAGATGTAGAGGCAATGCATGAAACTAATGTCAAGATACATGATCAGAAATAATTTGAACCACAATGCATTATCTAGTGAATTAATTCCTAAAACATTAAAGTTCCAAGGAAGCCTGAACAAACAAAATGTCAATATTCTGGTAGGTTTTGGAAGCACACACAATTTTGTGAAGAAGCATTCGATTAAAACTTGGGATTAATTGTAGAGCGTGCTATAAAACTCAATATCATGATTAGGAAAGGAAAGAAAATGCCTTTGTGATGGCAAGTGTGTTGATGTTCCTTTGATAATACAAGAAGTAGATTTATTGAGACTTTTTATGTCTTACCTATTCAAGCGGTAGATCTAGTGCTAGAAGTACAGTAGCTGTAACTGGGTCTTATTATCGTGACTACACCAAATTGATATTGCAATTTTAGAAACATGGGCGTTTAATTACATCGCATGGGGAAAATGTCCTTAAGAGTACTCAAATTACACCAAGCCAGTTTAAGAGAATGATGAAAATGGATGCCATTGCTTCGTGTTTCCAACTTAACACTTAGATGGTGAGTTGTGAATAAAAGAATATCACCAGCAACATTGTTATTGAACGAGTGTAAGGCAAATTTTCTCATATATTTAAGGGACCCTCATCATTTCCCCCTTTTAAGAGAAGTCCAACATAGAATTCACCTCAAGGACAATAATTCAATTAATGTCAAGTCATATAGATACCAACATTTTCAAAAGCAAGAGATAGAATAGCAAGTTGCAAACATGTTGAAGTAGGGAATTATTCAATATGGTAGTACTCCTTTTTCATCACCAGTATTGATGGTCAAGAAAAGGGATGTCACTTGGCCTTTTTGCAAGGATTACAAAGCTATCAATCAAGCCACTATTAAAGATGAGTTTCTATCCCTACTTTAAATGAATTACTATATGAATTAAAAGGTGCCTCCGTATTTTCTAAACTGAATTTAAGAGCTGGTTATCATTAGATTAGGAGACATCCTACTGATGTAGAAAAGAAAGCATTTAGAACTCATGAAGGGCACTACGAGTTTCTAATCATACCTTTGGGCATAAGTAATGCCCTTAATACTTTTCAATTAATAATAAATAAGATATTTTGCCCTTACTTAAGAAAATTTGTAATTATATTCTTTGATGACATTTTAATCTATGGTACTTCATTAGAGTTGCATGTCGAACATTTGACCAAAGCACCTCAAGCACTTGCTAATAATACTATGTATTTGAAGAAAAGCAAGTGTGCTTTTGGTCAAAGTACTATAGAGTATTTATGGCATGTGCTAATAGTAAGGGGTATGAGCTCAAATCCTTTGAAGGTAAAAACTATTCAAGAGTGTCCATTAACTCAAAATATTAAACAATTGAGGGCTTTTTTAGGCTTATCAAGCTACTATAAGCAATTTACCAAAGGGTATGCATCAATTGCTATGCCCTTTATAGATATGCTACAAAAGGATAAATTTGTGTAGACTAATAAAGCCAAAGAAGCTTTTGAGGGACTTAAGAAGGCTTTAATTACAACATTAATAATGGCATTACCAAATTTTTTTCAAACAATTTATGGTTGAGATGGATGCTTCATCCACTGGAATTAAAGGTGTATTACTCCAAGATAATCATCATATCACTTATTTTAGTAAGAAAATGCCTTCTCATCTAACAAAAGCTTTTGCATTATGTTAGAGGGTTGCATGATGTGGTTGAAGTAATAGGGAAAAGGAGACAATACTTATTGGGCTCTCATTTTATGGTGAAACTGATTACTACAATCTTAAGGAACTATTGAGTCAAGTAATTCAAACACATGTGCAACATAAATATTTAACTAATTGCTTAGTTATGACTACACTATTGTATATAAGTTAGGTCAAGACTGCAAAGTAGTAGATTCTTTATCTAAACAACATGAAGCAACGTGTATGGCTTACTCTTTACCATGCTTTCATTTCATAGAGATGTTGCATCAAGAACACCATCATTTACTTGCTTTCAAAAAGTTGACAAATGAAATGCAACAAAGAAAATAATTGAAATGGGAATTCTCTTGGAAGAGCGGTCTCTTATATTTTAAGGACAAGTTCTTCTTGGTGCCTACTTCAAAGCTTAATCCTAAGCTGTTTTATGAATGTCATTCGATGCCTACAACAAGTCATTTTGAGGTCCTTAAAACTTATAAGAGACTAGCAACTAAATTCTATTGGGAGGGTATGAAAGGAGATGTTGAAGCATTTGTGCAAACTTACACTATTTGGCAACAAATCAACAGTACTAAAAGTCCGTAAGGATTATTATCTCCACTACCTAATCAAGTATGGGAAGACATGTCCATGGATTTTGTGACTTCTTTGCCTAAGTCACAAGGATATTTAGTCATTATAGTGGTTGTTGACATATTATCAAAATACTATCATTTGGGTACCTTAAAGTCTCATTTCATTACTTCTAAGGCAGCACCGCTGTTTCTAAATATAGTTGCAAAGCTACATGGCTTTCCTAGATCAGTAGTATCTAATAGAGATCTTATCTTTATCAGTCACTTTTGTAAGGAGCTTTTCCATCTAAGTGGTACAAAATTATCTTTAAGTATTGCCTATCATCCAAAATCTGATGGGAAAACTAAAGTCTTGAACAGAGTCAAACAACAATATTTGAGAGGGTATGTAATGGAACATCCATAAGAGTAGGTTAAATTTCTCTAATGAGCTGAATTTGCCTACAATACTTCCTTTCATCATGGTACCCGAACTACTACATTTGAAGTAGTTTACAAAAGGAAGCTTCCTACTCTTCACACTTATGTTAGAGGGACTTCAAAAGTAAAGGTAGTGGAGTAGGACATATTGATAAGAGGTTTAAAAAACTTTGAGAGATAATTTGTTGAAGGCACAATAGAAAATAAAGTATTATGCTGATCAGCATAGATCAAATGTTAATTTTGAGGTAGGGGACTTAGTTTTTGTGAAACTCCAACCTTATAAGCAAGTTTTAGTGACTCAGGGACATCACAAGCTTTCGCAAAGGTTTTATGGACCATTTGCTATTACTAAGAAAGTAAGGACATTTGCCTACAAGTTAGATATGCCTAATTTTGACCATGATCCACAATGTTTTCCATATTTCTTTGTTAAAGCCAGCTAAAGGGTCTACAATTCCTTCTTTAGCTTTACCATAAAAAATTATTAACAATCATCCTATTTTGGAGCTGCTTTCTATATTAGGATCTCAACAAATCCTATGATAAGGGAATATGGTGCCTCAAGTTTTGGTATAGTAGCATAGATTACCACATGAAGAGACATCATGGGAGGATTTGATAGTTTTCGACAAGCCTACGCAAACTATGACCTTGAGGACAAGTTCTTTTTTCACAGATGAGGGGAAGAAGTTACAACCAACAATAAAAGAATAGCAAAAAAAAAAAAAAGAAAGAAACTAAATTGGTTACAAGATTTCTCACTCAATAGTTATAGATAAACTAATAAATCTACAATAAGTTTTAACAAAAAAAAAAAAAAACAAAGAACAACAAGATATAAATAGTAGTAACAGAAAGAGGGAAAAACACCTTGAACCCTTTGAGAAATCCATCTCTTTCTTTCTCTAACCTACTGGAGTATGGTGAGCTTAAAATCACTCTATCCATCAACAAAGCTCGCAAGAGAAGAAATAAACAAGTTGGTATCAATAAAAAATCAATCTAAATTTGAAAGAGGGTCACAAAACTGAGAGATAAATAAGAGTGACCTATAAGAGTTAGGGTTTGTATGATGCACTATGATAAGGATGATAAACCAATCACTCACTCCTGAGCTCGAGGACTCACCCATATGGTTCGAGCTATCCAAAGAGAGTAAAGCCCTAAAGAACAATACATTCTTCAGCCCGACCTGCTAAATTACTTTATTATCTATCTCATTAAAGAGACTCTAGAGGTGACTAACCTGTTGTCAAGCCAACCTTTTCTCAACACATTAGTCCAGTGTTAAGCACTGAACCCACCTACTGCTGACCTAATATAGCATCGAAGCTAAGTTAACCTGATCTCGAGCCAACCAACGAAGGTCAACCAAATAGTAGGCTACCCCTCAACCAATCCTTCCTTAATTTGGAACATCCAAGCTGTCGACCCCAACTTAATCTACTCAAAACCTATTCTATTCGATAAACAGCATCTTTTGGACCACATAATGGACAGTTGACACGCGCCCTATTTTCTAATATCCATACTGTCCTTTTTGCAATTAAATATTCTTTTTGGAACTGAATATCCTTTTTGCAACTGAATATCCTTTTGCCTATTTACAACTTTGCCCTTGTAAACTATGTATCTTTCCTTTTTAAATAGGAATCCTTTTTGTAAATTACAAATACATAGGACTTGCCCTAATTAAGCCATATAAATACTTATAAAAATGTAATAGTCACAACAATCAATTAAAGTAGGAATATTGAACTTAAGAAATTTATCATTCCTTCTTCTTGAGCTTGTGTTTTCTTGTTGAGGATCAAGACCTTGAAGAGCTCTTATCTAGGCCATTAAGCATAGACTAGTAGCAAACAACCTTATGTTATACTTATTCATCATATTAAGTATAATTCAAGCTCATGTGAGTCATATCTACCGTCAATACGTCATATCTACCGTCAATGCATGAGGATACCCCCTACCCCCTCTCTTCTGACTTAACCTTTAATTACCATTTATCCTTCAAACCATCTCGCAATCTGAACCTACCCTTATTGGTTAACGTGATATCGGTAGCTGTGTTTTCCCTTCTCGACGATCTATATCATCTTGGTATCAAAGCTTGGCTACATTCGAGCAAGTCTATGTTACTTAGTAATCTGAGTAACTTATTACAGCATGTTATAATAGCTGTTTATCGTTGTTGTGAATATTTAGAAAGTGTTTAGTGCTAAAGAAATTTAGTGCTCTGTTTTTCCCTATTTCTCGTTTGCAAAACAAAGTGTCAAGTGTTTGAGTGGTTTTTCGTGTGTTCGTTTTAATATCTATTGGTATGTTAGGCTTTGTTTTGTTGTAGTTTGTAGGAGGAAATTTTGAGTAATGTTTGAATTGTTACTCCCTTGTAGTAGACAACAATGTTCAATTCTAATGTTTAAGGAACCTTAAGTAACTAAGAGAGTAGTGCTCGAAATGGCCAAGATTAACAAGGAAGTTTTACTCCCCAATCTGCAGATGACCGACTGAATAGACTTACTAACCTGGTGGCTAGTCTAGTGACTACCATAAACGAAGATAGACAACGAATAAAAAATGATCCCTATAGAGGACAAGCAAATAAATAACCTAAGAGAGGCAATGGCCAATATGGCCAAGTTAATGTCCTAGTTCGACCATACTGAGCTGCAGGAGTAGACAAGGTTACTGGATGTAGACTAACGTTAGATGAAATTGAAGAAGAGGATGAGGAAGTAGGTGACGAAGGGGAAGAGTACTATGAACCAAATGAAAGGAATGTCTAAGCTCCTAAAATAGAAGGGTTGAAGATGCATATCCCTAGTTTTTCTAAGAGTGGTGATGTTGAGGACTACCTAAACTAGGTAGATAAGATTGAGAAGCAATTTGAGTGCCATGAAGTGCCTAATAATAATAAGGTTAGACTTGCCATGTTAGAGTTTACTAGTTATGTCGCCCTGTAGTGGAAAAACCTATAAGCTACCCGTAGACAAGAAGGAGAACATGAAGTTAGGCATTAGGATGAAATGAAAAGAGTCATTAGACAAAGATTTGTTCTAAGCTATTATTTGCAGGATGCATTTAAAAGGTTATTAGAGTTGAGGCAAGGAGGATGAAGTGTTAATGCATACGTGAATGAGATGTTGATGATCTTATACGAAGTTGTTGAACCTGAAGATCAAACTATATCCCGATTCATTAGTAGGCTAAAGTATGAGATTAGAGATATTCTAGAAACAATGGATATTAGTTCACTTGATGAAGCTATTTGAGCTGCCCAGAGAATCGAAAGGCGCCGAGTAAGAAACAATGGATATTAGTTCACTTAATGAGGCTATTCAAGCTGCCCAGAGAATCGAAAGGCGCCAAGTAAGAAGATTTTGAGCTCATATTAATCAACTCAACACTAACTAACTTGTTTCGAGCAAACCTGTGTGATCAAAACTAAGCAAAGTTATCAAGGTATGACCTGCTCAAATTGGCCAAGCAAAGGAGAGAGATCCTAAGGAAGTTCGAGAAAGTCCAAAGCTCAAGAAGAAAGACAAGTGAGATCAAGTGAGATCAAGTGATTTAAGTGTCAAGGGTTTGGATACATGGCCACTCAATGTCCAAACAAAGAAACCATGGTGATCCGAAGAGAAGCACCAACTATTGAGGTAGTTAGTACTGATGAGGAGGTGAAAGAACAAACTGAACGAATCGAGCTGCCTGAGGAGGAAAAGATCATTTATAGTGAGGAAGGTAATTCTATGCCCGTAATCATGGTATTAAGGACAGCTAAGAGTATAAGTCATATACTAAAGGACGAGTAACAAGAGAATTTGTTCTATATGAGCTACAAGGTGAATGGGTCGTTATGTGCATTGATTGTTGATAATGGTAGCTGCACCAATGTAGCATCTGCATTCATGGTCCACCAGCTAAAGTTACCAACTAAGCCCTATCCCAAGCCCTATAAACTATACTGGCTTAGTGAAAAAGAAGCCTTACAAGTAAACAAACAAGTGACTATGTCAATCAATATTGGAAACTATCAAGATGAAGTGTTTTATGATGTGTTACCCATGAGTGCATCCCATATTCTTCTTGGACAACCATGGATGTTTGACCGGCATGTAGTATATGATGGATGGATGAACATACGTTCCTTAGAGCACAAGGGCAAGAAGGTTTAGTTAAGCTTAAAGACGGCTAAACAAGTTAAAAATATGTAAACTCAACTGAGTTGAGTTCTAAAGAAAGAGGTTTTGGTAGTAACCTAAGCTAAGCTGAAAGGAGAGATGAAGCTTAAAGAGTCAACCTATCTACTAGTCAAAAAGTTGCTTGAGATGAGATGATTAGAGGAGGAATTACTACCTGCCAAGGTAAAATCCCTACTGGATGAGTTTGCCGACCTGTTCCCAAGTGACTTGCTAGAAGCACTACCTCCTATCTAAGGCATTGAACATGCAATAAACCTGCAGTCAGAGCCGCTCTACCAAATAAGCCTGCTTATAAGCCGAATCTTAAATAAGTTGCAGAGGCAGGTAGATGAGCTAATTAAGAAAGGGTATGTATGAGAGTCCCAAAGCCCATGTATTGTACCAACTCTATTTGTGCCAAAGAAGGATGGGCATGGAAGACATGTGTAGATAGTCGAGCAATCAATCACATTACCATTAAGTATAGGTACCTTATACCAAGGCTTGCTGACATGCTCGATGGATTAAATGTAGCAAGAATCTTCTCTAAAATTGATCTCAAATCTGGATACCATCATATTCTAATGCGAGAAGGAGATGAGTGGAAAATTACATTCAAAACCCATAATGAATTATACGAATGGTTTGTAATGCCTTTTGGACTATTAAACGCACCGAGTACATTCATGAGATTGATGAATCATGTGCTCCGAGAACTAATAGACAAATTTGTAGTGGAATATTTTGATGACATCCTAGTCTACAACCCTGACTTAGAGACTTACTGTAAATATGTTCGAGCAATTTTCTCAAAACTCCGAGCCGAGAAGCTTTATGCCAATCTGAAGGAATGTGACTTATGCTAACCTGAAGTAATATTTTTGGGATTTGTTGTGAGTGGTAGTAGTATACGAGTTAATGATGAGAAGGTAAGATCAATTATAGAATGGCCTATGCTAACCTGTTTAGCCAATGTGCGAAGTTTCCATGACCTAGCATCATTTTATTACCGATTTATAAGGAACTTTAGTACTATTGTGGCCTCACTTACCGAGCTGTAGAAGAAAAATGTTAAGTTCAAGTGAGGAGATAAGGAGAAGAGGAGTTTTGAGGAGGTGAAGATGAAGTTAACTATTGCCTCGTACTATCTCTACCAAACTTTGATGAAGTGTTTAAAGTAAAGTGTAATACATCCAGACTAGACATAGGTGTTGTGCTGATGCAAGAGAGCTGACCTATTGCCTGCTTCAATGCAAAGCTCATAGGAGCTACACTTAACTACTCTATATAGGACAAGGAGTTCTACACCTTGATTTGAGCTCTAACCGTCTAGCAATATTACCTGTTACCCAAAGAATTTGTTATCTGCACCAATCATGAATCTTTGAGATATAGGAAGTTGCCAGCCTAAGTTATCCCAGAGACAAGCCAAATAAGTAGAATTCATGGAGGGATTTTCTTATATTGTAAAGTACAAGAACAACAAGAACAATGTAATGGTTGATGTTCTATTAAGATGGCTTTCCCTCTTAACTGAGCTGCAAACCAGGTTACTTTAGTTTCTCTATGATTAAGGATTTGTATGCTGAGGATTCACATTTTGGTCTGATCTATTCTAGATGTGAAGAAGACCAAACACTTGATGACTATCACAAGAAAGATAGATACTTGTTCAGAAAGAGGAGATTGTGTATCACAACCTATTCTACACAAGAACTACTAGTGCAGAGGCACATGATAAAGGATTATCTAGACATTTTGGTAAGCATCGAACTCATGAGATACTATCCTCTACATTTTTTTTGCTAAGGATGATGAAGGATGTCCAAGCCGTACTAGAAAGGTGTGCAACCTGCAGAAGGGTAAAGAATTGAGTCGAGCAAAGGCAATATTTACCTTTACCAATCCTTACCAAACCAATCCGAGCTGAGTATAGACTTTATTTTTAGATTGTCGAAGTCGTCCTAAGAGAAGGACTCCATCATAGTAGTTATAGACCAATTTAGCAAGATGGCATACTTTATGCCTTGTTCTAAAACTAACCAGGCTTTGACTATCTCTTTTCTTTTCTTGCAGGAGGTCGTTAAGCTCCATGGAGTGCCCAGGACCATTCTTTTAGATTGGGATCCAAAGTTCATAAGCTATTTTTGGGGAACATTATCAAGGTGAATGGGAACCAAACTATTGTTCAACATGTCCTACCATCTACTAACTAACAGACAGACTAAGGCTATCAATAGGATGATAAGAACTCTACTCTAAGTTGTTGTTGGTCAGAACATGAGTAATTGAGATCAATGCCTACCCATAATTGAGTTCACTTACAACAGAACCGCTTATAGTGCCACGAGCATGTGACCATTTGAGGTCGCCTATGGATTTAACCCTAAGCTTCCACTAGATCAAGCGCCCCTTCCAAGCTAAAATGAAGATCAACCAGCCATAGAAAGATCCAAGGCCATTAAAACCATGCACTAAAAGGTCGTAGAACAATTGAGCCGAGTAGCCACCAAGCTCGAGGGATGAGGCAAAGGACATTAGAACAAAGAATTTCAGCCTAGTGATTTGGTATAGATCCACCTTAGTAAAGGTCTATTTCTAAGTTTGACGAAGAACAAGTTATCTCCTAGAGCTAATGGATCCTTTAAAGTACTTGAAAAGATCAATCCTAATACCTACAAGATTGAATTACCCAAAGATTATGGGGTCTCATACTCCTTTAATATTATCGACCTCCATCCATATGTCCACGAAGACAAGCAACAATCAGCTAAGCTAGATTTGATCCCAAATTTCAAACAACTTGAAGGGAATGATAGGGATCGTAGACCAATCACTCACTCCCAAGCTAGAGGACCCATCCATATGGTTCGCCGAGATGTCTAAGTAAAGTTAAGCCCTAAAGAACGATGCATTCTCTGGTTCGACCTATCGAATAACTTTGCTCTCCATCTCATTAAAGAGATTCCAAAGGTACCCAACCTATTGCCGAACCAACCTCTTCTCAACACATCAGTTCAATGTCAAGTACTGAACCCGTCCGTTGCTAACTTGATACAACGCTGAGGTCGAGCTGACCCGATCCCAAGTTGACCAACCTAAGCCAACCAAACAATGGGCCACCCTTGGACCAATCCTTTCTTAGTTTAGAACATTCGAACTGCTGACCCCGACCTAATCTACTCGGAACTTATTCTGCTCAGCAAGCAGTGTCTTTGAGACCACATAATGGACAATTGATACGTACCCCATTTTTTTACATTCATACTATCCTTTTTGTAACCAAATATCCTTTTTGCCTATTTACAACTTTGCCCTTATAAACTATGTATCTTTCCTTTTCCAATAAGAATCCTTTTTGTAAATTACAAATACCTAAGACTTGCTATAATTGGGCCATACAAATACTTGTAAAAGTGTAATGGCCACATCAATCAATCAGAATAGTAACATTGAACTTTCAGATATACTTTCCATTTGTAAGCCAATTATTTTTTGCTTACTCTCATTTACTCTTATCTAGTTCATTATGAACATAGATTAGTGGCAAGTGCCCTCTAGCCACACTTGTGAGTCATATCAAGTGTGGCTTAAACTCGTATGAGGCACCGATGAGTCATATCTACCAAAGGTACACAAGTACCCTTACTCAAAACTCAACTTCCATTTATCTTTTAGACCATCTTACTATTTGGACTTACCCTCAACTCGCATGATATCAATAGTCGCGTGTCGTCCCTTTCTCGACAATCCATACCACACTATCAACAAACTCTAATAGAGAGTTTGAGAGAGGGAAGAAAAGATTATCGATGAATCTAATTCAATACACATAAAGGGGACATTAGGTTAAGGTAATGGGCTTGGGCCTTAACAAAATCCTTACACATAAAAGTCATTTTTATTTGCAAAGGTTAATTTTATGATCACCCTTTTTCTTATATATTATAACTATTTCATAGGTTTATTTATAACTTTTTAATTGATAAACAAGTTCAATCCAAGAAGGAGATACGTTTATTATATAATTTACATTATGAATTTAGGTTTTATGCATGATTAATAAATAAATTGCGTGACAAGTTGAGGTTTTCAAAATAAAAAGTTAAGAATCTATTTCAACACAAATTAACTCTGGACAAGTTAACACGAATCATCATTCATCAGCTTTAAGCTCTAATGCGTACTATAGGATATGAATGGATTTATAGCAAGATAGAGATTGTGCAAAGCATTAAATGTTACTAATAAATATTATAACATAAATAAATCAACGTAACAAGAAATATAGGTAATTCAAAGGCAATGGGTAGTTTTGGAGGGTTGTTTTAGGAGAAGAATCATTTAAATCTGTTTTATAAAGATATAAGTCTATGTTTCTTTAATAACCGATAACCATCCATAGCATAACCACCAACAAGTTAAAAAATACAAACTAAAATTCAATTTGTTGTGAAGATGTGTAGGTCAAAGCGCTTACTTTACATGCCAATTTGGCACTTTATATTTTCCATTTCTTGAGCTTTTATATTTTTTTAATACTCAACTAACATTATGATGATGTTATGGTGAAATGAATTCAAACTAAAATTCAACTTTGTTGTGAAGATATGTAGGTCAAAGCGCTTACTTTACATGCCAATTTGGCACTTTATATTTTCCATTTCTTGAGCTTTTATATTTTTTTAATACTCAACTAACATTATGATGATGTTATGGTGAAATGAATTTAAATTGAATTTTGGTAGCTCTAAGTTCAACTACTAGTCTTGCTTGCTTCTCTTTTTCCCTTCCCTTTACCCCTACCCCTTCGCCTATAGGAACTTTATAGAAAAAATTGCCATATCAAATGCAGTATTTAAGGGTAAATGGGTAATTTTACTGTATGAGATACTACTCATACCACACTTAATTGGTTAGGTTTAGAATGGATTTCAAGGATCACAACTTAAGTTCCATATAACGATTTCGTGGAATTTACTTAAACACGGTAAGATATGGATAAGATGTCTTCATACTCCCACAATGTAACATGTACTCTAAATATATAAGGTATAAGTTCTAAAATACCCTATACTTACTGCTGTCTTTGGGCTTTCACCGATAGAGATTGGAAGTAATTTAAGCTTTGTGCTACAATATGAGCTTACAAAAAAAGAACCAATGAAGGGCACCAAGGGATTATTCGACATGGCCACTCCAATGCTTAAGTTAGTAGAATATAAAGAAAGATAGAAAGTACACTAGAGAGTAAGGTAAAGCTCAAGTGTACAAAACATCAAGTGATTTATCGTTGGGAGTTAGCTTAGTATTTATAGAGGAGGGCAACCGATATTTGGAGAACTATTAGTGGGCAAAAGGCACATCCTCAAGTCGTAGGTAGTAGAGACGTACACGCCAATGTGGTCACGAATTATAGGAGGCAATTGTTGACCAGGTCTTCGAGCCTTATCCTTATCTTTTAGCCGTTGGAGTTTGTAATATATGGGTAGGTTATCCAGTAAGCTTAAGCTAAGGTAGACTAAATGAGCAAAGAGGCTGAACCTAGTCAAAAAGGAGCTAGGTTATGAGCATAGGCAAATCGGCATAAGCTTGAGGGGCTCAAGCCCAAAATATCTTACCAACACTTAACCCCTTCCCCTGTAGTCTCGTTACCAAAGTGAAGGCAAGGAGAAAGGACAGATGGGCTCCTCAAGCACATAGCCAAGCTAGTCTTGGAGCGCTCATGATAGCTTGGTGACTCATAGGAAGAATTGCCGTGCTCATGCCTTAGGAGAGGTTAGCCGACGTGGCACTACAGAGGTTAGAGCAGAGGAGACAATCAAAAGGGAGGTCTAAGTTGAACATGTGCAAAGAAGAATAGGGTAAAGTGATTTGAAGAGAACAGACTAGAGCCTGGCTAAATGCTTAAGTGCCAACGTAGATGGGTGGTCCGAGGTAGATGCTCTTCAAGCTGAGTTGGGCATTCAGCACCAAGGTGAGATTAAGTGGGTTAGGCGCTTCAAGTGGTAGGAATGCAAAACTGAGGCAATGAATGTGCAGCTTGGATGGTCTAGGCTAATAGGACCAACTAAGTGATTGCAAAGCCAAGCAGGGCTAACTTATCTATGCTAAGCAATAATGCTAGGGGAGTTCTATTATTAATGTGGAAGTTGAAGGGTCACCGAGAAAACTTCTCGTAGAAGCCAACTTTATGAATTCTTACTTTATAGCACACTTTTATGCTACAATTAATGCGAAATGACAAGTTTCATATCTCTATAGACTTGCGTGTAGTTGCAAACATTTTGTCTTTCAAATGCAACCATCCAATCCAACCATCCCCATGTGTTTGTATCGCAACGCACTATGAGATTCACATTTAGACGAATCCTTATAACCGCTAATTTGCTTTCCTAAGCATTTGACTTATATATACCCTCGGCCTTATGCAAATAATCCTTTCGCAACATCTCTTACTCTATTTATTTGCTGCGACATCAACGATCACTTTCACCTTCAACTTCTTTCTTCTTCTTCATCAACAGAACTTCTCACTTTTTATCTTTTCCATCATTAAAATGTCGAGCTCGAGAGCAAACTCTAATGAGTGTGACATAACATCCTCGAATTCTAAGGCTACGAGGAGTACTACTCCCCCTTCAAGAAGGGACAAAAAATCTTCGTCCTTGCTAACACAATTAGATAGGGAGACAAGAAGGTGGCTTGAAGCAGTTGATAGGGAAGAGTTTATAGGGGCAATCTCTCGAGACACATATCCATATGATAGCTTATCGATCACCATCGACATCTACGACAAGCCAGAGGTTAGCAAGAAGCCAAATGGCCAGGTAAGCAAGAGCAAGGCAACCGCTATGAACTAGATTTTAGAGAACTTTATTCTAAGTAAGCTCCCTGACTTGGTTATGTAGCTGTTGTGACCAGATGAAAGGATAGCTTTGCTTTCAAGAAGGCGATTTGCAGTTTATAAGGATTCTTTGTAGCATAGGATACACTTACCCTTCACCGAATTTAAGAGGGAACTATTTGATTATCATTGATGCTACCTTGTTCATATACCTCCCAATGGGTAGAGGTTGTTAAAGGCATTCCAGGCCTTGTGTGAACACTTGGTGGTCAAGGCCACACCTAAGCTCTTCAACCACTTCTATCTATGCAAGTCTTTAAATGGATAGAGTAACCTCCAAAATAACATAAGCAAGAAATTATTTAGGGGCTTGGACTCATTGATCAAGAATTAGCAGGACAAGTTCTTAATGGTAGAGCTACCCCAAATGGCTGACTTCTGGACTTTATGGACTCTATTGGTCCGGACTAGAGTACAGAGCACACTTGACCAGAATGATGTGAAGGCCTGTGAGAGATTAAGGCCTTTATGGCTTTATGGCATGATAAAGAGATTAACACCGAAGAGACTATGTGAAGAGACTTGAGATTGACGATCTTTCAGCTATTCCTTAGTATGGAGAAGGCTATAATGAAGGTGGTCTTAAACAAATGGTTAGAAGGTATAGGTTTGTCATCAGCATGAGTTGTCCCTTCCATCATGCCAGCGTTAGCTTACCTAAAGCTATACTTCATTTGTGATGTTTCCGAAGAATAGGGCTAGTAAAACCAAAAGGATGGAATCACATGCTCTTCCTCAGGGGATTCCTATCATTGGAACTTACAGAGAGCTTGTGGTTACCAAACCTCTAAGTACAATCTTCCCCACAATTGAAACTGCTCCTACGTTTGAGCCCATCACAATAGGGGATGAGGTTACCGTTGACAAGTTGGAGTTGTTGATTCTTCCCTCTCCCTCTAAGGATAAAGGGAAGAGGCCTAAGGCAACGCTACTGAAGGTCTAGCAAGCCAGAAGAGGAGGCTCCCTAAAGAAGGGAGGAAGGAGGTGTTAGCCTCAAAAAGGACCAAGCTGTCGATGCTACCTAGCAAACTTTTATTAGAGCAACTCCCATCTGGTCATTTCTATCTCACCATAGACCAGATGGGGGGTGCCTAAGTTAAGGCCTTAAAGAGGCACTGAAGGGAAAAGATTGTTGCGAACTCCTATAAGGGAGTTCTATACAAGTCCAAGAACCCTTGCCTCTACGAGAGTAGCTCTAAGTCAACTGCCAAGCAATATAGGGGGATGATCTTCAAGCCCCAGTTGGGAGTACGAGGTGGCTACATAATATTGCATCACTAAGTGCTCAGCTTAGAGGCTTTGATGGGGTCTTTCACCCTAGCTAACCAAAGCGTCCTGGAGATGATATCAAGGCACCAATTCAACGACCCCCTCAAATTGGCAGGTTACTTCAACTCCCTAAACCATTAAGTATGTCTTTATTATTCTAAGTTGCTTTCTTTTGTAGTGTTTTTCTAAGTCTTATTCTCACTGCTAAAGTTGTCATTCTCATTGTATAGTACCATGGTCAAGTGCTACTATAGGTCAATCGCTATAAGGAGATGTTAGAAGAGGTAAAGGATCTCCAATCGAATGTACTTAGTGCATAAGAGGATTTAGAGGAGGCGGAGTCCTATTCTAAGCAAATTCATAAGAAATTTCGTAAGGCTAATCGACGTTTTCATTATTGCTATGTGTAGAATGCTGCTCTAGAGGCCAAGCTGCGAAAAGAGAAGGAAGACCAAAAAGAAGCTAAAGAGACCAGTAAGGAGGTCGAGGCACTGAAAGTTTAGCTCGAAGAGGAACAGAAGTCCAAGGCTAAACTCTCCAAAAAGCTAAAAGAAGGCTAAGGCAAAGCTCAACCAACGCAACCTTGAGCTAAATGCATCAGTCTCCAAGCTACAGATCGAGTTATCAATGAAGGAAGCTAAATGTGAATCTACCAAAAACACTTCGCTGAAGCTGACCAATCAAAAGGATAAACTGAGGCAAAGGATCAAGGAACATCGATAGGAAGCTAAGGAAATGAAGGAGCTCATCATTGATCTGGAAAGCAATCAACAAAGTTGCTAAGGAAAAGGCCGTAGAGAACTTCTTCAGATCACGGCAGTAAGTTGTGGAGTGCCCAAACATCGCTATCGAGTATGGTCAAGAGATTCAAGAAGACATGTTAAACCATCATCCCAACCTCAACTTAAGCTTTCTGGATTAGTTGGATGAGCTGACATACAGGGAGGAGAAGATGGCCAAAGAAAGAGAAAGGACGGTTGCTCTTGCAGCCAAAGCAACCCAAGGTGCCCCTCTTGGTCTCAAAGTTACACAAAGTTCCTTCATCTACTTCCACCTCAGCCACTCAACAAGGGGTCACCTCTGAAGGTGCCTTAAAGATAAATTAAGGTCAAGGTGACCCTTTTGCTGACCAGAGCCAGAAAACTCTTGCTCTTCCACCTTTAGCCTAAGTCTAGGTAACTCTAGACCCAACTACTCAAATAGATCACTCCTCTAAGTTAATAGGCACGTTAGACTTCTTAGACTTACTAGAGCAGGGTAATCTGAAGAGATGACCATTGTCTTTTTCTTTTCTATTTTTTCTTATGTATTTACTTTCCCTTTCTAATGTACCGGGCTGGCATGCCAACCTTGAATACTTGTAATTATTCTCTCACTAATGGAGAACTTTTGATCTTGCTTCTTTCTATTTCTTAGTGCTTTTAGTATGCTGATGTATGGTTTGATGTTTAAGGCATGTTTACCTATACCTGATTTCTTTTAGGAGACCATTGCGGTTTGTTGGTAACTTAAATCACATTAAGGGGGCTATGCTAGTGTTCCTTAATCAAGTAAGAAGTGATTCCCCTTGCTGAGGTTACCTAAGGGGAGAAAGGTTAATGGCTTTCTATCCTGCCCAAGGAGTGGGAGTCCCTCGGTTGTGCAAGGGGTATTTCCCTTCATTAAGGTTACCTAAGAAGATCAAGTTAATGGCGTTCAAAGGTTAGGTCAAAGGAATTCCGACCTACCTTTATAGTGGGAGTCCCTCAGTTATGCAATAAGTGTTTTGTAATATCCCATAAATCAGCAATCAAGACATAAACATTTAAGTAATAGGACAAAACCCTGTCCTTGTACGATTAGGGTTAATAGTCAATCTAGATTATTTGGAAAAGTAAACCAAGTAGGCTAAAAACTTACGAAAAACTTGATAACCCTAATCAAGGAATTCTCATACATTTGGAAGTTTGTAATATAATAAGAATATCGAGAATACAATCAAAATATCAAAAATTTACTCCATATGAGACCCTAAAATCTAATTTAGGGCAACTGTACATAAATTTAGGGTTTTCGGGAAAAGTTATCCAATTAAAGCCAAACTTTACGACTAAAATAGAAAAGTTTGTCAAAGTAACTTAGTGAAGTTAAATTTTGACAATAGAGATCCAAAATCTCAATTTTGCCCTTAGAAGTATGATTATTTAATATAATACCAAATTGCTCAGAATCCTTAAAATCAAGTTCGGAATGTAATGAGAACTTAGAGACAAGTTAACTTAGCTATAAAATGAGATAATATAGTATAATTTATTATACGAATATACACGTATTTTTATGAGTATACTCAATATAAATAATATTTATACTTGTAAATTAACCATAAATTACTTAATTGTGTATATTATGTGTTAAATTCATAAAGATAACTAAGAAACATATCCTAAAAATAAAAGAGATGTTATAAACATAATTATACATGTATAGTTATCTACTACATGTGATATATACATAGGATATGTATATTCGTATATTACTAAATAACTAAATATTAATAAATTATACCTAAAGTACTAAAATAATTGCAAATCCTATCCTACAAGCTCAAATTACGGCTGGAAATTGCTGGAGCAGATTGGAAATCACCATGGCTTGTTGTGGGAGTGAGTTTGTTGACTCAAAAAGAGAATTTCATATGAGAAAGACAGCTCCTACTAGTATTAATTGGATAAATAATGAGGAAAAAAAATTCTAACCATCATTTGCACCTTATAAATATCACCTGACCTGACTTAGACTAAGTTTAGCACTTTGGAATTTAGATCGATAAAAGAAAAAAAATTTTAAAAAATCATGGAAAAATTAAAAAAATACATAGGAAAAACAAAGCAAGAATCGAGTTAGGACACTTCCCAAATCATTCGATGACCTGACATAAAGACCTACTGCCACCTAGCAAAGCCACCTAGCAAAGCCACCTAGCCAAGCCACCACCACTTAAGCCATCGGATAACCGCTCTCTGGCCAACGAGGCCAAAACTCCGATGAACTCAAGTTCCAAGTTTCTACCATGTTTTTCTCTATTTTTGAAAAATTATTAAATTAATTAGGAAAAATATAAAAAAAATTAATTTCTAGGATATTTTAGATGTACTTTCATTTCGTAAATTTATTTTAACAAAATTAGGAATATTTGATGTACTTGCTTAACAAATGTACTATTCACCCGAAATTTGAAATTCAAAATAAATACACTAAATGATGTAGTTTCTAACTCAAAATTTTTGTATAGAATGTTTATGATATATATGTAATTTCTATGTAACCCAAATTTTGATTTAAATATTTTTAATATTTAGTGCATTTTTTTGTCTAAAAATACCTCGAAATTAGGCTGAAAATGTGAAATAAATAGAATTTATGAAATAAATGCTGAAATTGACCTATACTGATTTCTAATGAAATATAATGATATTACATTAGGTTAAAAATAATTTTATGCAAAAAGAATCACATTTGGGTAATTAAGTGTAATTTAGGAGTAAAATCATAATTTTAAATATATAGGCGATGAATCAATAACACAAAACTAAGTGGTGACTGAATTCACCATATTTTTAGGAGCCTATAGAAATTTCCGTGAAATTATTTGGTAACCTGAACTATTTATTACGAATTTAGGAAGTAAAATAGCTTAAATAATGAACCGATACCCAATTCTAGTAATAATGGGTAAAAATATGATAAATAGTCGAATAAAAACTATCTATATGTGTACTGATTAGATTGGATGAAAAGTATATTTTTTATATATTTAATGGTATTTTAATAACCGAAAAACGTTGTAGGAATATTAAGGTTAGATAATTCCTATATTATAAGTTATATTGACAAATTAGGTAAAATATGATTTAATAACATAAATTACATATAGTACAATAATATTTGATTAGATACATATAACTGTGTTAAAAACTCGAATTTACTCATTGAAAGTCATATCTAAAAATAGGATCCGTAATACGTGTCATTACGTCTATATGAACCCAACGATACTATTTTTTACTAAAATCGAACAATCTCAGGTAATATAACCTATAACTTTATAGTATTACTAGAATGTACATATTACGATAACCCTATTGAAATTAAAATGTGATTTAATCAATTAAAAGTATATTTCGATATGATCAAAATGATATATTATACGTAATGGTATAATTACGCATATTATTAATAATTAATAACTTAACTCAATATATATATAAATAACATAATAAAACTATATATCATTTTGATAATATACTTTATATACATATATATATATAACCGTTTTAGATAAAACCATAATGTTTTTGTAACTATTACGAAAACTGAATTTAAGTTTTATATATATAGGGCCTCTAATGATCAAACAGTTAACGATATTAGTTTTCTAAAGTGAGCATCAAGATAGGCAAGTGGGATCAATGCTTTATAGCATTTTAAGGTATTATTTCAGAATATCCGAAGACTTTGGTATGTATTTTTTGTGATTATAATTTGCTATTTGTATGTATGCAGCGCTTGTAGTTGAGTTTCGATTGTTATGATGGAAGTTAAGTTCTATGTTATGGTTGTTCTGTGAATATCGTTATACTTGAATTGTTTAAACTTAGTTGATCACCTTAAAAAGATGAACTAACTCAAACTCAGTGTAATACCTAACCTGATATGCATCACAACCCACTAGGGGTAACAACTAGAATTCTCGAGCCAAACACGAACTCCCTTCAATGAGGATAGCTAAAATGGTCATTTCCCCACCCTTAGTCGAATTAAGTGACAGGAGAAAAGGTCGCGGTAAGGTTGGGGGCCATGGTTTAAAGGTAGTCACAGGAGGAAGGTATTCTCCATTGTACAAACCCCGGTTTGGTTTCAATTCGTGAGTATGTGATGTTAATCTCTTCAACCTAAATTAGAGTAGGCACAATTTCTCTTATCTCACGACGAACCAGATAACGTCGTGTGATGGCATTTTCTTATGCATACATTACATCTAACCAACTTGGTTGAAAACCCTGCTTGTGATATACTGAGTACATACTTCTGTCTCCGCCCCACTTACTAAGTAAGTTGTCATTATCGCTCATTTCCCTATAGTTTGTTTTACAAGTCTCAAATGGATTACAAGTGCCTTCCCAACACCAAAACACTAGTAAATTGGGACGAGGAGTGAGATGCAACAAAAAGTGGCTAGCTATTGCCCTTAGCATTAACATTTGATCTTTTAAGGAAAACTATACAAGACTCCTCAAAGGGCTTGGAAGTTTTTAATATTTTGGTCTATATGTGAAATGACATGTACCTATAGAATTTATTGCCACTCTTTTATAAGGTTGAATTACAAGTTTATTTTTAACAAACTATTTTAGAAGATTACTCCGCAAGTTTATATTAAACAAGTATCGAATTAAACGCTTCAAAGAGATAGAGTCGAGTATGCCTAGTGTGAACTAAGTCTATAGTTTCTATCTTAAGATTGCAACTATAAGAACAGTTTCTATCTTAAGATAGCTCACACGACGGGACTGTTACGACTTCACTTTTTTAGGATGTAACATGTTTCCCCTCACTAAAGTTACCTAAGGGGAGTCGGGTCAATGGTGTTTCAACCTACCCATGCCTAAGGAGGTGTTCAAATTAGAAGTCTATTTACCCTCTAAAGTTAAGACGCAATATGAAAATAAGAGAGAGGGAGATAGATAAAAAAATGTTCAATATTCTTAGGGAATAGAACTTTAATTGATATTAACAAGAAAATTTACAAGAGATTTTACATTAATCAAAGTAGAGCAAAGATTGTCGACATTCCAAGTGCACAGGATGAACTAGCCATCCAATCTTTCTAATCAGTATGCTCCATTCCTTAAACTCTCTCTAACCCTGACTAAGTCTTCCCAATTTGGGGGAAACTTCCCTAGTCCTTCACGTGTGCCAATAGCTTCAAACTTTTGGCAGACCAAGTCACCGACCTTAAACTCCTTGTGTTTGACCTTCTGGTCGTAATATCTGGTTGTTTAGTATTGGTAAGCAACCACTCAAGCTGTTACGAGGTTTTTTATTTTTTCAGTTGTATCCATACTGGCCTAGAGTAAGGACTCATTTAAAGTGGGGTCGAAGGATTGAGTCCGGTTGTTGGGAAGTTCCAACTCAATAGGGAGTACTACCTCTAAGACAAAGGTTAAGCAAAATAGGCTCTCACTTATGGAAGTGTAGTGGGTAGTCCTGTATCTCTACAAAATGTTGTCCAAGTTATCTACCTACCTTCCTTAAACTTAATCGACTCTCTTCTTGAGGCTCTCTAGGATTATTTGATTAGTAGCCTTGACCTGTCCGTTAGACTAGGGATGTGCAACCAAGGTGAAATGCAATGTAATATGATGCTTAGTGTAAAACTCCTTAAACTTAGGATTGTCGAACTGCCAACTATTATCCATGATGAAGATGTAAGGAAACTCAAATTTAGAGAGGATGTTATTTCATACAAACAACTCAATGCTCCTCCCGGTAATTTTAGCTACGACCTTGGCCTTGACCTACTTTGTAAAGTAGTTGATGGCCACGATGATGAACTATCGTCTTCCTAAGGCCTTAGGGAAAGCGCTAAGGATGTCGATGCCTTACTAGGTAAATAGCCACGAACTGGTCAAGGGCTAGAGGTTAATATTAAGAGCACAGGTGATTAAGGCATGCTTTTGGCATTAAGGGCACTTTTCAGCTATGACCTTAACATCCTACCTCATGGTAGGCCACTAGTATCCAAGTCGAAGGGCTTGGATGTAAAGGGCCTATGATTGAATATGATTGCTATACACTTCAGTGTATCGCTCTTCCATGACATTTAGCCCCTTGTCTGCTTAAAGGCATTTGAGTAAGGGAAGACTGACTCCCCTTCGATACAGGATGCCATCAATCAAGGTGTAGTTAGCAGTATGGTACCTTGGCTTCTTAGTCTCCTTCCTATCATCCGGGAGCGTACTCTACTCCAAATAACTCCAGATGAAGTTCATCCAACTCAACTCTATGGGTAATTCTATGAGGTTTAGGATCTTAGCTATGTTTAAAGTTGTGCTCTTTTGAGGTAAGTACTCTATGAAAATTTTTCAATCCTTCACCTCAAGCCTCTGTATACCTATTGTTAAGTCCTCTATTTAAGGGATCTTCATCATGTTCCATGAGGGGAACTTAGCTAGGAGACTCCTTACTTTCTCCAAGTACCTTGCCATGGTGTCATCCCTGGCCTTAAACTCACTTCGGACTTGTTGGACAACAAGCATTGAGTCTGAGAATACCTAAAGGTACTTTGCATCGATCTCCTTAGCCAATGTGAGGCCAATGATCAGGGCCCCATATTTGGATTCATTATTACGTATACTGAAGTCGAACTTGAAGGCATACCAAACAATAGCCTTATACGGCCTAATAAGCATTAATCTTGTACCTCCACCACCCAAGGTGGATGAACCATTAACATGGAGAGTCTACACTAACTTGTCATCTTCGAGTGGTGCTTCCTCCTCTCCTGTATATTCCACCATGAAGTCAGCTAACATTTATGCTTTATAGGCCATTCATGGTTGATATTAGATGTAGTATGCACTCAGCTATATCGTATACTTAACTATCCGAGCAGACACATTGAACTTTTGTAATAAGGTGCACAATGGCTAATATGTCAAGATGACTATTTGGTGCACCTAAAAGTAAGGCCGGAGCCAAGGCGAACTTTTCAACATTGGTGTACTTAACCTCAGGCCCCTAGAGGATATGGCTAGTGTAGTATACAAGTCTCCACTCTAACCATTGTGGAGGAGAGTGCCTGGTCACTAACAGCTAGGTACAAATATAAGTCCTCTCTTAGAACAAGCTTAGAAAAGATTGGGGAGTGTTCATGGAAGTCTTACAGCTCCTTAAAGGTTGCTTCACACTGTGGAGTCCATTCAAAACCCTTAAGATTTTTAAAGATTTTGAAGAACTCTACACATCTATCCACACTCCTTGAGACGACTCTACTCAGCACAACTACCATACCAGTGAGCTTTTAGACTTCTTTAACTAAGGAGTGGGGCTTCATGTCCCCAATGGCATTGATCTTCTCTAGATTAGCCTCTATGCCATGCTGGGTCATTGTGAAGCCCAAGAATTTGTTGGAGCCAATCCCGTAGATGTACTTTTAAGGGTTCAACTTCATGTTATGCTCCCTTATTCGATCGAAGGCTTCCAGCAAGTCCTTGATATGGTATACAGGATGCTTACTTTAGACAATCATGTCATCAATGTAAACTTCTACATTACTCCTAAGCTGGGGCTTAAAAACGATAGTCACCATCCTTTGGTACATTACCTCAGCATTCTTGAGGCCAAAAGGCATAACAATGTAGCAATAAGTACCAAAGTTAGTGACGAAAAAGGTATAGACTTCGTCCTTCGGGTCCATTTTGATCTGGTTATATCTTGAGAAGGCATCTATGAAGCTAACAAAGCGTATCTCGATGTAGAGTCGACTAGTTAGTTTATCTTCGGAAGAGGAAAGTAGTCTTTAAGGCAAGCTTTATTGAGGTCAGTGTAACCAACACATGTACGCTATTTCCCGTTCTTTTTCTTAACTAGCACCACATTTGCTAGCCACGTTGGGTACTTCTCATCCCATACAAAGCCTGCCTTTAGCAACTTCTATACTTCCTCTTCAATAGTGGCCTACCTTTCTAGGGCAAAATGCTGGTTCTTTTACTTAACAGGCTAAACACTTCCATCAATGTTAAGGCTATGGGTTGCCAGGTCAGTGAAGATTTCAAGTGTATCAAATGCTAACTAAGCAAACCTATCAAAGTTGGCCCACAAGAGGTCAACAATGGTCTACTTCACTTCTGGAGGCATCTATGCCCTAACCTTAGTGGTTTGGTCAAGTCTAGTGCCAATCTACACGTCCTATATCTTTTCGCCCACCTCGCCTCTCTCAATCGACTTCTCCTATGAACCCAATTCTAAGGCAAAAATACCCTTAGCTCAAGCTGCCTTAATGTAAAGCTCCCTAAAGAGCTTTTGATTATACCTATAGATTCCTACCCTAATGGGATCAGGAACTTCTCCTTCAGGTGCAAGGTTAATGTAATAACCCCAAAGCTGTTAAAGCTCGACCATCCCAGTAAGGCATTGCAAGGGGAAGGGCAGTCCACCACCATGAACTTGATCTGACATCAAGCAACATTCTCATCATCGCCAAGCTCTATGTCAAGTGTAACAATGCCCTTTGGTCAAACAATTCCTTATCGAAAACAATCAAGTCATGATGATACAACTTCATCTCCACAACCAACTTCTTCCTCATTTGGTCATAGGTGTGTTTAAAGAGGATATCGGTAGAACTGCTAGTGTCTACCGTAATCTTGAGAACCTAGAAGCCCAAGATCTGTGCCCCTATTACTAAGGCATCTTGATGGGAAGTGTCAACTCTCTCTAAATCAATGTTGTCAAAATCGTGAGTCAGATCGTAAAATCATGCGATTTTACGTTTCCACCTAGCCTTCCCTAGTTAACTCAGCTAAAGAATTGGTTTTCATCAAAGTCAACGGTGGAATCAAGGGTTAACTCTTAAACTCGCTAAAATCATGCTTTTGTGTACGTTTCAACCAAGTTTATGACCAGCTTTATTTTTAGGCTCTTTAGCCAACTTTTAAATGGGTTATTATTTCTTAAACTGTAATAAGAAAAGAATGGTGAAGTTGCAACCTTAGGGTTTCCTTTCCTCTCTATTCTAATATCTATCTATCTTCCTCCATTGCGTTGTGTCGATTGTTGACAGCTAGAGTAGGAAAAGATTCAATCTTTTTCATCATCCTTTAGCAACTATTGCAACTGATTTTTCATTCTCGCTATCAACATAGACAACATCAGCAACTACTTGCGCTTTACGGTTCACGAGAGTCACGACATAGGTTATTATCCTTTATCTGTATTCCCTTTTTTTTTTTTGTTTAAGTTTCTTAGGTGTTGTTTATGTTCATTGATGTCCTCAATTATCCATTTGAAGAATAAACAAAACACTAAGTCCATGTTCTTTTTTTTTTTTTTTTTTTTTTAGTTTTTGACTTAGACCCATCATTCAAGTTTCAGTCTTCTAACTGGGTCTTTGTTCTTGTCCAGATTCTTGATTCGTGAGCTCATCTTCAAAGTTCAAATAGCAACAGTAAGTGTAAGTTCATTCCATTAAGTTGTTCTTTTTTTTTTTTTTGGATTGCAATTGTTGGCATCATATATATATGCTACACATGGTGGTGGGAGTACTGAGTACACCTGTGAGTTTTCAATATTTTTCCAGCCAAAATTATAATATTGTTTATAGGGGAAAGATAATAATAAAATTTTGCCGACTCCACAAATTTTATGGCAATGGAAATTCCTTTTCAATTACGGATTCAATTGCAACTAGAATTTGAATAACTAGCGTAAGTTGGTATGATTTTTATGTGATTCTTCGAGTATATTTCATCTTGATTTAACATAAACAAATATTCCATACTACGTTTTGAAAATTGTAGAACATTGTGTTATATACCTAATCTTGGTTGTTTTCTTTATATGTAAATTCGTAATTGTTTAATCTGGTTGTGAGCTTTTATTTGGATGAATTCGAATAAAGTAAAATTTTATACTCGTGATGATGATGAATATTTTTTTCGATCTTTCCTTATTATTGCAATTTTGGCTATTCTTGTTTGTTCTGAAGTTGGACATGTGTTGACAAAAAATGTGGAATTTAAAACATTTTTAGCAGCTTATATTAAAGGATATTGTCTAGTTTTAGAACCTCTACGATCACATCTTTTGTTTTCATTTTGGATCTTAGCTTATCTAGTATGTTGTTGCCATCTTCGCATTCCCCTCAACCGACCTTTTCCTAATCATCAATTTGTAGTGTATTGGCGCATTCTAGAAATAGAAAAAAGTAGCATGATCAAATAAATGACATTGTCAAATAAATGAAGACAAAGGTAGTGAAAACTAGAGAAAAATTATCTCAATTTTTACTATTCTTCTAAAATTTAGTGAAAAAGAGATGGTAGGAAAAAACAGCAAGTCTAATGCAAGAATCCATGAACGAGCATTACCTTACCTTCATCAATCTAATGTTTCGTGATGGTGCATCAAATTAGAAAGAACTTTATAAATCTAGTTTTAGGCCATGTTATTCCTTTTTTTGCAGAAGAGGTTGAATTGAAATCAAATGTTTCACAATTTACATGGAATTTGGTGATTTTTCATAGTAAGTTGCAGAGTCAAACTTTTGCTAATCCCTTTTTGTGCTTGAGTAATATTATATAGCAATATGCTATAATTTGAAGGTTAAATTACTTAGATACTCCTCAAAAATATTGAAATCACAGAAACAATTTGAATTGAAAAAAACTTAATGACAAAGTTAAACTAGCTTTTTTCTTATGTTAAAAGTTATGTTTTTATATTGTATATTAAGTCCTAAATTTGACTTTATTTCATATTTTCATAGGAACTTCACTCTAGAAAAGTAGTCATGTCATTTATTTGATAATGTCATCTTCTAAATCAAAGAGCTCTAAAAGGAAAAATGCACTGGGAAATAGGTTTGATGTTGGTTGGGAGCATAGAATTAATGTTGATAATAATGGAAAAAAGGTAAAATGCAAGTATTGCAATAAAGTTGTCAATGGAGGCATTTACAGATTTAAAAATCACTTAGGTTGTATGTGTGAAGATGTTAAGCCATACACAAGTGTTCCAAAAGATGTTAAAAATGAAATGCTAACAATTTTGGTAAAAGTGGCATAACTGTCAGAAAAGAAAGCAAATTCATCGAATCAAAGATTTTGATGAAGATGACGTTGAATAATCATCCTTTAAGAAAAAAGGAAAGAATGTCATGGACTTTTTCTTGAAAAAAAAATGTGGTAGAAGTGGAACATGGCCGAACCAAGGAACAATTAACCAATTCATGAAGAAAGAGCTAAGAGAAAAATGTTGCCAATAAATTGCACGTTTTTTTTACACTAGTGCAATCCCATTTAAGTGTGCAAAAAATCCAAAGTTTGCCAAGATGCTTGAAGTGATTGGGCAATATGGTTGTAGGCTTAAGCCTCCAACCTATCATAAGCTAAGAGTGACCTGTTTAAAGAAAGAAGTAGCTCAAACAATGGAACTACTTAAGGACTACAAAGTTGAATGGAAAAAAAGGGGTTGCTCTATTATGTCATATTCATGGACTGATAAGAAGAGATGTTACATATACAATTTCTTAGTGAATAGCCTTAAAAGAACAGTCTTCTTATCATCCATAGATACTTTTAATATATCTAAGACAACTGAAAATGTTTTTGCCATGTTAGATGATATTGTAAGGAAGGTTAGAGAAGAAAATATTGTATAAGTAATCACAGATAATGTTGCAAATTATAAAGTAGCTAGGAAAAAATTGATGGAGAAAAGAAAATCTTTATGTTAGACACCTTGTGCAGCATATTACATTGATTTAATTTTAGAAGATTTTGAGAAAAATCTGAAGATCCATCATAAAACAATTGCAAAAAGAAGGAAAATTACTACATACATTTATTCCAAGATTGTACTTATCTCAATACTAAGGAGATACAGCAAAGGGAGAGACTTGATTAGGCTTGGTGCAACTCATTTTGCTTTTTCTTAATTGACGTTAGGTTGCCTCAGTGAGTTAAAAGATACACTGATGACTATGTTCACATCTAGTCCATGAAGATCTTGTAAACATTGGGGTATAAGTGATGGAAAGCAAGTTTAGCAATTGGATTTGGATAATAGATTTTGGAAAAAATGTTATTGTTTGCCTCAAAACTGCATTTCTTTTAATCAAAGTGCTCAGATTGGTGGACTCAGAAGAACAACTAGCCATGAGCTTCATTTATCTAAAAATGGATCACGCCTAGGAGAAGATTAAAGAAAATTTCGATAATGTAAAGAAAAGGTAGTATCTTAACTTATTAGCTATTTCCTTTGTTTTAGTGTTCATTTTAAAGTTTGCTTTTTAAAAGATATCATATTCATTTGTAGTTATAGACCTATACTCAAGATTATTGATAAAAGATGGGAGCTTCAACTTCATTGACCATTGCATGCTACAACTTATTACCTGAAACCCCATTATCATTATTGTCTTGATTTTAAAGTTGATGTTGACGTGAAAATTGAGTTGTATCATTATATGGAGCGTGTGGTCTCTAACCCGACTACAAGGTGTAAAATTAATATACAGCTTGAAAAATTTAAGAATGCTAAAGGTTTATTTGGTATTGAAGCTACAAAATTAGTAAGAGACAAGAAAGCTCTAGCAAAATGGTGAGATTCATATAGAAATAAATGCCTAGAACTACAAAAGTTTGCTATCCATGTTCTAAGTTTGACTTGTAGTTCTAAGTTTGACTTGTAGTTCTTTAGGTTGTGAGCGTAATAAGAGTGCATTTGAAATGGTAAGGTGCAAAATAGTTCTTTATTGTTTTTCATTATATATGTTATTGACATCATTAATCTTATATATAATCACTCTAATTTTCAGGTTCATACAAAAAAGAGGAATAAGCTACACCAAGAAAAAATGAACGATTTAGTATTTGTAATGCATAAGTTGAAATTGTAGGATAGGAGAAATAAAAAAAAATGACAATGCTTATGGTTTTCACTGTTGAGGATCTCTCATCTGATGACAAATGGATAGTTAAGGAAGAAAATATGTGTAATTCATCGAATAGGGATGTGTTGAATATACTTTCAAGTTTTAAGGGTAAAGAAAATGATGATGATAAAGTGGAGGAAATTGATGCCTATATAAATTTGGAGTCATGGAAGTATGAGCCCTAATCATTTAGAGATTCATAATATTGATGCTATCGAAGATGAAACACAAATGGGTACTGATACTTCAAAAGATTTGGAATTAGATGATATAGAAATCATTAGTAGTAGTACCATATGATGCTCACATTAATGATGAAGATGATATTGAAGATGATGATGATGATAATGATTGTGAAGGGGATGGTGATGGGAGAGATGGCAGCAATTTTGATGATGATAAAGCAATTGATGATATATATTAGTTGTTATTTTGTATTATGAATCCATGAAATTTATTGTAGCTTATGGTTGATATCAGATTCTAAACTATGTTTGTTATCTGTATGACTATACTGTGAGTTTATAACTTATGTTTGGTTATCTTATCTATACTATAACTTTTTGTGACTTATGGCTAAAATGTATATTCAATTTCTTAATTTTTGTTATCTATTATAATCTTCTTTTACTATTATAAGCAAATTTACAGTATTTGGAAGTTATTTTATATGGGTCATAGAAACTTATGTTTCTACATTTCTACGATTTGTTTCTACATTCCGATTCTATGGACCCACTAGTGATTTTACGTAAACTCACGAGTTTAACAACCATGCTCTAGATGTTTGTCAAAGAAGGAGATAATGGTGTTGTATCTCTACCTCTTTTCCTAATTGTCATCACCTCTACCAAGGCATTAGCCGAGCTACTACAACTTCGCCGGCTCCCTAAGTGGGGCTCCCCAATAACGATGTTGATAACTCTATTAAGGGATTAATTGTTGCAACAGTCATCATTTTGCTTTACTTAAGCTTCCTCAGCCTGTCACCTCCAAGGTGCCTATCCTCGTCGTCATCGGTGCAATCGACATCCCATTTGCTCAACTACATACTTGTCGAAGTAGCCCTATTTAATAGCATATTCAATTGCATTTTTCAACTAAAAGCATTCATCTATGGTGTAGCTATGGTCTTCATGGAACTGACAATATTTGTTTGAGTCCGAACGGTTAGGATTCCCCTCCATCTTATGGGGCTTCTAAAGCTGACTTTTGTTCCAAACCTCCGCGAAGACTTGAGTGATAAGTCAGTTTAGAGGCATATGATGTGCAACTCATTTAGGTCAACATTGTCTGCGAGTGAGTTTGACATGCAACAAAGTGTGCCGACGCTCTGTGGGAGCTAGCCACCTGCTCATTACCAGCAAGGACACTAATAAGCTCTAAATTGATTATATTTTATTTAGTGATTTTTTATGATTTTCTTTTGAAATTTGAGTTTCTTTTTATTAAATGATACTTACTTAAGTAAAATCTTAATTTCTAGGTTTTTGAATGATCTATGCAAAAAAACAAAAAGATAGAAATAAGTTTCACTCGATTCGAAACTAAAATGAGTAAGTTATAAAAGTTTAAAGATCAATATACCCGAACGACATGGCTGTATCGTTTCCAAGCAATTTTAGACCAAATTTTCACTGAATACAACCAATTACACGACCATATACTTGGTTGTGTCGCTCCTAGTTCTTTTAAAAAAAAAAAAAAAAAAAAGAGAGAGAGAGAGAAGACGTAAAGAAATTTGACAGTGAATTACACAACCAAAGGACACGAACATATCCCCAATTATGTCATTTGCAACCAACTTTATTTTTCCGTCTCTTATATAAAGCTTCTTTAGGGTTTTTAGAGAGAACTTTTAGAGAGTTTTCAAGAAAAGAACACTCAATGGAGCAAAGGCCATCAAGACTTCAAGATTCAATCTTTATTAAATTTCATGATTCTCTCTTCTACAGTTATTTATTCTTTGACTCAAGATTATTGCTTTATGATGTAAAGAAAATAGATATTTGGTATCTAGGTCTTGTGAAACCTAAATCTATTCATGTGACATGATTTTTTTTTAGATCTAATTAATTCTTTATTCTTTTCTTGATTTAACTATGAGTACTTAGTGACTTAGATTATTATTTTTGCAAGTAGTAATCTAAATTTTGATATCTTATAAGAAAAAATTTTCTTTTAAGATTAGATTTAGACATAATCGATAGAGATTATTGCAATATTAAAGATAATTTGCAAGATCTTTCTGAAATTTTGAATTATAGTGTAGAGAATTTGTTATTCAATAATGCGATCTAAGATCATGCTATTGAGAAAAGATTCTAATAAGTGATTTTAATATTAAGGTTAATTGACTTGAGAAAGTTATTAACTTTAATAGAAAACTCTCTCAATTAAGAAAGATTAAAAAAAAAATTAGATTAACTTTAGGGAAAATTACATGTTAGATCTTGGTGAAGCAAAGGTCTGAATATGGTTTTCGAATCTTGAATTAATTTATACTTTTATTGCTTTCTTATTTAAGTTCTTTAATATTCATTAATTAGTTGGATAATTTATTAATTTCTGCAATTAATTTTAGATTTTTTAAATACTTGAACTCGAATTTGTTGGTGAGATAATAAAGATATGGCAAGTATTAGTAGTCAAAGTCCCTAAGGGATTAATGCATGAACTTAATCCACTTATTACAATTTGATAGATACGCTTGCCTAATATCAAATGCAATAGCAGGTGATCGCGTAACTGCACTTGCCATTTATGTACTGGGGGATAAGCTAGTTAATCCCTAACATTTTGCTATTGCTGCTAGTTGTTGTGCCTAATACTGCCATCAAAAGTCTTGGGTGCCTGTCTATTGTACCATTCGGCTTCGATGATCCTGGCTTGGAGCCCTCTGTCGTTAGCAGTGAACTCCTCAAGCAATTGCTCCACTTAAGTCGAGCACTCCTCCAATGTTTCCCTAATTAGAGGTTAGTTGTTCACAGGTTGCATAGTTGTTATTTAGGTCCATGATATGAGAGATGGTGGTGGTTGATGCAAGAATAAAGCTATGTTTGAGTGAGTGTTTAATGTGTGTATGTGTGTGTTTAAGTAAGAAATGAGGTCTATTTCCCACGAACATTGCCAAATATGGTATTTGGGCTTTAGTTAGTAAAGATTGGAAGTAATATAGGCTTTGCGCTACAATATGAGCCTACAAAACAAGAACCAATGAGAGACACCAAGGGGTTGTCCAACGTAGCCACTCCAATGCTTAAATTAATAGTATATAGGAAAAGATAGCAAGTACGCTAGAGAGTAGGGTAAAGCTCAAGTGTGCAAAGTGTCAAGTGATTTACTATTGGGAGTTAGCTTGGTATTTATAGTAGAGGGCAACCAATGGTTAGAGGACCGTTAGTAGGCGGAAGGCGCATCCTCAAGTCGTAGGTAATAGAGACGTATAGGCCGACATGGTCTTAAATTGTAGAAGGCAATTATTGATCGAGTCTTTAAGTCTTATTCTTGTCTTTCAGCCATTAGAGTCATAATATTTGGGTAGGTTATCTAGTGGACCTAAGCCAAGGTGGATTAGATAAGTAAGGAGGCCAAACCCAATCAGAAAGGAGTTAGATCATAAGCATGGGCAAGTTAGCATGAGCTTGAAGGGCCTAAGTCTAAAATATCATATCAACATTTACCTTATAAAAATTATTAAAAAATATTTATAAATAAAAATAAATAATAATTGATATAGGTCGCCTAAAAGGGAACACATGGCTATCGATATCATACAACTAAGGGTGGATTCAAAACGTGAGATGGTCTGAAGAATAAATGATAGTCGAAGGTTGAGTAGGGGTTCTTGTGCACCGATGGTAGATATGATGTACCTACGCCTCACATAAGCTTAGGTCACACTTGATATTACACATAAGTGTGGTTGGAGGGCACTTACCACTAATCTATACTCACAATAGACTAGATAAAAATAAACAAGAGTAAGCAAAGTATAGTTAGCTCATGAAAGATAGAAGTGTTTGAAAATTCAATTGTCACTGTTCTGATTATGCGACTATCACATATTATAAGTATTTATATGACCCTAATTAAGGTAACTCCTAGGTTAACATAAATTATAAAAAGATTCCTACTAGATAAAGAAAAAAAAGGAATAAATTACAAGGATAGAGTTATAGTCAAACAAAAAGGGATATTCGGGTGCAAATAAGACAATACGAATGTCAGAAAATGGGGCGCATTTCAACTATCTATTATGTGATCCCAATGATGTTGTTTGCCGAGCAGAGCAGGTTTTGAGCAGATCAGGCTAAAGTTAGGCACTCGATAGCTCGGATGTTCTAGGCTAAGGAAGGATAGGTTCAAGAGGTAACCCATTGCCTAGTTGACCTCAACTGGTCAGCTCAGGATTAGGGGCAACTCAACCTCAGCAATGTATGAGGTTGGCAACATATGGGTTCTGTATGCCGAACGGAGCAGGTTCTGAGCAGATCAAGCTAGGGTTGGGCACTCGGTAGCTCAGATGTTCTAGGCTGAGGAAGGATAGGTTCAGGAGGTGACCCATTGCCTGGTTGACCTCGACTAGTTGGCTCGAGATTGGGGGCAACTCGACCTTAGCAATCTATGAGGTCGGCAGCATATAGGTTCAATGCTTAACCTTGAACTAATGTATTGTGAAGGGATCGACTCGAAAATAAGTCAGTCACCTCAAGAGTCTCCTCAATGAGATAGAGAGCAAAGTAATTCAACAAGTCAGACTAAAGCAAGGAGTATTCTTCAGAGTTCACCTCTCTTTGGATAGCTCGACAAACCATATGAACGAGTCCTCAAGCTTGGGAACGAGTGATCAATATGTTATTCCTATCATCCCCTCGAGCTGTTTAAGATTTGGGATCAAATTTGGTTCAACTCCACATTGCTTGTCTTCAGGAGTATGCAAATGGAAGTCAACAACGTTAAAAGAGTCTAAGACTATAATCTTTAGGTAGTTCAATATTGTAAGCATTAAGATTAATCTGTTCAAGCACTTTAAATGGTCTGTCAGCTTTGGGAGATAACTTGTTCTCCCTTAAACTTAGGAATCATTCTTTATTGAGGTGGATCTAGACCAAATCACTGACCTGAAATTCCTTGTTCTTTCGTCCTTTGCCTCACCTCCCAAGCTTGATGGCAACTCGATTCAATCACTCTATGACCTTCTGATACATTGTCTTAATGACATTGGATCTCTCTACAGCTGGCTGATCTTCGTCCTGGCTCAAAAGGGGTGTCTAGTTCAATGGGGGCTCAAGGTTAATCCATACGCAATCTCAAATGGCAACATGCTCGTAGCATTGTAGGTGGTCCTGTTATAGGGGAATTCAATTATGGGTAAGCATTGATCCCAATCAGTCATGTTCAATCAATAGCAACTCGAAGTAAAGTCCCTATAATTTAGTTGATTGCCTCGATCTATTCGTCCGTTTGTAGATGGCAAAAAGTGCTGAATAATAGTTTGGTTCACATTTGCTTCCATAATGTCCTCCAAAAGTGGCTCATAAATTTTAGATTTCGGTCTAAAACAATGGTCTAAGGCACTCCATGGAGTTTGACAACTTCCTACAAGAAAAGAAAAGAAATAGCCAAAATATCATTAGTTTTAAAATAGGGGACAAAATGTGTCATCTTATTAAATTAGTCCACAACCACCATGATAGAGTCCTTCCCTTGGAACATCCTTAGCAATCCTAGCATAAAGACTATACTCAACTCAAACCAATGTTTGGTTAGGATCAGCAAAGTAAATATTACCCTTGCTTGGCTTTGCTCTTTGCCCTTCTATAGGTAACACACTTTTCTTGATGCGTCTCTGTTGGTTAGACATACGGAAGAGCACCACAACAAACGAACCAAAATAAATAAGAAAAAGGTTAGCAAAGTCTAGGTAGCTACCAAATGAATATAACACACCACTTAATCCTACTCAATTAACAATCCACCGGATGTGACATACCAGTTTGAATTGAAAGGTCACTTGCCACTACTCCTTAGTAAAAAAATAAATAAGAGTTGAACAATAACGAGAACATTATGGTTGCTTAAAGAGAATAATTCTGTATTAAAAGTTAGATGATTATCTGCGTATAAGAAAAGTAGAGGTTTATATACTTGCCTACTAAGGTTATTTTATACGTATGAAAAAACAAAAGGATGTTTTATAATTACGTTACATTAATCATACTAAAAAGGGGTAAAAAGGACAAAGAATATTCAATACGGAAAATAAAGAATTATTCTGGAATGTAGTGTCAGAAGATACGTATCACTTGATGGCTATACGTCAGGAATATAATACCCAGGCAAGAGCAAGAAGTGCTGAGAATCAAGGGCTGACTTAATCTAAATTAGGTCGGGAGTCAATCAACTTAGCAAAAAAGGTCACCTATCTGGAAGTCAGGCACCAATGGATCAGGTCAGTATCTCGGCTCGGCAAGTTCGGGGTTGTCTTCTGGATTAGGACTTCGCTGTTGAGGAGGAGCATGTTGGACACATGTAAGGATTTGAGAGATAGGTCGGTAGGAGGTCGAATCGGGATAAGAGTCCCCGTCTCGGCTATGACTTAGGGCTAGTATTTTCCGTGTGAGCCCTTGAAGTCCTATAACTCAGCTTCTTATGATCGATCCAAAGGGTTGATTCCTATCATCTACCTAAGAGTCGAAAAGATTTGTCCTTAAATCTGAAGCGATTTATGCTCATTCTTCTAAGGCACTCACAGGGTCTTCTATTGGTCGATGGGAAATCAAATCAGACACATTGAAGGTAGAGGAGACACCATAGTCATCAGGCAACTCGATCTGATAGGTGTTACGATTAATCTTTTTCAGGACCTTGAATGAGCCATCAACTCAAGGAGATAGTTTGCTTTGTCTTAAGTGCGGAAATTGCTCTCAATTGAGGTGAATCCATACTAAGTCTCCTAGCTGAAAAGAAATAGTTCGACGGCCTCGGCTGCCAATCTCTTGTTGTCTCTGATTGAACTTAATAATCTTCCTTATGACAAATTAGTATAGTTCGTGCAATTTTTGGGCTCGGTCCACTCCAAATTAACTTTCTTCAGTAGTTACTAGGGTGCCAATCATATCCAAGGGAATGGTAGGGTTAAGACCATAGACAATCTCGAATGGGGTCTTCCTAGTAATGCTATGAATAGTTTGGTTGTAGGCGAACTCCACAACTAGTAGGCACAAATCTCAATCCCTCAAGTTTTTTCCCATAATAACTCTGAGCAAATTGCCTAATGTCCTATTCACCACTTTAGTCTGGCCACCAGTCTAAAGGTGGCTACTAGAGCTAAATACGAGTTTAGTCTCAAGTCTTCTCTAAAGAGTTTTCCAAAAATAAATCAAAAATTTTGTGTCTCGATCTGAGACAATAATCTTTGGTACTCTATGTAGTCGAACAATCTCCTATAAAAACATATTAGCAATAGTAGAGCATCATTAGTCCGATGGCATGGAATGAAGTGTGTCATCTTTCTAAAGCGGTCCACTACAACAAAGATGAAATCTTTCCTTCTAGATGTCTAAGGTAACTATAGGACAAAGTCCCTACTGAGGTCGGCCCAAAGTAAAATTAGTGTTGGTTATGGCAATAGCATATACCCTCCGTAAAGTTCTCTCTTCCCCTTAGCACACTTATACACTTCATAACTACTAACCACCTTATAAACATCCTTAGCCAAATCAGGCCAGTAAAAGTTCTCCTTCAACAAATTAGCTATCTTGGTTTCCCCGAAATGACCAGACAATCCTCCACTATGAGCTTCCCTAATCAACAACTCACTCGTGGAATAATATGGTATGCACAGCCGTCAATCCTTGAACAAGTAGCCATTCTTGAGATAATACCCCTTAACAACAATCTCGACCTTACACTGTTCTCTGATGGGGTCAAAATGAGAATCATGAGTATAGTGCTCGATAATCAGTGAGAATCCTAATAATTTTGTCTGCAAAGTGGTCAGCAACATTTGTCGTTGTGATAGAGCGTTGGCGACCACATTTATACTTCCCTTCTTGTGCCGGATGACATACGAGAAACTTTCCATGAACTCTAATCACTTAATTTACCTTCTCGAAAGCTTGTTCTAACTCTTTAGATGCTTCAAAGACTCATAGCCTGTATAAATAACAGTCCCACGGCAACAAGTAATGTTGTCAAATAATAAGGGCTCGAAAAAGCAAGTACAACGCCTCATACACGGAATAGTTTAAGGTAGGATCACTAAGTTTCTCACTGTGGAAGGCGATAGGTCGCCGCTCCTGCATCAAGACAACGCCAATTCTAAATCCCGATGCGTTGCACTCTAATTCAAAGGGCTTGTCAAAATCTAATAGTGATAAGACGGGGGTCGAGGTGAGCTTCTCATTGATCTCCCTGAAGCTTCGCTCAACGCAATCGCTCTACCTAAACCCTTCATTCTTCTTTGTCAGCTCGGTCGATGAGGCAGCTATTGTACTGAAGTCCTTAATAAATCACCTATAGAAAAAAAGCTAAGCTATGGAAACTTCAGACCTCGGTGACATTCTTTGATGTCGGCCATTTCAGAACAGTTCGGATATTTTCCTCATCTACTTGGATTTCTGCCCCTGACACTATAAACCCTAGAAATATCACTTCTCTCTGGCAGAACATGCATTTCCTTACATTCCCATACAACTTCTTAGCTCGCAAAATATCAAATACTTCGCGAAGATGTTAAATATGGTCATTCAAGTCAACACTACATACCAGTATATCATCAAAATATATGACCACACATCTTCCGATCAAAGGGCGCATCATGTGGTTCATTAACCTCATGAATGTGCTCGGCGCATTAGTAAGTCCAAATGGCATAACCAACTATTTGTAGAGTCCGTGCTTAGTCTTAAAGATAGTCTTCCACTCATCTCTTGGTCCTATACGAATCTGATGGTAGCCACTGCGCAAATCAATCTTTGAAAATATCCTTTCACCATAAGGCTCATTTAACATGTCATCGAGTCTCGATATTGGGTATATGTACTTGACAGTAATTCTATTGATTGCCTGGCTGTCAATATACATGCACCATGATCCATCCTTCGGGACTAGCAAAGCTGGTACAACACAAAGGCTCATGCTCTCCTTCGCATATCCTCACTCAATGAATTTGTTCATATGTCTTTTCAACTCAGCAACTTGCTCAGGGTTCATCCTGTATGCAGGTCGGTTCGGCAGAGCAGCGCCTGGCTGCAAATCGATGCAGTGCTCTATGCTTCAGACTGGTGGCAGTACTCTAGGTAGCTCTTCCGGAAACAAGTCAGAAATCTCATTTAGCAAGCTTTGGATCTCTTCTAGAATGTTCTTTAATTCCCTTATCTCTAACAATCTTCTAACCAATAGAAACATGAGTTCATCAGCCTTCTCAGCAAATCGAAGCTCCCTTCAACTCATCACTAAAGTTTTTTTCTTATTAGCTCGAGTGAGTTGGTTATGAGCCTTGTTCACTTGGGACAAGGTTAGGGGTTACAACTCAATCTTCCTTCCATCCTTGACAAAGGCATAGATGTTCTTATACTCATCATGAGTAACACATCGGTCAAACAACCAAGGTCGCCCAAGCAGTAAATTTGAAGTTCTCATAGGAACGACATCACAAACTACTTTGTCCCTGCACACGTTCCCAATACTAAACGGCACGGTCACTTATTCGGTCACATGTAAAGCACCTTTATTGTGAAGCCAATGCAACTTGTAAGGTTAAGGATGCTTGGAAGTTGGCAAACCCAACCTCTACACAAAGGATTGCATAACCACATTAGTACAACTCCCTCCATCCACAATGATCATGCATAATTGGCCTTTGACTCTACACTTGGTATGGAATAAGTTCTTTCTCTGGACCTCTTCAGAGTTTGATAAGGAACTTAGTACTCGCCTCAGGATTAGGGCCATTACTTCTCTCTGGTCATCGTAAACACAGGTCTCCTCTTCTTCCTCGACTTCAATCTCTCGAACCTCCTTCTCCTCCTTAAGTTCACTCTCATTGATACTATCCACTTCATCTCCTCGAAGCACCATAACACGTCGATTCAGACACTCAGCGACTATATGTCCAAAGCCTAAGCACTTGAAGTACTTTACTTCGCTAGTCTTTCGACCGAAGGTCTATCCTTTCTCATATATTCTCGGGGGTGGCCTAGCCTCATTTCGGCTTGGTTGTCCTAGTCGGCCATTCTGATGTGGTCAACAGTCCTTTAGTCGATCATGCCTTTCCTCGGCTTAGCTTGTTCAAGTCGGCGCGATACAGGAGCTCGAGAGGGTATTTGTCCAAGTTGGCTCGAAACATTCCTCCTCTTCCTTTTTACCCTCTACACGATTTTAATGGCCTCATTTAAGGTATACAATCTCCATACTTCCATGATATTGCGAATCTCATACTTAAGCCTAAAAATGAACCTTAATATTATATGGGCCTCCGATTCTTCCACATCGACTCTAATCATAAGCATCTGGAATTCTCCGATATAGTCATCGACGAATCAACTTCCTTGGTAAAGCTCTTGTAACTTGGCAAACGAATCTTGTAGGTACGTTTCGGGCACAAATCTAACCTTCAACAACATTTTCATCTCGTCCCAGGTCCTAACACTTCATCTCTCATCTCTAGCTCTGGTGGCATTCAAATTCTTCCACTACATGGTGGCTTATCCAGTAAATTCCAACGTAATAAGTTGGACCTTGACCACATCCTCATACCCATAACACTCAAATACTTTCTTGACCTTCTCTTCCTACTCCAAATATTCATCTACATCTCCACTTCTACCGAAGGACGGGATTTACACCTTAACATTATCGAGCCCTCGAGGAACTCAACGTCCCCGTCCTTGCGTTTGGTAATAATCAACTTCTTCTTCACCAAACTCATCAACATCCACGTCCTCGTCATCTTCCCCAATCTCCTCCAACTCCAATCTTCATCTAGTAGCTCTATCTACTACTCCTCTAACCCGTAGCAATCGAACTGGGTGATGGGTCCGATTACCTTGGCCATAGTATCTCTCAGGAGCATCATCCTATGGGTTTCATTGCTAAACACTTTGGAGTTGTTGCCTATTAACTTGTATTGTGATGACTAGACTCTCAACAAGGTTTGTAAGTCTGTCAAGTTTGTCATCAACAGACCTTAGGGTGTTACTACCATTATGACCTCGACCAGGTTGAGCAACACTACGCCGGTCACCAATAACTCCCTGAACACTTGAATCTTACATAACATAATACCTTTTAGAACAAATTAACAAACTTACTCTGTTGTCGCAATGGAAAACAGAGTATCAATGAAACCATACTTACGAATGCTTAAACACACTGTAGTAGCTACAGAAGAAACACAGCAGCCATTAACAATAAAACAAACCAAAACTTTACTATAACTTCGCACTCCCTCGCGGAACCGTGCTCTGATACCAGCAAAACGGATGCATCTCTAAGGGTTGGATACAAAAAGGAGCACCATAACGAACAAATCAAAATAAATAGGAAAAAGGTTAGCAAGTTCGAGCAACTACTGAGTGGATATGACATACCACTTGATCCTACTCGACCAACAATCTGCCAGATGTGACACACCAGTCTGAACCGAAGAATCACTTGCCACTACTCCTTGCTAAAGGAAATAGATAAGGGTTAAACAATAACGAGAACACTAAGGTTGCTCAAAGAAAATAATTCTGTATTGAAAGTTGGATGATCATCTGCATACAAAGAAAGTGGAGGTTTATATCCTTGCCCACTAGAGTTATTTTACACGCGTGAAAAAAAAAGGGTATTTTACAATTACGTTACATTAATCATACTAAAAAGGGATAAAAATGATAAAGAATATCCAGTACGGAAAAGAAATGATTATTTTAAAATGTTGTATAAAAAGGTACGTATCACTTGATGACTATACATCAAGAGTATGATACACAGGCAAAAGCAAGAAGTGCTAGGAGTCAAGAGCCGACCTGATCTAAATCAAGTTGAGAGTCAATCAACCTAACAAAAAAAGTCAGCTATCTTAAAGTTAGGCACTAATGAGTCAAGTCGATAACTCGAGTTGGCTAGTTCGGGGTTGTCTTCTGGATTAGGACTTCGCTGTTGGACAGGAGCATATTAGACATACATAAGGATCTGAGAGATAAGTTGGCAAGAGGTCGGATCAAGATAGGAGTCCTTGTCTTAGCTATGGCTTAGAACTAGTATTTTTCGTGTGAGCCCTTAAAGTCCTCTAACTCGGCTTCTTAGGATCGATCTAGGGAGTTGATACCTATCATTTCTAGTACAGCTTAAACATCTCTCATCATCCTTAGCCAAAAAAAATCTAAAAGCTAATACCTCATAAGTTCAATGCTTGCTAAAATGTCCAGACAATACTCCACCATGCACCTCGCGCACTAGTAGCTCTTGCATAGAACAGGTCAAGGTACACAATCTCCTCTTCCTAAACAAGTATCTATCCTCCCTGCGATAGTCATCAAGCTATCGACCATCTTCACATCTAGCATAGATTAAAGCAAAATGTAGGCCCTCAGCATACAAATCCTTAATCATAGAGAAACATAGTAACCTAGTTTACTGCTCAATCAAGATGGAATGTCGCCTTAATAGGGCCTCGACCACTTGATTGTTCTTACCGTTCTTGTACTTTACGATATAAGAAAATCCCTCCATAAATTATACCCACTTGGCATTTCTTCAAAACAACTTAGGCTAACTCTTCAAATATCTTAAAGAAGATTCATAATCAGTGTAGATCACAAATTTTTTGGGTAACAAACAATGTTATCATACAGTCAAGGCTCAAATCAAGGAATAAAACTCCTTATCATAAACTGAATAGTTGAGTGTAGCTCATCAAAGCTTTTCGCTAAAGTGGCCAATAAGTCCTCCTGCATCAACAAAGCACCTATGCCTAGTCCAAATGCGTTATACTCTACTTCAAACACTTTATCAAAGCTCGATAGAGATAGGAAAGGCTAGTGGTTAACTTCATCTTCACCTCTTCAAAGCTCCTCTATTCCTTATCCCCCCACCTAAACTCAACATTTTTCTTCGACAGCTCGGTGAGTGAGACCACAATAGTACTAAAATTCTTTATAAATCGGTGATAAAATGATGCTAAGCTGTGGAAACTTCACACGTCGACTTAACAGGTCAGTACTGGCCATTCAGTAATCACTCTTATCTTCTTATCATAGACTTGTATACCACCACCACTCACAACAAATCCCAAAAAGATCACTTCAGGTCAACAGAAGTCACATTTCTTCAGATTGATATAAAGCTTCTTAGATTGGAGTTTTGAAAAGATTGCTTGAAGATGCTCACAATAAGTCTCAAAGTTAAAGTTGTAGACTAGAATGTCATCAAAATACCACCACAAATTTCCCTATGAATTCTCAAAGCACATGTTTCAGCAGTTTCATGAATGTGCTCAGTGCATTCGATAGTCCAAAAGGCATCACAAGCCACTCATATATTCCATTACGGGTCTTGAATCCCTCTCACATTTAGATTTAATGGCATCCAGATTTGAGATTAATCTTAGATAATACTCTTGCTCCATTGAACTTATCAAGCATATCATCAAGTCTTGCTATAGGGTACCGATACTTGACGGTAATGCGATTAATTACTCAGTTGTCCACACACATCCTCCATGTCTTATCTTTCTTTAATACCAACAGAGTTGCTACGGCATATGAGCTCAAGGACTTTCGTACATGCCCTCTCTTCATCAACTCATTTACTTACTTTTGCAACTTAATAACTTGTTCAAGGTTCAACCTATAGACAAGCTTCATTGGCAGTGCAACTCCTAACTGCAAGTCAATTGCATATTCAATGCCTCAGATGAAAGGCAAACCTTCAGGCAATTCACTTAGGAATAAGTTGATAAACTCATCTAATAAGATTTTCACCTCAACAAGTAACAATTCCTCATCTAATCCCCCCATCTCAAGTAACTTTCTAACCAGCAAATAGGTCAACTCTTCAAGCTCTATCTCTCTCTTGTCAACTCGGCTTAGGTCATCACCAAAGCGTCCTTCTTCAAAACTTGACTTAATTGAGCCTGCATGCCCTTGACTTGCTCAGCAATCATAGGACTTTGCTTCAACTTCCTACCTTCGTACTCTAAGGAACATGTGTTCTTCCTTCCATCCTATATCACACTGAGATCGAGCATCTATGGTCGTCTAAGAAGAATATAAAACACACTCATAGGTAACACATTACAGAGCACTTCATCTCGATAGTTTCCAACACTAATTGACACGGTCACTTGTTTATTCACTTGAAGGGCTCCCTTATCACTAAGCCAATGCAGTTTATAAAGCTTAGGGTAGGGCATGCTCAGCAACTTCAATTGCTAAACCATGAAGGCAAATATTGCTTTGCTGCAACTACCACTATCAATGATTAAGGCACACAGTAATCCATTAACTTTACAGCCAATGTAAAACAAATTCTCTTGTTGTTTGTCCTCAGGCATTGAGCTCACACTCATTGTCTTCCTCAACACCAAGGTCGTAAGCATAAAATTACCCTCTTCGCTATAGATGACTTCCTCTTCCTTGGACAGCTCAGTTTGTCTAGTCATTTTCAACCCTTCCACCCCCTCATCAATACTATATACCTCAATGATCAGCACTTCTCCTCAAATCACTATTGTTCTTCTATTTGGACATTGAGTATCCATGTGTCTAAACTTTTAGCACTTGAAGCACTTGATCTGACTTATCTTTCTTCCTAAGCTCTAGCCTTTCTCAAATTTCCTCAAGACCTGTTTCTCCTCTACTTAGGTAATTTAAGCAGCTTGCACCTCAGCAACCTTACTTGGTAGTGGTAGGTTGATTGATAAGAGCTTAGAATCTTCCTACTCAACGCCTCTTGATTCTCTAAGCAACTAGGATAGCTTCATCAAGTGAACCAATATCCATGGTCTCCAGAATATCTTTAATTTCATATGTTAGCCTACTAATGAATCGGGATACAGTTCGATTCTTAGGCTTAACAACTTTGCATCGGATCATTAACATGTAAAACTCCTGCACATACGCATCAACACTAAATCCTCTTTATCTTAACTCCTATAACCTCCTGAACGTGTCCTGCAAATAATAGTTTAGGACAAATCTTCTTCTCAAAACCCTTTTCATTTCATTCCAATGTCTAACTTCATGTTATCCTTCTCCTCTTCGAGTAGCCTACAAATTCTTTCACTATAAGGCAGTATAGCCAATAAACTCCTACACAATAAGTCTGACCTTAGCATTATCAAATAGCTCATGGCATTCAAACTGTTTCTCAATCTTATCTACTCAATCTAGATAATCCTTAGCATCGTTACTCCTAGAAAAAGTAAGGACATGCATCCTCAACCCTTCCACTCTAAAGGCTCAAACATTCCTCTCCTTAGTTTCATAATACTCCTCCGCTTCATCACTTACTTCCTCATCCTCCTCTTTGATTTCTTCTAACGATAATCTACATCCAACAACTCGACCTACTCCTTTAGCTCGATGTGGTCGAACCAAGGTATTAGCTTGGACATAGCAATCATTGCCTCTCTCAAGCTATTCATTAGCTCATCCTTTATGGAAATCATTTCTAGCTCGTTATCTATCTTCATTTATGGCAGTCACCAAAGTAGCCACCAGATCAATAATTCTATCTAATGGATCACCTACAAACTGACATGTGAAGCTTTCTTATTGACCTTGGCTATTTCAAGCGCCACTCTCTTAGTTACCTAGAGTTTCTTGAACATTAGAATCGGCCATTGTCATCTATTACAAGAGATTAACAGCTAAAACACAATTCAAAATTTGCTTCCACGAGTAACAATAAAACAACGCCTAATACACTAACAGCTAACATAACCAACATACAATGAGCAAGCAAACACTTACACTATTTCACGTATAAGAAACAAGGGAAAATAGAACAACAGACTTCTTTAACACTAAACACTCACAACAACTACAAACAATTTCTAAAACACACTTACAACAGTTATAAATCACTTGGAGTACCAAGTAACAGAAACTTGCTTAAACGTAGCTAAGCTTTGATACTAAGATAATACGTATCACCAGGAAGGGAACACACGGCTATCGATATCACATAACTAGAGGTAGATCAAAACCGCAAGATATCCAAAGAATAAATGTTAGTCAAAGGTTGAGTAGGGGTTCTCGTGCATCGACGGTGGATATGACACCCCAACACCTCACACGAGCTCAAATCGCACTTGATATTACGCACAAGTGTAGCCAGAGGGCACTAACCACTAATTCATGCTCACAATTGACCAAATAAGAGTAAATGAGAGTAAACAAAGGATATTTAGCTCACAAAAGAAAGAACTGTCTGAAAATTCAATTGCTACTGTTCTAATTATGCGATTATCACATATTACAAGTATTTATATGACCCTAATTAGTGTAATACCTAGGTTAACATAAATTATATAAAAAAAAATTCATACTAGATAAGGAAAAAAAAGAATAAATTACAAGAGTAGAGTTAAAATCAGATAAAGAGGGATATTCGAGTGCAAATAGGACAGTACAGATGTTAGAAAATGGGGCACGTATCAACTGTCCATTATGTGATCCTAATTATGCTATTTGCTGAGCAGAGCGGGTTTTAAGCAGATTAGGTCGAGGTCGAGTGCTCTGCAGCTTAGATGTTATGGGCTAAGGAAGGATAGGTTCAAGAAGTAACCCACTGCCTAGTCGACACGGGATTGGGGGTAGCTCAACCTCAACAATGTATCAGGTCAGCAACATGCGAGTTCGGTGCTTAACCTTGGACTAGTGTATTGTGAAGGGGCCAACTCGACAACAAGTCAATCACCTCAAGAGTCTCTTTAATAATATGGAGAGAAGAGTAATTTGGTACATTGGATTATAGAAAGGAGTGCTCTTCAGAGTTCAACTCTCCTTGGATAGCTTGGCAAACCATATAGAAAGGTCATCAGACTGTGATTCCTATCAATAATACTATTTTTTTGCCAATAAATATTTTATTTAAAAGAAATAGAAATGATCTAAGCCTATAAAATAGAACTTTAAACCCAGAGTTCCCTCTCTCTTATACCTCTCAAATCTTAATAATTATATTTTTTTGTTTAAAGTGGTTTGGTTCAATTTTTAGTTCAACTCAACTCTATTTTATGTTTAACCATAGTTTATGTACCTGTTTTTTAGCTATTTATCTAAATAAATATGATCTTTTCTATTTGATGGTAGATTGAAAAAATTTGCTTTTCAATTGTAGTAATGTATTAGTAATGTTGTAAAAACAAATGAAAATATTCATATGTTTAAAATTATCGATCAAGTAACAAAAGCAATCTTTTGGTAGAGAAAAAAAAAATTATAGGTTCCCATATTGTACCTTATACTAACTCGAAAATTTCAAAACCACTTATATACCTTAAGGATCAGTTCTACACTTTCAAAACAAAACCATGTTGAGTATTATAGACCTACACTTTCAAAATGAGACATGAACTTTAGAGAGTATAATAGGCTCATACCAATGTTGTCAAACCTGAGTTAACCCCTACAATTCAACTTGATTCAACCTAACTTAGTTATAAAACCAATTTGGTCCAACATTAGTAGAGTAGCAATTGAACCCGATTCTACTACTTTAACCTTTGACCCTCTTATATATTTGAATCAATCACTCAAACCGAATCTGATAACATTGGTTCATACTTTTTAAATAACTCCAAGACTCCAATGATAGAAAGCACTTTCGAAAACTAAGTTTGAGGAATTAGTTTCATGTACTTCTTTTGTAATAAAGTCAAATATGATTAATCAAATTTATTTGAAATTAATGGCCCGTTACTACATTAGAATCATTCAGTTGTATGTAATATTTCTTATTGGGCTTTGCCACACGCTTATCTATGTTTTATTTCAAAAGACTATAAAAACATCGATTGTTATTACTATATGGGATATGATATATGTTTTGGTGGAGATAATTATTACTAAAATTTGTAAGTTCCTACCCTTTACCCTATTATGATATATGCTTCAATCAATTTTACTATCTCGACATACCTATCAATAACAATGGTGATGTTAAGCAGTTGTTATTATCTACTCAACATGGTAATAGCCACACTACAATGAAAGTAATTGTTCGAATTCTAAAGTTAGTTTACCTTTGCTTGAGCTTGAATTTGGGCTCAAACCACTTATTGAGATGTAGATATGACATAACTATATGAATCTCAAGTTACACTTTTGAGTCAAGAATTTTACAACAATAGCGGTCTAATGAAAAAACAGAGAAAAAAAAACTTAATTGAAATTGATTGAGATACAAAGTATGTAGTTGAATTATCCCTTCAAGAGCCTTTTAAATATTTTAGTGAGGAGAGTGATAAAAATGATAATGTTGACAACTAAGATTGATCTCATGTACTTGAAGAGTCATACAACTTGTAAAGAATAAATGGTCAACATTATAAGTTTCCAACACATAGATGTTATTGGTTATTTAAAAGCTATGCTCTTTCTTTACAGAGAATCTTAATAGTGAATACATATCTTTTAAGAAGGACCAGCACTTTTGTAATGACAATTGAAGAATCGGCGATGAATTTAAGGTACTTAGGGTTTGAACAATAAGGAACACTTAATATGAGTGGTAAAGATGCATTACATCTTACGTTACGATAAATACATTATCCATGAGTTAGAGAGGAAAATATAGTCCATGCAGTATTGTGATACCTTATGTAGCTAAAGTTCTACTTGGATTATGCAAGAGAATTCATAGTAGTTTATAAGGTTAAGGTAGAGAATATTCAATCAACATTAACTATGAACTTTTACGCCAAATTGTTAAAAATGGCCTATTAGTAACTTGTCAACTTAACTAATGATTAATCTTTTACTGGGGCACTACAAGTGCTACCAAGTCGTTCTCTTATCAATAGTGGAGACTTAAGGATGAACTAAGGCAAACATTAGCAAGCTTTTCCAACTTGATTTAAAGAAGAGGTCCGATAAAGGTAAGGAGCATCATCGAGGTACAACTCTTAGTAAGATTTTAGGACCTATAGATGAAGGTAGCAACAATGAATCGAATGGTATACTAAAAAAAGGGAGAAAAACTAGGCTTAATTGCAATAAGAACATTATGCATTTATTTGGGGAGGGGGATACATGTGAATAAGGTTCCACATGAATTGTATAAGAATTAATGCTAATTCATATTGCTAAGATAAGGAATGCCAATTCAATACTAGTTAATAACTTTGGGCTAAGTGATTGGAAAAAAAGGTCTATTAGTCACCTTTTGACTTGACTATTAACTATTTTTTATTGACAACACAAATATTTTGATATGGACAAGACTAAGTGGAGATTTAATGCATGTTTATTTTAAAGATACAGGTTAAATGTTTTTTACATCACCAAATTTGAGGGTCCAATATATATTTTAACACTGATGTAAAGCAACTAGATCAAGGATAACTCACCCTAATAAGATTCATGTATCCTATTGATATTGCATTGAACACCTAATTCCATAATGTGGCTTAGAGCATATGGATACTTGTAATTTATAGTATTTTAACTTGTCTTATTTTTTTAGGAGAATATATTTTATGACATATGTTTTATATTATTATAGGACTTTATTAGGTAAAGCAATTAAGGTTCATTATTATTGAATATTACCTATTTGCTGATAGGGTTGCTACAGGTCCATGTAAATACTTTATTATGGCACTTATAATCAATTTAGCCTTATTTTACATAAATCCTAGCAAAATTGCTCTCTTTCTCTATCTAGTTAACCATGTAATTGCTTTAACAAACTCTTTATTTTATTCAAGTCATATCAATTGAATACCATAAATCCCTTTTTGGTTTAATTCTTGACTATGCATAATATCAATTAAGGACTAAACAACCCTTTAGGAATTATTTGTGCTTCAATTCTCATAAGCCCTAAAGTTCCAATTTAATCTACTATTATTGCCCAAAAAAATAAAAAACTAATGTTAGTGCACGGTATCTAAGATCATATTGTTCACACCTCTTCATTCAATAGTTGCAAAAACTTTAAATACAAAAGAAAAAAAAAAAAAAACCTAAGGCCAAATAATAAAAGCGGATTTCATTTCGTATCGCACCCCAACATGACCAATGACCAATAGCTAATCCTCATTTTCTAGCACACGAGGGTTTAGACAAGCTAAGTCCGTCAGCAAAGTTTACCTCCAACGCCTATTTAGACTCCTTTGGCTCCATGAAAGAGGTAGCCCAAAGGTAATAGTGAGGATGTGGGAGAAGGATCGTGCAAGTTAAGCCCAATCTTGTTCTGATGCACACGAGCCCTCTCCATATTATGATATATAGAGCTTATGATTGTACGCAGATCAGACAGCTGTATCTAGATCAATTAATATAACCTTAGCCAGATACCCAATACCCAGTAGGAGATTCGACCGATGATGACATTTTGACCTAGGAGTAGAAAGCCATAGACTCATCGGGATTTCTTCTTTATCTTTTTTATATCATATTTGAATTGTTTATCATTTTTACAGGGGCAAACTTAATTCGAAAAGAAAGAAAAAAACTTCTTGAAGAGTTGTTCTTCTTAATTTCACTTATATTTACCAATTAATCTTAGTAAATACTTAAAAGAGTTTATCTGTTAGTGTTGGTTTAGTTATGGAGTATAAATGAATATGGATAATAGAGAACATGGTATGGGTGAATAAGAGTACAAATTGGTAAAATGACGATGAATATAAACTATGAAGTTTTGTTTCAGTTTGCAATTTGTTTTAAACAAGTGACGTAATTTTTGGGGTATGTGAGTATATAAAATCTGCTTTAGAAAATGTAGAGCTAAAATTATGCCTGACATTGAATCATGGCTTAATCATGATATCTACTGAATCAAACTAAAATCGTGACTTCAAATTATAATTTTATACATTGACAATGAAATCATTACCATTTTAAATTGCAAAATCGTAACTTGAGGTCATGATTTCATTTAATATGCTTTTGGAATTTTTCTCGAGTCGCCATATTTTAAGGATAAAAAAACGCATTGACTTTATCCTTTTCGCAAAAATTCTTTTCCAGAATGTTACCCAAAAAACTTTTTCTAGTCCTTTAATTGAATTGCCCAAAAACTTACATGGCTAAAGAGCATTACTACAAGTCAAGGTTAAAACTCCTTCGAAGAATAATGATCTTTTTATTTTTAAGATCAATTGAAACACAAGATTGCATCTTACTTAATTTCCACACAATACATATAGAAACTATAACGTTAAAAATAGTCATATAATTGCTAAACCGCGAGATATAAAATGGCTTCAAAATGCAAATTTCTTAACATAGCTCTAATGAGGATAAAGGGGCAGTAGTCTCATTTTTAGCTCCTTCCATTAGTTTCAAAACACATTGGGTACTGCACATAAGAAAATGGATCAATGCATTTCATCCTCTTATATGTTGCAAAATGGAAATGCAATCCCAAATAAATATACCCAAAACTATTATTGTATATATTTTATGCCTTTAAGTTTTGTATAGGGGTAAATTTGTTTTTTCACATCCCAAGGCATAAATCCTAATCTCTTTTACATATACTCTCTTTATACTACATATTGTACAACTTAATACATATTATTGAAATATAAAATCTATTATATTTGTATATGGTAAAGCAGGTGAAATCCTTTTTTTCCCTTGCTGCTACCACAGTTTTTACTATCCAACAGCTTACTATTCTTCTCCAGTGCCGATAACATCATCTCCAATTGACTATTTCTCTCACACCCCTCATAATATGACCATCTTTAACCTTGTTTCTTCTCCAACCTTGCTTCTCTATCCCACAATCTTTAGCGACAGTCACACCACCATGAACATGGCCACTATCGGGTCTCCACCATAACATAGGTGACAACTATCGACTACACATCCGCAAATTCCATCAACACTGTTGTGACAATCAAACCTACGGTTATTAACCTCACTTACCCCCTTGAACAAACCCTAACCCTTCCCGTCCATCATCTCCCCTTCCATATGGACATAAGCCGATTGCTGACCATCATGGAACCACTATTGCCCTCCTATCCTCCTCAAACCCTTGCACAATCCCTCATCACAATGACATCCAAACCCGCTATCCTTCTTCCTTCACCGGTCACCAATATCGACAGCCCACCTCTCATCTAGTAGTCATGTTAACCACTAAAGTCCCATTATCCACTCGTCTTTGATGTCTCTTCTTCAACACTCTCCTCCCTCTATGCATCCAAGCTGCATCCTTAAATTTCCATTCACCATCTACATCATTCCACTAACCTAAACCTAATAACTCCTTACCCCCACCTTTCCCACATTACAACCTCTTCCTCTACCATTACCTACTCTAACCCTTGGTTGGAACCTCCCTTACCTGAAGTTTCCTACAACTATGTTAGCTCCTCTACATTGCCTACTTTTTGTCGAAATAGATAGTGTCATCTATATTGTCATTGTTAAACTTTCAGATGACAACTACCAATTATGGCTATCGCTCATAACCTCATACCTTTTATCGATTGACTTATATGAATATGTCGATGGTACCACTATTGCTCCACCCATTAAAATCCTTAACACCCTTCTAGCCTACCCATCCCTAATCTAACTTTTTCACAATGGCTCTGCATCAAATATCTAATCTAACTTATAGCTACTATCTCTACTAACATTCTGCTGGATGTATATGACACCATTGCTAGCTACGACATGTGGTCAATACTTTGTCATTTCCTAAAAACTCTATGGTCCGAGAGATGAAATTAAAGCAACGATTAGCACTTCACCAGAAGTAGATACCCATAATTGACTACCTTCACAAGTCAAGTCCATTACCCATCAACTAGTAGTTATTAGACAAACTCTTAACGCAACCAACCTCATTATTTACGCCTTTCATAGTGTCCAACATGAGTATGATGTGCTCATTACTACACTTACTATCACGTTCCTCTCTCTTTTAAGGAAGGTCATTCCAAGCTAATTAGTTATGAACAGTGGTTCAAGCACCACGATGCAAATTAAACTTCCGCCTCACTTTCTACTGTTTAAGACTCATATGACATCATTTATCTCTTAAGGGAGGGCAACTATAATCATGGTCTCTTTGGGACTAGGGGGCATCATCACAACATGTCTCTCCAATATAGTCTAAGGACATTCAAATCCATCCTTTGGCTAATGAAGCTCAATGCAATCACTCATAGTTCTAAGCTATCACAAGTTCAATGATTCTTATGTAAACATACCCCAAACATTTACTGTTGTTTCTATTAATGAATCTCATAGGGCTACTTAGTATCCAAACTTTGATGTTATGCACTCTATGACTCCAAATGCAAGTATACTCACTAATCTAACTTCATATATTGATTTTAATTGGAATCTAACTTCATATATTGATTTTAATTAGATTTTAGTTAGCAATGGTGCCTCCACTCCCATAACCACACAACTGACCTCATTATATACGTTATGAGTTGTCCTCTACATCTCAAGAATGTCAGTCTTGTTCCATTTCTCGTACATAAACTTTTATCAATTATTAAAAGATTCCCTGTCAAGTCCACTTTTCTATAGCAAAAGACTAAGTGTCCTCTTTACCCCATCACTCTTTCTACCATAGATTCCCCATAGCTTCTTATGGCATTTGTCCTACCAAGAGAGATCTGACATTCTAGGTAATATCATCTACATGCTAATGTCTACAACCGTCTGGTTTAGAGTCATCACATAAGAGTCAAATCGCCCTCATCGTCTTCCGATCTTTGTCATGCTTGTGATCCTCACAAATACACTCATCTACCCTTTTAGCAATCACCCGATCAAGCATAGAAGCCATTAGATTATTTACTCCAATTTTGCCAATCACCTGTTAGGTCTAATTTAAGGTCTTGCTAGTATATAATATTTGTTGATGGTTGTACTCACTATTCTTTAGCTTTTTCTCATGCATTATAAAAGTAAAGTCTTATCTAATTTCTACCATTTTAAATCACTTGTTGAAAATTACTTGTCTAATTACATTAAAATCTTCCATTGTGATGGTAATTGTGAATTTATCAATAATGCCTTAACAAATTTTCTTCATGCTCCTATTCCTACACTTCCAACAAAATGGTGTTGCTAAGCAACTCTCATTGCTATCTATACTATAAATCCTCAGCTACACTCAATTATAAATCCCCTCTTAAGCTTCTTCATCACACTTCCCCCAACTAGAAACCTTTAGATGTCTCCATTATCCCAATACCACCCTTAAGCCCCACATAAACTCTCACTCACTCATTACACTACATCTTCATTGCCTACCTAGCTCAATACAAAGGTTATCAATACCCAAACCTCATGTCTATGTTAGTTAGCATGTTATATTTCATGAATCTATCTTTCCTTATAACACACTCATCACCTCTTCAACTACTTAGTTTGACATAAACTTATCCCCACCCCTCTCACCTCACCGTCTCTCCCCATCAACCAACCTTGATACCCATCAACTAAACTCCCCTTATACCCTTGCCCTCTCCCTAAACCATCTTAAATCCTCTCATCCTCACAAATTCAATCCCTATACACTACCTCTGCCTTTGCCCTGGCAAGATACCATGTCCACTATTCAAACAAAACCTTCACTCATTATGTGCATTTACAAATGTGCTTGCTCTAAGCCTACGCTCCTCTTACTCCTTCCTTGATAATGCTAATAGCTAAGTTAAGCATTAAGCTTAGCTTGTTGCCTAAGTCTTTACCTAACAAGAGAGCATTAACTATAATGAAACCTTTAATATTCTTATAAAATATACCATAGTTCACTTTCTTCTCTCATGCAATCTCTTCTTCATGGGAAATCTATCAACCTGATGTCAAACATATTTCTCCATAGTCATTTAAATGAGATAGCGCTCATGAAATAACCCTATAAATTTGTCCACTCATGTTATCTACATCATGTATCCGACTCAAAAAGTCTCTTTGTGGTCTTAAACAAACTTCCATGCGTGGTTCCATCAGTTTGGCACTTTTCTTTCTCATATAAGCTTTCGTTAAACAAAGGTTGACATGTCTATGTTTATCTTTCTCTCAATGTTCAAACATACTTGTCCTACTTCTACATTGATGACATCATTCTTATCGACAACAATCGTCCTCTCACAACACATCACATCTCTCTCCTCTCTCCCTTTAATTTTCCATGTAGCATCGGGATTCACTTTACACCTCACACCTCAAGAACTATATGATAAGCCAGTCTCATTTATCCATATAACCTCCTCAAATGACATAACATGCATCTCAACAAATCAATCAAAACACCAATATCACCTTAGAGTTTACGTAGAGTCTATGGTTTTCCATTACTTTCCAACTGTACTACCTACTAAGAGATTGTCAAGACACTCTGTTACCTCATTATTATCAAACCACGTATGAACTTTATGGTTGAACAGTTAAGTCATTACATGCATCTTGTAAATACTAACCACTCATAGGCAACCAAATGAGTTCTTCAATATCTACGTGGTACTATGTCATTGGGTCTTACTATTGTTCATAACTCTTGCACATCATTGACCACCTATGTTGATGCAGATAAAGCAGGCTGTCCAGACAATCACAAATATATAACAAGACACATCTTTCTCCTTAGCTACAACCTTATCTCCTAATGTTACAAGAAGCAACCTACTGTTTCCAAAAGCTTAACTAAAGCTGAATACCGGACTATAGGCTATGTTGTTATGGAGTTTACTTAGATTTGTCTAATAGCATGTGAGCTATAAGTTCCCATTTAACATCCAATACTTCTATGTTGTGGTAATCTTGGTGTTGTTTATATGGCTAAAAATCCTTATATAAAACATATTAATATTAATTATCACCTTGTGCACGAACAGGTTACCATCGATTAGGACTTAGTCCACTACATTCCCATTCATCATCAAAATGCAATATTTCCAACTAAGAATCTCCCTATTGGTACAATCCTTGATCATATACAAATCACATGCTAGTACTAACACTGTAAGATTGAGGCATATTACTGTATAAATTTTGTGCTTAATTTTCTACAAGGTAGATTTGTCTTTTTCATTTCTTAAAGGGTAAATCCCAATATTCTTTGTGTATATGTGTGTGCACACACATACACATATATATATACACTATTTATACTATATATTGTATAATTTAATACACGTTATTGAAATACAGAATACATTATATTTGTATAAAAACCATTAAGCTTTTCCCTATTTAGAAAGCTTAACATTGAAAAATAAAAGATAAGAAAGAAAAAGTTCACAAAAATATCAATATGTTTAATACTCTACTAAGTATTTAAGTAATTATTTAAGCAATTCTACATTAATTTGGTAAACCTATTGGTTAACAACTGCAAGTGATAAAATAAGCCCCTTAGCTTTATCATCTCGACTTTAACTTTCTCAAAGAATGAGAGAAATATAAAAGTTTTTTGAGCCTTCAATCTAAGGGAAAAAATGGAGTTTAGAGATTCTAAATTTTATTATTATAAATGGATTATCCACATTATCAATTGTTGATTTAAGCTTTAATTACAAATACACCCCTTTATAGTTGTTTCATTTGCGCCTAGTCCCTATGTTATAACATTTACCATTGAATAAATTAACTAAAAATTGCTACTTAATGTTTCTTTTATTTTTATGATTTTTTATTATTTTCTTCAAAAGTAAAATGGTTATAATAGAGATTTAAAAACCTCTTCTTTTTTTTAAAGAAGATTTAGTATTTTAAATATTCACTTTCAAAGATTGGAAGCCAAATACTCGTCACATACATAAGTATATTTACAATTCAATTTATTATTATTTAACTATCTAACTAACAAACCAAAAATTTAATTTAGGAAAAGGAAAAAAAAAATAAAACATGAGTAAATTTTATTTTGACCTGCTTACCTTTGTATACTGCATATCTGTACCCTTAATTTTTTTTCTAAAAAGAAAAAAAGAAAATGAAATATACATGCTTAGATCCCAAGATAACCACTAAATGTAAATGTCCTTTATTTTACTTATTTATTTATTTTTTAAGGTGTCCTTTTTAATGTCAAGAAGGGAAGTGCACAAACAAGAAAATTAAGGAGGCAAAGTGCAATTTCCCAAAAGAAAAATTGATATTTGATAATAATTAATAACAAATGAGGGAAGAAGAAAGATAGGGGATAGATGAAACATAATAATATAAGAAACCTCGCTTGACGTTATTGCTTGAGGAAGCTTTTGTGGCAGCTACATGATCCCTGGTGCTGGAGAAAAATTGCAACAGGGCGGGTGTATCCATATCCATATCCATGGGCGTGTTGATCTAGAGTACATTTTGTCTCGTCTAATTCACCATGATGGCATATTATTCCATTCATGTGATTAATTTATGAAGAATAGCCTGCAAGAACAATTTTGCAACATCATTACATTCATATATATATACAAGAGAGTTTCAACCAATAGAAGTTGAAAATGACTCCACCGTCCAATCACTAAGAATAATAACAATGGTTCACAATCTTTTAGAAGTTTTATGAATACATAGTTTACAAATTTTCATAAGAATATACAAAATTTTATGCACATTTACAAACTTAAAAAACATATTTACTAAGTATTATCAACAATGCATTATAATGTTTGTAATAATGTCAACATTACAAATATTTAAGTTAGGTTAGTTTTTTTCTTATAATTATTTTACCTACCATAAAATTTTTACTTACTTTGTTGCATTACTCAGAAACAAATTGTAAAAACCAAAATGCAATTATGAACATACACAAGATTTAGTAAAGTTACAGGGAGGGGAAAAAATTAGTTTTACAAACAGAACAATTAGCATCACCAAAACTTCAAACTTTACGATAAAATTGCAAATTCATAACTGAGCTTACAAACTTACAGCAATAGCAAATTGTCGATCAAAATTACAAATCTTGAGGTAACTTAAGTAGATTTACCAATTTTTGCGGAATCACGAATTCTAAGCCATTTTAAGGAGAAAAAAACATAAGTAAAATATAATATAAGTTGTGAAGGTATTGTCCTTTTATTTAATGGCAGATTACACTTACTATAGTATTATTACAAATTAAATTGATTTATGAACATTCTTTACTTTTACAAACTTTTTAAGTAGAATCATAAAATTTGTGCAAGTTACCACTTTTGAGAATAATAACAATTCTTTCGAATCTGAATGATTTGCTAGATGAACTTTCAAATTTCCCATTCAAGAAATTATCGATCACTCCTTTATTTCCATTTCCATCACCACCTTTTTTTCAATAAGTCATGGGGATGGAAATGGTTATTTCTGGAAGCTCTTTTTTTGAAAATTAGTTGACATGAAACATTTGTCCAAAATTTACCCAAAAAAAGGAAGAAGAAGAAGAAGAAGAAAAGAAACATTTGTGCAAAGCAAAAAACTCACAGGACAAGAATCATAGGATTTCAGGCCCTGACTAAGCTCAGGATGGGAGAGAAGAAGCTTTACAGGGCGAAACTCAATAGATTGATTGTGGGCTCTTCCATCTGTAAAACAGATTAAACCACATTGAAGAAGGTGTTCAAATGCCTGCAGAAATTTGAACATTAGATTCAAAAGTGAGAAATCATATTGAAAACCAAAGGGACATGATAGAGACATGGGATCCACATCAAGAAAAGATTTGCAAGGAGGTATCCTTACCCGGATACAAACTTGTTGCCCATAGTAGTCTGATGTTTGGAATGTGTCATGGATGCTTTTATACTCTGGAATTTTTCAAGTATTAGCATGTTTAAGGAACCATGATGATAACCATCCAATCAACCCAGGGAAACAAAGATCATTTACCTTTCATTACCGTATTGAAATTGTATGTGTTCTGCTCTTTCACTTCTAATCTCTTCATGCATACCAGGATGTATAGCTCTAGAATGGAACAGTCTGTTGAAAAATATGAAGTTACTGAGATATATAACTGTACCATGGGGGTAAAAAAGAAAGAGAGAAAACAAGGAGATAAATGATTGAAAAACAGGCACAAGTACATGCATGCTTGCAGGATATAGATAGGAGGATTGTTTTGGGCCTCGGGGGGATCAAAAAGTGATGCAACCGATTGGCAGACCAGAACATTAACCTCTCTATGTCAAGATGCTGCAGTTCTCAATCTCCAGATGTATCCGAATAAATTAATACCATATCACAAGTCTGTGAGGGCGAAAAAAGGCAAATGATAACACAAACTCCAGCAAACTTAGCAAAGACTAGCATTTTTTCTTTTGTTAACAAAGTGCAGCCATACTTTGACCAACTAACTCTGCACACATAAACCACCCCAGAAGTATATTTATTAGTTCAATATAGCTTACACATGGCAACCCCAGAAACTAGCTTTGGCAGGTTATGAACCTTAGGAACCTCATGCAATATGTCATGACACATTAAAAACTATTTTGCAGAAGGAACAAAGCAGGTATTTAGTAAAAGTACAGATTACTGGTTCCACTAGATACTTCTGCATTTCAGATAACATTTGATTCAATAAGATTTAAGAGACCAACCAAATAATTTGTCAATGTTGAAAACATGCAGGCCTTACATGCATTCAAGACAGCTATTTATGACAATATATAGCAAGAAGATAACAAAGTTACACCTTTTGTTTAAGGTCATGACATATATTGCTGTTATAGCTGATTCATCAGCCAAAGCCCCTAAAGAAGATTATAAAATTATTCCTTTAAGCATGTATATGTGCCAAAGAAGAAGGAGAATAAGGGGAAACATGTGGGCATTTGAAGTGATATGTGTATGCTATGTTTTTATATGTACAGTGGTATTAATATGTCATTTGTGTGTGTGTGCGTGTGCGTGTACTTTGGTCTGTTGTTCTGGTTGTATATTAGGTGTGTGTATGTACTATGGTTTGTGGTCAAATATGTTAGTCAATAAAGGGATGATGTGGTGTGTGGATTGTGGAGTAGCTATATGAAGCAGTTATGTGTTTATGTATGTGTCAGAAAAAGAAGGGATTTAGACAAGCAGTTGCTTAACTGCTAATGTGTTGTAAGGACCTTATATTGATCAGAAATAAGAGTAAACAAGAAGTCTGAATTTTCTGAAATTATCACTATTCCTATGAGATCTAAGGGTTCTCTCTAAGTAGCCCTTCAAACACTCAAAATAGGTAAATTTGGAAGAAAGGTTAGTAAGGGAAAAGAGGCTCATAGTGCAGAAGTTCCTTGATGTCCTATAACAAGAGCATTAACCTGATCCAACCACAATTGCTAAAGAACGTGCATGCATATTTCAACTATGGTCATCATCCAATATGCTTAAAGCTGAACAGCATGAAATCAAATGTGGCTTTGTTGTTACTGTAGTTATTAGCATTAGGTAGCTAAAATAACAAGATGATAACAAAGCTACACATTTTAACTGAACAATCAATTATTGTTACCTCTTAGACATTCCATCTTTAGCTGTCTTTGGTTATTTGGAAGTACAGCCTTGAAGTTCTCCACAGACAGATATCCCAACTTTCGATCCAACTCAGAAACAGCTTGAAATCTAGTTAAACAGCTTGTGAGCAGAAACTCCTAAAATTAAAATAATCTTGCTTACTGTGTGGAAAAATCACTTACAAAAATTTCACCAACTGTCTGACAGTTGGATTGAAGTTCCAGTATGAATCAATAATCTCCTTGAATCTCCTATCAGCTAAAATTTTCTGGAAAAATGTCAGGGAATTCTTGTGAAAAACGACTATAACACTTTGTCAATTGTCATAATTTTAATGAGAAAAGACATCCATACTTTTCTTACTTCACTAATATTAGTTGCCTAACATTTATAGATACTTGTTCAATTGTGGATTTAACTAGTGATGTATCATGGCCAAGTTGAATAAACTAGAAAAGGATACTAGAAGCCTTGTGTTGAATTCAACAACATAGTCACATGGAAGACCTGAGTCTGTGGGCAAAGACAAAACGTGCCCAATCAACCTGCAAAGATAGGCCATGAAGATCTAGCATATATTAACAGCAAATTCCCAGTAGAGCCAAAAGTGAATACCCATGGAAAAGGTACCTCTGTATATCTTCCCTAGATGGAGGTAGAAATAGCAGTTTTCTATGAGAAAAACGCGACCTCACTCTCTTTTCCAACAGCTGGTCAGCATCCTGCATGTAAGATTACAACTCATTTGATATTGGATTTTTGGTTGAGCATCTAACCAACTTATTAAAGAAGGGTGATATTATTTCACTCATTCTAATAATGTGATAGTGATATCTCCATTTCTGAATAAAACAGGAAAAGAGATTAGCAATCCACATACCATTCGGCAACTAACACCAATAACTACAGCTTGTGATGTTATTGATTGCATTGCATCAAGCAGAGCATAGAGTAGTCTTTGTTTTCCCTGTAAAAACCGGTCAATACATCTTGGGTAAAGATAGAAGAATTCATACTGTAGAGAGCCAGGGGACACATGGTGAATCAACAATTTTTTGTCTTAATAGCAGAGAGCTTATACCTATTTTGTTTATCATCTTGAGGTGGAAGGGAAAATTTGACGACAACAATCAAGAAAAAATATCCATCTTCATCTAAATAAAAAATGCCAAAACTTGCTTTTTTACCTGAGTGAAAAGATCAAACTTGTCGAGTACAAATATAATTGTTTTGTGCGCTAATCCACACTCCCTACACAGCAGGGCATTCAGGTGAACATGATTGATAGTGGCTATTCAATTGCTGCTCACTGAAGAAAGTACATACTAGTTACTCACCGCAGCATGGCAATCATGAACTGGGAGTTATCATCAAATGAGGCCTACAAATGTATCCAGAATTACTTCAATTTCAGCATAAAGAACCAACAAAGTAGTGTAGGCAGGAAAAAAAACTCTACCATCTTCGAGAACATCAAATGATGCTCCATGCATAACTGTCTTGCAATTTCCTGAATGACCAGTAAGCACGGTAGGAAAAGCAGTAAGAAAAAACCAATTTTTAGATCTTTCAAGAGGAAACAAAGGAAGTGCAGCCCTAAGAGTAAATTGAGAAAGCATATTATCTCACAGAATGGACCCTCGTCATTATTGCTATTCTGGTGATCAAAGTAAACGAGGAGTATAATACCTTAAAAGCACAGTTATCTTCACTGTGCAAAAGCCCATTCAATCTGATCTGGTACACAACTCAGCACAAAACAGGTGAATTTATAAGATCAAGCAACTTAAAGTGAACCATACGAATGGAAATATGCATCTTAATGTAAATTTAACACAATGTATTCAAACAAAAACAAATAAAAAATATGAGTATACCAAGTTTATCATATCGGGATATTCCTCTAGTAAATCCCCAAGAACAAGGTCCAAAACCTGAAAATCATTTTTTTTTTTTTCTCATTATAATTCTCCACACACGCAGTTACAGCTTATCAATTCTCGATACAGAAAACATAAGAGCACAGACCGCAATTTTGCCCGAACCGCGTGGACCAAGAAGCAAAACTGAGTTGTTGCATGACTCCGTTATTGAGCTGGATACTATGAACTTCAACTTACTGCAAATGAAATAAAACGAATGAACAAAGAAGGTATCAATGGTTCCCAAATGAACTGCCTTAGCAACTAACTGATTAGTGATATTTTGCTTATTCGATGGTAAAATGAAATGGGAAGTAAAGAGCACCGAGGAATGAAAGACCTGTAATTGCTGTCTGGAGAATCGGAGAGAGGTCTGAAGATTAGATTAGGGTCACGAAGTCGTTGCCTCAGCAGAATTAGGGCTTTGTCCGCCACATTCTCCTGCCTCTCTCTGCGTGAACTCTCGGTCTGCGCCATGGCGGGAACACGACTGATGACGCGGGTTAGCACTTTTTTTTCTTTTTATTATTTCAACCCCTTACCTTAAGGGGGAAAAAAAAAAAGAAAAAGAAAAGAAAAAAGAAAATCCTCTAAAATAAAAGATTAAAAACCTTGCCCAAATAATTGTCCAATCCAAATATTTTGGCCATTTACATTTTGAAACGGAACATATAGGATTGGAAAAGACATGCATTAGAAATTAAAAAAAAAAAAACCTGTTATTGGAAATGGATTAAAAATATAAATTCTAATATTGTTATGGCACCAATATAGCTCTATTTGGTTTTTTTGGCAAATAAGTAAAAATTAATTAATATTTTTTATTAATTAAAGACATACTTATCCATCATTTCAACTTTTTAATATTATCAATATGGAATAAAGATTTTCATCTTTCATGAGTAATGATTATTCTCTTTAAGGAGAAATAGAAAAATCGCCAAAAATAAAAATTCAAAAACTAAATTCTAAGTAAACAACATAATAGGAAGTATCCGATAACAAGTACTCTACTTAGATATTTATTATAACACCGTTTACAATTATTTTTATATCATTGAATAGTATAATAGTTTTAAAGGCATTTAATGAAATTTTATAAAAGAAAAAAAATGATTGAGAATTGCTTAAGCCTTAAAGGACTTTAATAATATTAGCAAATACTACATCTGAATTACAGTTGCAAAGGATAAAATTAGTCTTTTTCTTTAGAATTTTCAATTAAGAAGATTTATAATTTCTAAGTGAAGTTAGATTAGTGGCTGATTATTAACTCGATTTGTCTTTCTTTATGTATTATGTATTTTCTAACTTTTGCAATGTATATATTAATTATCATTTTTTTCTAATATATGTTTTCTTTTATTTTTTGTAATTTTATTTCAATATTAAAATGTGTAATCTAAATGTGTAATTTTTATTTTATGATTATAGGAGTTAGAGGCATCCGCATTAGTATAAGTGAAACAAAACAAGGGATAAAAGGGAAAAAAAAAACTAACAAATACTCAAAACCAATTAAGGAATCAAATACAAATAGACTTATGTTTATGATATGTTCAATGTTGAAATTTTTTAATGGTATTTATTTTAAAAGCATGGAAATTATTTTAAAAAATCTAAATATTATTGTAGACACCTGATTTTTGTCTTTCCATAGTCTTAATTTTTATTTTTACAAAAAAGGGTCCTAATTAAAAAAATAAAAAATAATTAACAAATAATGAAAATACAAAAAAAAATGAGAAAAGGAAAAATTATAAAAATTTCGTAGATTTTTAGGAAATAATTTATATTAGGAACAAATAGTTTTAGTTTAGGTTTAATTAAAAATTTTATTTTAGGGAATCAGATAATTTAAATATAATTTAATGGTAATGAATGTCAAGGTATAATCAATGGTCTAATGGATAAGCAACGGACTATTTGAGTGGATTTAGTTGGAGGTCACAGGTTTGAGTCTCAGTAGGTACTTATACAAGATTTAAAATTGAATTCATATCTAATCAAATCATATGAATATCAGTTAAATCAGATTTGAATATAACGAATCAGATATAATTAGATATGATATAATATGATTTAGTTAAACTATATAAACACTTCACGCAGTCGAAAAAGAAGAACAAAAAACTAGAAACAGCAACCACGCACAACAATGCACTTCCCCTTTATCCAGCAATCTGCCTGCGACCAACACGGACGTTCACCACATAGTCGGTTGATGAGTTTTTATTTATTTATTTATTATTTGATTATTATTATTATGTTGTTAATTCTTTAGTGATTTAATACATACATTAGTTTAGGAAATCTTTAAGTTTAGTTTTTATATTAGGTATATTTCCTAACGTTATTAATTCACTTAAGAGAATAATTGTTGAATAGAAATAGTGTAGATGCATATATATACATACATGTGCTTAGGATTCCTTTAGAATTAGTTTTCTTATTTATTTAGAAATCTTCACATAGGAAATTGTTTTTTAGAAAAACTAATTAATTAACGAAAAAAGATTATAATATTTTAGGGAGTCTTTTGATCACTTACGAGTTAGGGCCCTTTATTTATTTATTTATTTATTTATTTTTTAAATTAAATTAATAATAACGTAAACTCGGATGGTTTTCAAAAATTAAAATCAATCAACACACTAAAGTTTTTTTTTTTTTTAAAGAACTACGATCGTCTGATCCTGGCTAGCGGGTACGTAGGCATCTTCGGGGCAACGATAAAATATGTAAAAACTTAGGTTCTTTTTTTTAATTTTATTTATTTATTTTTAAAATATTATAATTAGAAAAATGATCCTAAATTAATAGTGGTACCCGTTAGGGTTTAATAGGTTATCCCCCGAATTCGAAACCATCTGGTTCTTTGTTAAAATTGAAATAAAAAATCGATAGCTAAATCGTAATCAATCCACCAAATTGATTACGGTTTCTTTTTCTTTTCTCGACTTCGGTCGAGTGGCGACTCCAAAAATTATTTTTAATAAAAAACTGGAATTTCTCAATTTCTTTAGTCGAGAATTAATATTAAATGGTAAGGGTTTAGTATTAATCGGGAAATGAGAAATCAATTTTAAACAGAAAACCAAAAAATCAGACTCGACAATTATCGCATGATAAGTATAAAAAAAACCTCAGGTAGTAAATTATATGCTTACAATTCCAACTGAAAGTGCAATACATCTATTTGGTAATGGAAAAAAAAAATCTAATATATATAAAACCAATTAAATCATATACTTTAAAATTACAACGATTATGTGATACATCTATTTGGTAAGAAATTTAAGATTAATAATAATAATACTTAGAAAAAAAACAAAGAATATAAAAAACCAATTAAGGATTGAAGGAAATTACATTACTTTTATATATTAAAACGTGTGGTAATGAAACATCTCAATTAAATTAGTAATTTAATTAAATTGTAAAATTATTTTAGCTTGTATATTAGAAATTGCTTTCAAATAAATAATTTTTTAATTTATTAAACTTTAGATAATTTTTAATTCATTCTAAAGTATATCCTATAGTATAGAAGTCTAAATTAAAGTTTCGATTTTATTTTTTTAAGACTCTTATTTTATATATACATTAAATAAATTAAATTTTATTTTAGGTATAAGAAATAAATATTTTATTAGTACTATATATTACAATATTTTTATATATAACTTATTTTCATAAATATTATATATTTTTATTTTAAATATAAATCCACCTTACATAGAATGTTCTAAGATCTACCCTCGAAACCTTATCCTATTTCTCTTTTTTCCTGCATCGCCCCTCAATTTCTTCATCAGGCTCTCGTCACTCTCTCTCACTCCCTTGCTCTCGCCTCAGTCTCTCCCCCTCACCGTCCCTCTCAGTCTCTCCCCATTTCCCCGCCTCCGGCCCCACTCCCCTCTTTCTTTCTCTTCTCCGTCTCATCCCTCCAATCTTTTTTTTCTTTCTCACCCCTAATCCTCTGGTGCATTGGACACCACCCCCCAAATCCAGTCTCACTCCCCCTCCTCAAATCTGTCGCCCCTCCTGTCCCTTTCCCGACCCACGCGCCGGAAATCCCCCAACCCCCTTCGTCTAGGACACTCGCCCCCACCAATTTCAATTCCGGACATTTTAAGCTCTAGGCCTCCTTGCTAAAATTGGTTTTGTTCCCATTTTCCATGTATTAAATATTAACAGTTAATTATTTGAATATATTGTTATACAAAATATAATTTTTGTATTTTGTTTATAATAGGTTCTTGTTCGATGTTAATTCGTGATAATTCCGTCTCGACTTTATTTCATGAGTCAATTTAACTTCTTTTTTAGGTATTGTGTATGCAGTGTATTGTTTTATTTTTATTATTTTTCCATTATTATTGTAAAAGTAGTTAATTGTTAGTATTCAATTCCTATTAATAAATTATTCAATTGTCATATTATATAATATTATTTTACATAGAAGTTACTATATATATATATATGTTTGGGGTTAAATTTTTGTTTTCTATTGTATTTGAAGTTGAGTCATTGTTTTTTGAATGTTGAGCTATAGTAGTACTTGTGTCATATATGTGTAATGTTAAGTATCAATTTGATTACGATAATTTTCTTATATTATGATTACGACCTTAATTTATTATTATTATTATTATTGATGATATTACTGTTGTTAGATTACTTTTATTTTTTTTGTTATTATGATTATATAGTGTATGGTATTAATTGTAAAGTATATACGATTTGATTTCCTATTATCAATATATATCTTTCCTTACGTATTTTTATAAGCTATAACATTATCAAATTAAATACGTATTTTTTTATTATTATAATAATTAGTAAAACTACATATTCAGATACTCTCATTATGTATCCACTTTATATTTTCCTTTTATATATATATATATATCACACCTTACGATTTGAATAATTAAATAATATTATATAATTAGGATAACTTTTGGCTCTATTGTATTATGTATTTATATTATCTCCAAATTGTATTATGTATTTATATTATCTCCAAATTGTATTCTCGATTTATGATTCGATTTGATTATTTCCAATTAGAACCTTTGGAGTGATAAGTTAGGGTATTACCAATTTATAAATATATAGGTTCATAAGTAACCTTAGGTAGACCTCGATTACTAAGTATGGAAGGTTAACATGTATACTTGTTTTTAAATAAATTCGTGGTGATTATCGGATTTTTTGTTAAGGACTAAGCTGTTGATTCGAGTTGTGAGTTTAGAGTTTAGTTAGTAGTTGGGAAGCGATTCTAGATATGTAGTACTTGTTTATATGCTTATGCGTGTTAGGACTTAGAATGTAATTGGATTAATTTATATTCGATCTAAATGACCTTAATTGTTAGTTATACTTGATTCGCTCACTTTAAGGGCTTGTAGTGACAGGTCCCTACAAGAGCAAATGGCGATCATGTGTAAGGATTCTCTAGTAGATTCATGTATGAAATGACGTAGCTAAAATATTAGCTGTTTAGATTCTAAACTTTAGGTATAAAGGACTTAAAAAAAAAACTTATACTATATCAACCAATATATATGGACAAAGATCATGTATAGCGAGGTTATGAATACCCCTATACTATTTGTTGGCTTAATACAAAGATAATCAAATTACTGTTTGTTATTATTCTGTTATACATACATTTTATGTATGTGAATTATTGAACTTGACATTTGTATGTATTTTGTGCACCCATACTAAACTTCAACTCATTCATTTTCTTTTTTAAGCACAGGATCGGAGGATTATCTCGTTTATGAGGAGACTTTTGTTGATAATATCCAAAGGAGAATAGTGTCGAGTATCTTTATTATTATGATGACTAAGGTAGAGTTGAGTTCTATTTTTGCTAAGGATAAGTTATGTTATGTTGAGAATCTTGTTTTATTGAGGAGATAGACTCCTTTTTTGTGATATTTGAGAATTTTTAGCTACTTTGATGTATCTTGTGTCTTATGGATATGAGTCAATACACTTCTAAACTTTGTTGGATATTTCTAGCTTCACGAGGATTATAAGTGGACATAGTTACCCACTCCTTTTGTGGTTTATATGTAATAATTGGTGATATGTTTTTATTATGTTATTGATTAGTAGACTTAAAAGCCTTAACATATTATGGGCTAGTTGGAATATGTGGCTAGTTGTAATGGTCATTTAGGATCTCGAGGCGTCACAAGTAAGGAAGGGACATGGATAGTAAATTAATTCAACTTATTAAAGCATGTGGCAAGTAACGAATATTAATTCAATTTATTAAAGCATGTAGTAAGGAAGGAACATCATGCACTCACTTTATGTATGGAAACATTAAATAAAATTGTATTGCATAATTTACAATATACCAAATTATCGAATAAAACCACTATCAATATTGATCATTAGAAAAAAAAAACTAATTACCTAAATTGTCTTGAAAGATCATGTGTGCAATTAAAACTAAAAAAAGCATAGATAAAATAGTATAAAAATAAAATGCTAGTCATAAAAATTTTAATTCATCATAAAAAAGTCATCAAATATCAATATTTAGCCTTTTTTTCCTTGCCCATTCAAAAATTATTACCATTAGATATTTAATTGATTTATAAGAACTTTTTTAACATTAATTAATGGTAGAAAATTTGTAGTTCATATGCAAATAAAAATAGCTTGGAAACACAATTGGTTTTTAAAATATTTTCAAACAAGAACAAAACATGAAATTTATTCTCCCATTTGTAACTCGCAAGAAGATAACCATTTTCTAATGATAACAAAATGAAATGGTTTTCTATTTTCAAATTAAGGATAGTGGAATTATACTCTTTTTATATTGATAAATTAAACTCTTAAATATTATATTTGTAAACTAAATTAATGCTTTTAATGGTATCGTTGCAACTCAAATGAATATTTATACAATTAGATCGATACATTTCCTCCTTTTCTCCTTTTAGCATCTGTTTTACACCGTGATTCCACATCTATTTTCCATATTTTATTCCAAAACAATAACGAGAAGTTGTTGATGAAGAAAAGTGAGAACTAAACATGTTTCATAATAGGATATTTACATAAAATCTTAATTGTTATAAACCAAAAGATAATTCAAAAGCGGAAACACTAAAACTTGATTACAATAACCTTAATATAAACGCAATAACTTCCAAAAAGTAACAAAAGTCTAAATACAATGCAATAATAATTGCAATATTTTAGTCTAAACACATCTTTTTGGCAAAAAAATAAATAAATAAAGGAAAAACTCTAAAGATATGTCTTATACACATTACAGCATACTATACCAAGGAGTGACAGCTCAAAGATTTCCTAACCTAATTAATCAGAAATTTTATTAGAATTAGCCTCTCTTTTTTGCCTTTACCTTGGGAACATATACATTCAAAACACCAATTTTATGATAGCCTTTATCCCATCTTATCATCTTTGACTCCAACTTTCGCTTCTATCCATTTACTCAAAAAAAATTCAATAGAATTAACCTCTAACCCTTACTTGTACCATAGGAACATGTATAGTCAAAACACCATTTTCCATGCTGCATTTATCCTCTCCTAAAGTCCTTGGTTTCAACTTTGATTTATTGTTGATGCTTTGATTGCCACATTGCATTATTTAACACACAAATTCTAATTTGAATACGATACTCATTTAAATATATATACATGTATATATTATTGTTCCAATAATTTCTGATCAAAACCAGAATTCCACCATTCATTTCACAAATTTGACTTTTGTTTTGTCTTTCATTCAAAGAAAAACCAACTATATGAATAATTCCATTAAAAACCAAAATTCCCCTAAACAAAACTTAAATTAAGATGAGAACGAGAATACATCGTGCATGCTATTATATATGAATTCAAAAGAAAAATACAGACAATACAATTCTTTTAGTTACATAAAATACATACTCAAAATAAAACTTATAGGATTCACTGAATTATCAAGTAAAACCGTATAAAAACCTTACAATCACAACTTCTGAAATTATCATGTGAAAGATCTACAACCTTAATAACAAACATAGTCAATTTAATGCAAGAAAATTATTGTTCAAGTCTAAAGAAATTGTTCCTTCTCGTACACTATAGAAATCAATAAATTAATCTCTAACATTAAAAAAATTTAAAAAAAAATCATTTGTCCAACAATGATAGCAACATAAATTAAAACTTTTTAAAAAATCATGTCAAGAATATAAAACCCTTAATAAATATAAAAACCCTAACTTTTTGCCAAAAAAGAAAATTTAATTATAAATCAATGGTCACATCTTGAAAAGTGAATCTTATAGAAAAATAAAGAAAGTAAGGCCTCGTAATTGACTAAAGAACCAAATCAAACCCAACATAAAGAGAAGTGATAGTAAAGAGAAAAGATCAATCAACTATGATGATCATGACAACATTAGACAATGAAATAACCTCACCACTGAAAGAATTACACTGGCATATTGTTGTGATTCTTTCAACCAAATTTCCATCTGTGATCCTTAATGGGCAGCAAAATGGAGACGGGTAACCTTGATCTTACCCCCCCCCCCCCCCCCCCCACAACACCCCCCAAAACGCACACACATAAGCACGAAGAGATAGAGATAGATAGAGAGCTCAAGGGAGGAAAAGTCGGGAAAAAAAATGGGAAAAAAACCCTATAGGCAGTTATATTGAAATTTGAAAGTAATGTGGAGTGTTAGTGGGTGAAGAAACTGCTGCATGTTAAAATTATTGTAAAACCTATAAATTAATCTTTGTGAAATATAATATAAGGATGGTTTAAGGAATTTTATAGATAAAAAAGTAGCAGTTATATAATTCTCAATCAAATTTAATAATATAGAAGATAACTATGGTACTAATGATTTCTAATTAGAGTAAAATCATATGATTTTATAAGTTGTAAGTTTGTTGCAACTCTCCTTCCTCGTTAGAGTTGGAGCCCTTCTCTCTAAAAATAAATAAACAAAAACCTCTCTCTAGAACACCACATACCCACTTCCCTTACATCAAATTGGACATAATTGCATCATCTAATCACCGTTATTTTTGCTTTTAGGAGCTTAATTTAGTAATTTGTCGAATTTCGTAAGGATTTGAAGTCTTTTCTCTCTTTACAACACACGAGGAAAGGTCAATTTTTTTCGATTTTCCTATGTTTTACACCAAATTTGACTTAATTTCATCGTATAATCACAATATTGTTGCGGTTGGAAGTTTTTTATACCGCTTTGGTTGCATTTCATGAATTCATAGTCTCTCTATATTTCTACTTGGGAAAAAAGATAGTTTTTCCCTTTTTTTAAAGTTATTTGATGTGCTTATAGCATGTTAAATGTGAACATAATTGTATTATTCGGTTTGCAAATTTTTTTTTTTTTAACCTATAATCTCATCACAACCCGCAATTAAAGAAAAGCAAAGTAAAACTGCTCTTCCCTCAAAACCAAACGTATTTTCTAATGGATTTTTTTACGTTCCATCTATTATTTTTACAAAATCTATACTAGCACAATTGATTTAATATTCATTAAATCTATACTATTAAACTAATTAAGTTGTTAACCATTTAAATCTAATAGATATTCAATAAATTATGAAATAAAAGATTGAACCGATCCCACCAAAATAATGGACAAAACCATAGAAGTTTTCCTTCCTAATATTATTTATAGAGAATCATGCACATGTGAATTATGTGATCAAGCTTCTTTAAAGTGATTTAAATACTATAATGATAATTCCTAATATAGATTCTTGCAATGAATCAGAGTATTTCTCATCCCAACTACCTTCAATTTTTCTTAATCATTTCGATCCATTTTACAATTAACCTTTTTCATATAATGAATGCTGAATGATGATCCATCTATGACTTCTTTGGTTTGTACTCTCCATCTACATACAGGCCATTATCATCATAAGCAAAAAGGTCCCAACTTTAATCGAAATTATAACCAGAATTGCAATCAAAATTGGAATTCAAAAAAAAAAAAAAAAAAAGGAGTCGAGACGACGGTGAGATGAATCACTGAGAGTTTGACAACGGAAAAATACTAATGAGCGAGAAGGAGGCCACTACGAAGAAGCCAGAAGGTGTGAAACTGTAGAAAGAGGAGTAAGTGATCTTGAATAACTTGGTTTTAAGAACAACTACTAAACTGCCGTCTTACTTTTGTTTTTCCCGCCCAGGCGGCCAATACTATTTTTTCTTTTAATATCAATCAGTTTAATTTAGTTTACTTTCCTGAATTGAACTACAATCCAGTTAGTCTTAAACCAAACAGATCCATCAACTGAACTGTTTTTTCGTAAAAAAAGAAAAAAAGAAAAAACAATATTATAGTTTGCTGTTTGGCCAGTGTTTTTCCCAGCACTGGTAGGATGTATTGTGTATGTATGATGTTTCTTTATTCAAGTTTTCTTAATTGAAGTGAATTTTTCAAAATTTCCAAATGATTTTTTTTTTTTTATGCTCTATAAGAAAACATGTTGTGGAAATTGTTTTTATTCATGTTTTACTATTTAGGCGGATTTTACGACCATTGTTAAATCTTTTAAGTTTGTTTGGGTAGAGTTTTGGATTTTACAGATAAATATTAAGTAAAAAAATTCATTGAGTTTCATTAACTAATTGAAATTCCATTGAAAATTGTCATTACATGGTTAAAAATATAAGTGAACACCGTAATAACATTTTCCTATAAAATAAGGGGAATAGGATAATCCATCTTCCCATAAAATAAGGGGGAATAGGATAATCCATTGAAGTATATTCTTGTACTTTTTTTATTTTCATGAGTAAATTATTTACTGAACTTATCCTTGAAAAATACAATAAAAAAGCATAGAGCTAAAGTTTTATTGAAAATTGAGGTTGAAGATTAATAGAAAAATTGATTGAATGGAGTTTAAGGATACCTCCAACCGGCATGCTTGCACATCATTATGAGTGCATTAGGGTCCTACTGATTGTATGTTATATTATGCTAAGTGAGCCATCTACAAGTGGTATTAGCCTTAGACTATCTATTTAAAGTCTTGTTTGGATTGTCTGTTTCTTATTTATATCTTATTTGTATCTGTTTGCAGTAGACCATTTGAAAATTGACTAATCTGTATTATATCTGTTTCTATTTGAAACATGGTATTTGGATAAACTGTTTGATCTGTATCTGGTCTATTTTTTTTTAAAACCTAGTGTGCGAATATAATATCTTATTTGTTTCTATATTAGAACTAGGTTTAGATAATCTATTGAGTTAATAATAATTATAATAATTATTATTATCGATGATGTTGTTAGTGGTTGTTCTTTTTAGTAGATTATAAAATTATAAATAATATCATAAAGAGTTAATAATGTGAGTGTTGTTGTTGTTATTGAAATTGACATTAATAAATATTTAACTTCAAAAAATTCATAATAAAATAAATCGGCATAATGGTTCCAACAATAATTCACTACATTGATAACATTTTCAATTTTTCCTACGACACTTTGTTTCAATTCAACTTTTATCGTTGGCTTCTCAATACTGCAAATCGCTAACAATAGCATTATATACAACACTCATTCATAAATCAAGAATAAGACTTTGGTTGTTACTACTCTTAGCTACATCACGATCTCCAAAGCCTTCTATTGTGATAATTTCCTTTTGCGGAAATCTACCAATAACGAATGGGTCTATAGCATCATTAAGTATAATGTAATTATGCAAAGCAACAATAACAACTATAAGCTTAATTTGCTTAGACATCAGGCATGTTGTGAAGTATTCGAAACCTATTCTTCTAAATTCCAAACTTGCGCTCAATAACATTTTTGAGTGATGAATGCATGTAACTAAATAACTCTTTTGGAGTTTATGCTGGACGACTTGGTTGAAACTCAGAACCATGATATCTTCCTCCTTTATAAAGAGCCAAATATCGTGTGTTATTAAAAAATGCTAAATCTACCAAGTAATACTTACCTAAAAAAAGTATAGCAAAAAGAGTTAATTGAAATGTAATAGATAATATGTGATCCTTTAAAAAAATAATTTTATTTTATTTGTATGCACCTAAGGGTGTTACAGGAAAATTTTAGGATGTATCGCTCAACATGTTTTTTAAGACATTTGCATCATAGCTTTGTCCATCGTCACCCACGAATGTAAATCTATGAGCAAAATCACAAACAGCTAAAACATTTTATGACACTTGCCTTTTCTTGTTTATGTTTATGATTCGTTATTCCTCTAGAACATGAACCTTAATGTTCATTCCATCAATTGCTTGATGCAATCCTACAAAATCATTGTGAAGAAAGCATTATTTTCAAATATTATGAAATTATAAACATGCAACCAAACGATCACTTATAAGATTACAAAGCATTGCCACCTTAAAGAGGAGATAATATCTCGAGTTATGCCTTATATGTATAGGAATTTTGCGAAACTTAACATTTTGAGATTTAATAATTTCTTTTGAGAATTCTACTAATGCGTTAAGAACCATATTGAATTGTCGAAATCTGTTTTTTTATGAGTATTGGAACTTTTTGCATTCAGGGTTACAATTAAATTTTCTAGATCATTAGTTAAATCATCTCTAGAGTATTGTTGCTTCCCTACAAGGCTCTTTATGGAATTATTAGGTGTTTTTCTCTTAGAAGATATATCTCTCTCTTGAATTGTAGGTTGTTGAGAGCTGTTATCTTCAATAATATTAAAAAAATGGTGGAGAGTTGTCCATGAGATGAACAAATTGTGGATCTCCATGTGAGTCTCCATTTCCTTCTTGAGAATTACTAAATCATCCATCCTTTGGTGGTAGTGCAATTGATGTTGGCCCCCATAATCTACCATTAGTACCTTTAGTGCCCTTAAACATTTCATTAAGGCTATCTTTGTATCACAATCCATGTTCACGAAATGGAAGGATACTTCTTTTTCCAGGTTTTTATATATTTGCATAGAAATATATATAATATATAAATAAATATATTTGTATATGTAAATTACCAAAAAGGAAATTATTAAGGTAATAAAAATCACCTCTTCAATTGCTTCCCACCAATTATCATCTGTATCAAGAGTTTTAGTAATGGTATTCCAACCAACCCTATATTTTGCAAAACGCACCAACCAATTCCAGCTATCCGTTGTTTAAGTAAAAAATCCTACTTGTTGCACAATTGTTTCATTCTACATAAATTTCTCTATAAGTGATTTCTTTCAACTGCCTACTATTATGTTTTCCCATCTGAACTTGCTCTCAACAAAGATGAATATATGTCCCTATTTCCTCATCACTCCAAATTGCCCTATTACTCATTCTTCTAAATGTAAAGTATAAAAGGAATTCGCTTATACAAGTTACCATTCTTAACACCTATAACCATCATTCAATATAAATAAAAGTAGCCGCGTATAAATACTTTGTATCATCATAATAACCTAGACAACAGAAAGTAAAGTTATAGATGACTTAAAATAAAATAATGAATGCATAGGGTTCAAATATTTTATTTGAAAATTATGACCATAACTTCACAATACACCTAAGGCTTTATTTGGCTTGAGCACGGAGGAAAACACCAGTACAAACATCTTCAAACCTATATATATATATACTATGGTTACATCGTTAAAAACAAAAATTAACGATCTTCTATTTTGGCAAAGTCAAATGTAGGATAAAACACCAGGCGATGAGTAGGATGCTTATAATTTGGCACTTACTTTTGTTGCATATTTTTTAAAGGGAAAAAAAAGAAATGAAGGATCTACATTTATTTTAAGTTAAAAAAAACAGATCAACTTTCATTTTATAATCATATGATTTTTCCTTTTAATATTTCACATATCTATGTTTTAATCCATAACTACTAAACATCAAACACATTTCAATTAACGAGCTATTCATATCATTCCAAAAGTATTAAAAAAAAAACAGAACCATATTTAAATAAAAAAAAAAAGAACTACTTCGAAGAATCACATGCAGGATGTGATGAGCTAGAACAATCGTTTAAAAAGTGATTTTGCTTACCAGAATGCATTCAATTACCAGAACGTAAAAAGTACTGTTTTTAGCAAAACCTACGAGTAAATCTATACCGGAGAAACATTTAAAAAAAAAAAAAAACCTCTATGCTGAAGAGACAAATGCTGGACGTGAAGAATAAACAAAAATAAAATGCACTTACAGTTTGGTCTTGCAAAAAAAAAAATCCCTCGTCTCTTGAAGCTTGTGGATCTCTTCACTCTAAGTTTTATTTATGAGCTGTTAGTTTAAAAATAAATTAAAATGGTGGGAAGTTTGAAGGGATTAAAAATATATTAAAATGTTGGTTTATGGTGTTTTCATCTTGAATGAGATTCATATATGATTTTATAAATTGTATAAAAATATATTAAAATGGTAGATGGTTGGTTGTTGCTAAACTTTAATGTCTTTTTTCACCGAAAATGAATGATTCCCTCAGCTTTATAAAAAAGGCGTTCTGTCACTTTTTGTTATTTTAGCAATAAGAAACCAAACGTGAAAAGTTTGAATGGACTCGGCAGAAAAAATTCAAGTAAATATGGCGAAGGACAAAAGGTATAAAAGACTATAAATTGAAGATATTTTAGAGATAATAAGGATATATTTGTAAAAGTACCTTTGTCTTTTTCCATGTCTACTAGCAACCAAACAGTGACTTGGAGTAGAAATGGAAAAGCTCCAGGTAGATGTGAAAAAGCCAAAACAAACACAGTCTAAGTAGATAGGAAAATGAAAAATTAGTGCATTCCTCCATCAACTACATCATTACTCATATAACCATACTTGCTTCGGGAAAAAAAAAATAGAAAAATAAAAAACTAAATGCATCTGAGTAAATGATAATCATCTTTGTATGTACTTTTTTTTTCCCGGCTCCTTGAATATCGATAGGTTAAAATACGTAGGAGGACTTGCGTCCAATGTTTTCATTCCATACTGTTGCCTCGCTTAAGAACAATTGCCGGAAGCCCCAGCAACAAGTAGCCGGCATGTAGGGATAGGCTCGAGCGAGGAGGATAACTTTGGGAGGAAAAACAGTTTAAGAATCGAGAGGATTAAATAGAAGTCAAATTACAATCGAATCAAGATAAATAAAAATATTAGAATATAATTTATATTTATCGATAAAGTAATAAAATATATTTATATTTTTGAAATTTGAAAATTAATAATTTTTTTGCAGTTGCCTTTTGCTTTTTTTGGATTTAGATTTATGTTTTTAATAAAATTGGTGCATTTTATTGGAAAAAAAAATATATTCTACCCTAAAAAAACCTATTAAGTGTTCTAAAAATCGGATTGATCAGATTAATCAAGTGGAATCCATTTCAATATTAATGTAAATCAAAGCTTTGACCTCATAAACGACCTCACAAACCAGGTTGCACTAAGCAAGTTAACTTGCGTATAATAACATTGAGTTTAAGTGATATGTTATACAATATGAACCAAGCAATAAATTTATTTTCCTTATTTCTATGTAATATCCATTTGTATTCCCAAGTTGTTCCATACAACAAAACAAATTAATCTAAATAGCATTTAATAACAGCTATCCTCAACAAATTTGCAACTACATATTTGATGATAATAATAATTCTATTCTTTCTTTAATCCTCATAGAGTAGTTATTACATCATTTGATTGTTTTTTAGGCCTGTAATAGTAATTTTATAATGAATTTCCATTGCAAAATATTGTATAACTAATTCATTACCGATAACTATATATAGCTATTTAGTATTATAATTGATTTTCTTCCTTAAGCACCCTTATATAAAATATTAAATAAGCATTCTACACTTATATGATAACTCTATCCTCTATTCATTTCCTTAATAAATTGTTACAACTTGTTTGCTTTGCTAAATGGAATAAGACCATAATGGAGTTGTTATTACTAAGCAATAGAATAAGATTATAATAGATTCCGAATGCTTATTGCCTTGTTCATTTGACTGATATTGAAATGTAATTACTTTATTTAGTTCATAGAATTAAATATCGGTCATGTGCCTAGCACATGATCATCTCCTTCCTTCCGCAGATACAAGGGTTAGCAATAAGAGAAAAGGGAGAAAATTCATCGAATCAGCCCAAACACTATCAATTTTGATTCGTTTTTCATGTAAATCAACAAATAAGTTAAGGTAGATTCAGATTATATGGAAGATTTGTATTTAAAACAAATAAAATTGATTAAAATTAGAGATTAAGTTTAGGTATAAAATACCGATATAATTTGATTTGACTTGACTTTAACCAATTTAAAGCATCCCATTTGAAACTAATTGCACTTCTCGTATGCAGAATCAATTCCATTCACACTCGCCCATCAATTAATGATTGCATTTTCTCTCTCTACAAAGGGCAACTCATGCCAGACTTCTCTCTGAGATTTTTCCCTCCCACAATGAAAATTAAAACACAAAATTAGTTGCAATAGGCTCTACGACGTTCATAGATTATGAAAAAAAAAAACATCTTTAGATTCAAATTGATGGAGAAGCCTTTAGGCTCTGGGAATTGACCCGAGATGGTAACAGTGTGCTGTAATAAGTTGAGCTGATAGTACGATGAAATTATAATGGTCAAATGATGGATATGGTGTAAGTCTATTGTCCTAAGCTGTATTTTAACCTCTATTGTAGGATCCTTAATCACCGTCTCCTTACTGTGTCTGATCGCGCTGAGTTATATAACCAGTAATTCAAAGTTTAGTTCCAGCTGCTATGGCCTAGAGCAGAAAGTTACCAATTTTTAAGTTCTTGTTCTTTTCCAAATCTCCAGCTTCGGGTCTTGGCAAACTCGGCCATTCATTCATATTCCTATGCTTGAGCAAAAACAGAAAACGAGGAAGAAAAAAATAAGAACAATCAATCGTTTGCAGATTGCTCCCTCAGAATCCTAATATGACCCAAAAAGCAGAACCTTTAGAATGCAATCGCGAATCGATACTTATACTCCTATCTAAATCTGAAGCAGCTATAAGCCAACGTCTGGTACATATCATTATGAAAATAAACCAAAATCATCTGTCGCTATTTGCTCAAAGCAGTATTCCGCAATTGGACTTCCAAATCAGCTGTTTGGGAGAAGCTTAATTCAGATACGAATTTTCTCAGAAGCCCCTTCAAATCAGTGCTAACCTTAACAAAAGAGTCCGAGCTTCCTTTAAGATTTTCCAACTCCATGTGGATATCATCGAGAAAGCTCAAGATTTTCTCTGAAGCGACTTTCATTGCAGGGCCCTCTTGTGGTGGGTACAGACAAGCCCCAATCTCATCGATCTGTTCTCCAATTCCTCTGCAATGTTTCAACAATTTCTCGAGACAAGACACGAGATTATCGTTGTTCTCAGATTGTTCCTTCTTAAGAAGCCCTGTAATTGAACGCATCGATTCTTTTATGACCAAGATAGTTGCAGATACAACCTCGATTGCTGCTTGAGCAATTTCCATCTCCTCAGGTGACAAGTCATTGCCAAGATCACCTCCACATGAATCATAATCATCTTTGTCCTCACATGCATTTTCATCTTTTGCAATATTATTATCAAAAGTTTCATCTGGGGGGTCAGCACAAGCTGGCTTGAGCTCCTTCATTTCTCGAAGAACATCCCTCATGGTTCCTGCCACCTGTGTCATGGCTCGCCCAACTGCTACTATATTGGTTCCAGGAGTTTTCTTCAGTGAAGAACATGCATCCCACACTGTTCCAACTGATGGAGGGATGGATGTTTTGGGGTCTCCCTCAAGTGAATCTGCAAATATTAGAAATTAGAATACTGCCAAGAGCAGCAGCATCATTTTTTTTTTCTCTCATTTTTTGATCAGGGAGTGGCAGCAACTTCACATACGAGCACATGACAAAAACAGCAAGCAGGCATGTCCAATGGTTAAATGAGCAAACAATATCTTATTAGACCATGCAATAAAAAACTAAAGCTGTGTTTCACAGATATGTAGGCGATTAGCATGAGTAAATAGTTTAAGATCCATTGTGGGAAAAACAAGGGACTGCAAAATTTAAGAGCATTTCTAGAAGTGCGCATTTCTATATGCCAGAACGAACTGAAGCCAGGAATAGGCAAATAGAACAAATGGCTGTGAAAATAAAAATAGGACTGCCACAATTGTTCTCTCCTATTTGGAAATGATGGTGCCAAATGCCAATGACAACTTAACAGTGGTAGATACTGTCCTATTTCTTGTGCCTCGTTGATGTGTTACACTGACTTTTTATTCTTTTTAATTTTTTGGCAATTCATTTAATTATAAATATAAATGTTTAGCATTGACTTTGTGTTGAACTATTTCCCAACCAATGTATCCTCACAAAAGTATTTGCATAGAAATTGCTAAACAACATCAGTACAAGTCTAATGCATTTAGATATGTTTTGGATTACTAGTGTACATTCTTGTGCGGATAGCAGACATGACCTACTGCAACATTTCCAAAACCAGTTGTGCAAACCCTTATTATATTGCTCATTCAGAAGAACGAAGATAAATAGTGATATGATCTAGGTTTCGACTATGGAAAAAGATTAGAACTTTAGTAAAAATAACAGTAAAGATAAGAAGAAGAATTAGGGGTAAAATTGAGGGAATTTATTGAAAGAATGAAAGAAATGGTACATATGCCATAGAAAACTCCAAAAGCACAAAGCTCCCAAGGGTAAACTTGCTTTCCAATTCTCTCAAGAGAAAAATACAACGAACTAACAGACTTTCTAAAACTCCCCCTTATCATCTCCTAAGACCTATCTATAGTTCATCCATTGACATTATATTACTAACACAAACCAATAACATGCTAACAACAACCAACTACTACAGGTAGACATAGGGTCATATCAAATGGTAAATATGACCATGAAATTTAGAAACCTTCTGTTTAGCAAACATACCCAGCTCTAACGTCTTACTACTAAATTAAGCTGAGAAAGAACAATAACTAATCTTGAGAGAAGGAGCTGACATTTCAAAAACAAATTAGGATTGAATCTATCATACACTTTTAAAATTACAAACTCAGCATGCTACAGCTGTGCCATTAAGGTACAAAGCATACACATCAATATGCAAACTAAACATCTCACAGATCTGTCCCCTGCAGATGCGCCTTTATACGTGTGTATCAAACAAAGAGAGAGAGGTATTTACTATAAAAAGAGATAGATGTCTTCATCAACTTAAAACTGCAATCAACCACTTGCTTCACTGATTCATGAATAAAAGAAGAAAGAGTAGGCCCAGCACCCACCATACTTCCACAGGAAACCAAAAGAAAACCCTGGAGAGTATTGAAGTACGATGCCATGTTCTCTTGGAGGGATTGAGCTGTTGGTGGATCTCCAACCCATATCATTCCAGCTGCAAAGCAACCAGGAAAAAAAAAAGAAAGAAAGAAGAAGAAGAAGAAGAAGAAGAAAGGAAAATATATGTGAGATATACAAAAGCATTCTCATTGTACAGCTTCCTTACAAGTTACAACCATGAGGATGAGTGGAGCCACGAGATGGTATGGTGACAAACTCTTCAGACTAATTAGTAACTACTAGGTGAACAAATAGTCATATTCAATGCATTTGCTAAATTTAAGTGTAAATGGACAAGATTGTTTCATTAGAAAACATCTCTTATACCCTGGTTGGAACAAGTGAAGATAGCAGAAAAAAAAATTTTTTTTTTTTTATAAAGCTAGAAAGACTAACTTGGTGCTCTTATGGTTGCTCATTGAACTGAGATAAGGTATTCCTGGCTTGATGCAGTTCAAGGTCCCAAGAAGACAACTGGATAAAAATTTGATTATAACTAAAGAATGATCACGTCTAATCACATCAATAGAATATATATATATATAACAAATAGAAGTCCTTGGTGTCCACATGTTTCTTTCACCAAAAAAAAAAAAACAAAGAAAAAAAGGTTTTTAACTTTTGTAACCTTTGCTATAATGTAAATTTAGAGTTCTTATATACAATCATAACAATTAGGGTTATATATGAGTAGATACGAGATGACATTGCTTTAATCATGAGACCAAGCTCAACTCAAAGCGGCATTCAATGGGCTCAAGCACAACTCCCTTAAATTAATTTGGGCTTGATCATATGAAATATGCCTGTGTCTGTGTCTGTGTGTATTATTTCTTCTAAATAGAATAGTTACAATATTCAAAGTGGACTACCATCTAAACTTGCTTAAGCTCAGGAGCAAGCTCAGCTAAATAGTAGAAGCTCGAGCTGGACTCAATAAACCACTCAAGTAGCACAAACTCAACCTCAAGCTTGACTTGACTGTTAACTAAAGTAAGCAGCAAGGTCAACTAGGGTAGGCCATAAGTAGGTTCGGCTTGTTTGCACCCCTCATAGTAATTCAGAGTAGCAGTGGTTGTTAATTTCTACTAGTAGGTTTTGGGGGGGGGGGGGGGGGGTTGTGGGGGCGGTTTTTTGTGGTGGCAAAGGGCCATAACAGCTGGTGGGGATTGGGATGATAAGAAAAATATTTTCTCAGTTTTGGCTAGTAAACTGCACTAAATTCTTGTTTGGTTGACACTGCTGAGTCTAACTTTTCATTGTTCTTAACAAATGTTTGTTAGGATGAAAGTAGGGAGGATAAGAAAAATATGACTCCATGTGGCTCTTAGTTCCTCCCTCACACTCATGAATAAGTGTTGAGATTCCAAGGTGTTGGAAGCAGAGTCACACTACTTGTCACTGTTCCAATTTCGGCAGGATAAAAAAGATTAGTTCCCATGAAATCCTATTACAGGGTGTAAGTCAATTTGCTCAAATAAGTGCACAGCTGTTAGAAATATTGACATCTACTCCATCTCACAAGAGGAGAAGCACCTCCCTACAAAGCTCTCCCCCCTTCCTCCGTGCCTGCAGACAAAGCCAGGTTCTGATACCCATTTTTTGTACAACATCTTATTTCATCCTTTAATTCTCAGATTTTAAAAGCAGCCCAAGCATTTGCCTTGATATTTAGACAATAGGGAGCAGAGGAAATACAATTCTATTGGAGCTGCCCACAAGAGCAACTATTATAAGCTACCAGAAAGAGCAGCTTGGCAGAAGGCTTATTTATGAGTAGTTATGCATTATCAAATCAATTCAGCTAGAATAACAATGAGCAGAGTAAATGAGTCATTAGAATATTGTAAATAACAAAATTACCTACAGAAAGAACAACTGAGATATAAACAGGCTCTGAAGAAAAGTCATCCCACCCAGCACCGTAGAGAACACACAGCCTCAACATGGAGCAAACAGTATGAGAAATCAAGTATGTTTTATCGCATCAAATTCTATAACTGAAACTTTTCCTTTTTTTCGCAGAAGAATCCAGAAACTGATGATTGCATCTAAAACCGAGAAATTATCTGACTTCCCTCTGAATTTTTCTCCCCACTCGGTAAAAGCTCTTTTTTTTTTTTAAATATATAAATCGAAAAAATACACGCAACATATCAAGTTATTTACATATATTTTTCTCTTTTGGTCCACGGGCAACCGTTCAGATGAGTCAAAAATAGTCTGAAAGTAGACTTCCCTAGTTCCACTCATTATGAGGTATGAAAACGGTACTGGAGCACAAGCCTCAACCACTTAAAGGGTCACACTCATTGGTCAGATCATATCACAATTGAATAAACAGGAGTCGTATGTTCTTAATTCCAAGCATTACAAATCAAATTAAGAAAACCCTTTTGATTAAAAATCGAAGATAAGAAGATTCAAAGTACAGGCAAAGGAAACGGACCAATGGTAGCTTGCCTAGAGACCTGGTCGCCCATTTTGGTAACCTCCTCCCATGCCACTTTCTGCAGTGCGGAAGCTTCTCTATCGTTTAACATCTACCATCAAGTAAAAGCCAGGAAAGATCTAATGAACCAAAACCCAAAAATCCATTCAACGTAACAAAGGGTTTTGAGAGAGAAGAGAGAAAAAACCTCCATGGTGTCGTGCATGTCGTTTAGGTGTTTGCTGAGTTGCATAATCAAACGTTGTTTTTCTGCTTTACCCATTGGACTCTAGGCTTTACTACGTCTAGGTGTTTGGTTGTTCTTGTTTCCTGCTGCTATGCTATGACTACGAGACGAGAATGCTGTGTTTAAGTAGCAAATCAATATATACACACACATATATATACACATTTATTTATATATGTGTATGCATATATTAAAGTCACACTTGGGCGGGCCTGCTAACAGCCTCAGTTTCCATGCTCTCATGCGTACCCTTGTGCCTGGCGAGTTGTTAGGGCTTTTCCTCAATGGAACAACCGCAAATATGCTGGTGGCTTTCAAATTCAGCGTTTTCTACCACTTTTTGTGTTTGCTAATATGAAATACCACAAACTTTAAAAAGTATATATGCACGCCATCTTATCAATTTAATAATCTAACGAATACTTAGAAGTTAGTTGGTTAAAAAAAATGGAATACGTATAAAGTTAGGCTTATTTTAGTTGATTTTTGCAAACATATATATATATATGAAGTTATTATTTTTCAATGATAAAATGTATCGTTCTTTTTATAACATATATGTATATTCTTTAGATATTTCCTTTATTTATTATATTAAAGAAAAAACGTTATTTTAACTATTCATAATTAGCAATTTAATATCATATAGTTTTAATTATTAAATATATTCATATGATTCTATAAAATTCTTAGCCAACTATATAGTTATTATTTTCTATCATACATACTTTTACGATTACTATTCATTTATTTGTTCGTTACTTTAATTATCCAAATTACTATTATTTGAAAAATTTACTACACCTTTTAATCTAATTTTTTTTTTTTATATTTTTTACATATGCAACGCGAATACATTATCTATTAGTGCTAATTTATCATCTTTGTTCTTCACCATCGAAACATCTTGCAACCAAAAAACTTAAAAAAAAACAACATTACTTATCGAAGCAAACATTTGAATCCACAAAAGTAGATGACATTGGTAACTAATTAATGGATAGAAAATATATTTGAGGAGGATATATCTTTCCATAAAATAATGAATAAATCTATAATACACATGCCCCTAACTTCTATAAATAACGATCATCTCTTAACTTACTTTAGTAAGAAAACACTCATTGAGATAGAAGAAGAAGAAGATCTTTAAAGACATTCCATTTAGTATTTATAGATAAACTATTTTGAATGTGAGCTTTCAAACCACGTCCATTAGATTAGCACTAGCGACTTGCATTGAACATGGGCTTTTAAGCCTACATCAATTAGGCAAGTCAATGACTTATAACTCCCCACAATTCTCTCTATAGAATCTAAAGTCAAAAAAGAGATATCGGAGCATTTACTATTTTCCTTATCTAACTCGGTCATCCCTCTATAAAGAGCATCGACCTTCTTGGTAAATGATTGAAACTTTTTCATTCTAAATACCCTATCTCTCTCTTTATATTACGCAGATCCTTCCTCAACACTTTTAGACTTAAGTATTAGAGTAGTCGTGCTAAATCTAACTCTAATGCCCCATAGCTCATTCGTTACCTTTTACGAGTCCCTTATCACCAATCTAGGATCGTCCATCAACAACTAACGCCATAGTTTCTAATAAATATTCAATCCCATTACTATGATGGTAGGAAAGTCCCATAGCAACCATTCCAAGAATTTTAGAACACTCGAAAAACTGAGTAAGCCCTCAACCCCTAAGCCATAAATACTTTTGCCTCCCAACCTCCAACATAGCCACCAATAAGGCTACAAGGAGATGAAGTCCGTGTGCCTAGAGAGGACATTCAATACCATCAATGAGGAAAACATACACCTTTGCACATGTATTCAATAGTAAAAGTAGCGGAGGAACACTCCACTAGAGGTAGGTTAGGGTATTAACAATATTTCCATTAGTCACCACCATCATCCCTACTGCTTGTTGTTAAGAAAAGCATCCATCTTGTTGTAGTGCTATTCAACATAATCTACTTGCTACTTTGTGTGGTTAAGCTCCACCCAAAGCAACTAGCTTAAGCTATTTGAGGTTAATTCCCATCGTTTACTAGCTACAAAAACTTTGACAAATTGAATGAGTACATCAAAATGCTTTATGAGCTCAAAAAATCGAAGAAGAATGATCCTTCAAACCAATTTTCTTTTAACCAATCTCCATTTACTCAGGAGACTCAAGACGAGGCTCTCTAAATGCGAATCTAATCATAAAGTTCTATGATAAGACAATCAACCTAGATGACCACCTCAATTACTTTAAGTTTATGATGAGTCTATATAGTTGTAATGATGTAATCGCCCGTAAGGTTTTTTCAGATGCTTTAAAGAAGGCAACTCGAATATGCTTTAATAATCTAAAGCTGAACTCCATTCTAACTTATAAGAGCTTAACCATCAATTCCATGAACACTTCGTGGCAAGTAAGATGCTAATAAAAGACTTGTCCATACTTAACCTCATAAATGCAATGTCAAGATAAACTGATCGGAGATTATTTATCCCACTTCACCATAGTTGTGGTCAAGACACCTAATGTCGACATAAATGTAGCTCTAATTGCTACGATCCGTAGCATGGGGATTTTTAGCCACATCTTCTTAACCTAGCTAAGAAGAAACTGAATAACTTCAGAAAATGCCATCAATGAGCCTCCAAATTCATAATCATGGAGGATAACATCAAGGTTCAACTAGAGTTGAAGTAGCGGAGGTTAGACAAGAAGCAAGACAAGGAGCGATGCTAAGTGAAAAATCGATTCAATCTTATGAACAACAACAATAGTCTTATGATGGGAATAGTGGTGCATGAGACAAAATATATACCATTCCCTTCTTCATCGACTACACACCCCCTGAACTGATAGATAGGCTAAATACTCTAAGCAATTATAAATAAAGGTATCTTAAACAAATATTGTGAGTTCTATAAGAAATGTGTCTAGCTGAAAAATGCCCTTAAGGATGCAATTTAACATAGATAACCATGTACATCAATGACTAAGATGACCAAGTTGAGTGGCTTACACAAAGAAAACAAGTTAAACCTCACCAACGAGCTACTACCTCAGGAACATCAATAATAACAACTGGGCCCCTAATGGTATCATCAACACCATTATTGGGGACTCTCAATAAGTGGATGTTGAGCTTTTAAAGCACAACCGATGCCCAACAGAACCAACAAGTTCTAAGCTTACATAAAAAGAGGCTTATAATGTACGTCTATCTCATTCTTGGATGAAGACCCAAAAGGGATCCAAACTCCCTATGACTACTCCCTAATATTTAGGTCGGAATTGTAAGGTTTAATGTCTATAAAATCCCATTAGATACAAAGTAACTTTAACAGGGATCATATTCAAGAGAGCATATGACTAAATGAAGGACAAGTTAAAGCCTCACAATCAAGACTCTACAACTTCAATAACCAACCCATCTGAGCCAGAGGTATCATCACCTTCCTAATGGAGCTTAGCAATGATGACAATGTTGTCGAATAACTTATTGAGTTCTTAATAGTGGATATCAATTGCTTGACAATGTAAATCTTAGTTTACTAAGCTAAAACATCTTCAAATTGAACCTCCTTAACAACATACTTTAATGCCAAGTTCCTTGCACCAACATGAGTTGGTATTTACCAATGAGATCAAAAGTTAGCAAGGTCTTTATAATTAAAGGCCCTTAATACAGGGAGGTCTTCACTGTAGAGACGAGGTCGAAGGAGAAGCTAAGTACTGAGGGAGAATTGATTGGGAGACTAAGACCTTTTAGTTAAATAATAGTGTCAAACTAACCAAGCAAGTAAAACATTAATACTTATAGGATCAAATAGCAGCTTATTGACTTCCTTTAATCTAAGAATAATGTCACTGCCTTATCACCATTAGATATGCTAGTCATTTCCTTAAATGTAATCACATATTGCCTCAACGTTAATTAGAATGCTAAGTTTATCAAGCAGGATAAGAAGCATGTTGCTATAGAAAGATAAGTGACAATTAAAGATGAGGTACGAAAGCTATTAAAGATTGACTTTGTGAGGGAGGAGCCATATTTGACCTAGCTAATAAATTATGGGTAAAAACTTGATAGGAAATGGCCTATGTATATTGACTTCATGGGCTTGAATAAATCTCGCCTAAAGGATTGCTCCCTCCCAAAGAATCAACTAGCTAACTGACTCAACCTCGAGACATGTACTCCTAAGCTTCATAGATGCCTTTTTTTAAGCTACAAGCAGATACGAATGCTCGAGCTCCACCATTTTCATATATCATTCATCACTAACTTTAAGATATACTACTACTTTAGACTTAAGAATGCTAAGGCAAATTATCAAACTCTTGAGGAAGATGTTTGAATCTTAAATCAAGTGCAACATTGAGGTTTACACTGATGACATGATTGCAAAGAGCAAATAGCCTAAAGATCATTCCAAGGACTTGAAAAAACCTTTGATACCTTAAGGCAATACAATGTGAAGCTAAACCCCTCAGAAGTGTGTCTTTAGGCCATCCTCAGCGAAGTTCCTTAGGCACATGATCATAACACACAACAGAGAGGCAAATCTTGAGAAGATATAAGTTGTCATAGAAAATCAACCCCCTAAGACAATAAAAATTCGGAGTAATCCTTAGTAGATTCCAATACACTAACTTTTATCCTTATCCCAATATAATTTGTTAAATTATGTTAATCCTTATGAGGTTCTAGTATATGTGCATATTTGCCTATATTACAACTTTTCCTTTACAATTTACCAAATGTTGTAGTGCTTAGTAGATTCTAGTACACTTACTTTTCTCCTTATCTTTGTTCAATTTGTCAAATTATGGAAATCTTTACGAGACTATGGAATATGTACGTATTTGTTCATATTGCCAACTTTTCATTTACAATTTGTTAAATTTTGGTAGTCCTCAGTAGATTCTAATACACCCACTTTTCTCCTTATCTTAATACAATTTCTCATAACGTGGTAGTGCTTAAGAGATTCTGGTACACATACATATTTGCCTATATTACTAACTTTTCCCTTACAATTTGTCATGTCCATGCAATGGTCTGATAAATGTGTAAAATTTCACATTTATCTCCACTTAATTACTGTACATTTATATATTTCATAATGCTTTTATTGTGAATTATACTTAGAAATCACAAAAAAAAATGTAACTTTCTTGATCAGTTGCATAAATAGTAAGAAAAAGGATCAAAATAATCAAAATATAACTCGAATAGCTATGTATAACTTATGTATTCATATCATGATTGTATACCTTTTTATATGTGAGTTTATGTAATTTATAAAAGAAAGAGTCATTCAATTAGTTATTTAGTTATGTTCACAAGGGTACACACTTAGATTAGTTGGTTATGCTTGGTTTTCATTAATGTGAGCTCATTAGTTCTCTCCATGTAGCTATTTTGGTAGCAAATTTTCCTAGCAAACTCGAGTTCTTGTTCTCTAACCAACATGCGCAGCAACACATTAAAGTCCAATCCGAGTACCAAACAGAGCAGAAATGAAACAAGATATAATATCTAGCGGTTTAGAACCATCTTAGAGATGAGAAGATACACACATGTGGCCTTACTCGAGCTTCTCTACTTGAACAAACAATAGTAGCCCATAGCCTTTGCTTGAGTTGAAACTAAATTAACAGTAGCTTCATAACTTCAAGCCCATGTCAATTCTTTTTGTTAGAAAGCAAGCAATAGGGCATTTCATGCAACCAAAAAGTCATCAGCAACTCCTTAAACTTAAGATCGATAGATTTGTTAAGAGCTCCCAATTTGAATCAAGTTCAGGCTGAAACAAAGTAAATTCTACAGTAGAGAGCCTGGCTTTACTTGTTGACAGTAGCGGCAACCTCCACACAATAAGACATAGATAGCAATCCTTTACCAAACAGTAGCCAAAGCTTCCTATTGAACTCCACATGACTTTCGAGCTGCTTTCTATGTAGCAATTGTAGCAAGATCAACTGAGAGCTTGCCAAGCAACTAAGTTGCAAATGAGCTCCAGATTTTTAAAGATCCGAGCACAAGCCAAGCTAACACTAGCGGCTCAATTTGCTAAGTGTAGAACTTTACTGTCACTAATTTTTCTTTTATTTATTGCAGGCAATTACACTGCTGAGTTGTTGTCCATATCGCAATTGCAGCAACTCCATGCTCAACCAAACAACAGTAACTAAAGCAGAGTTCCTTACTAGGCTGTAGGCTTCAATTGTGTGACAACAACTGCATTTAATTCTATCAGCAGCTGCATTCACTTCAAACAGCAGTAGGCCGCGATTTCCAAGTGTTTCGAACAGCATTTGATCATCCCACCAAGCAACAGCTGAACTGAAACCAACTAGTGGCAAAGCAACAACATTGACAGCAGCAATCGATTGAGGCCGACGAAGAACAACCAAGGAGCTGCAGCCAAGAACAATCCACACAACCAGATCAGCATCTTGTTTGAAGAGTTCAACAACTAGTCGAACTGAGCTCTAGAATAAATTCAAGGAAGAAAAATCTACATTCCATTTCTATATTGAGTTAGGCTTGTGGAGTTCCATTTTTAATTGTTTTTATCGCAGGCTATGGCTCTAATTGGTGCTATGGCCCTAAGTGGTAGAAATCAAGACAACAGCAGCTCCATAGACACGTGCTACAAAGAAGTGTAGCAGCTGGCCGAGTATTTTCTATGCTGTTATCCACTCGTGCTTAAGCTTCTTCACCATGCCAAGAAGATCCTTTCTAAATACAGTGCAGTAGGCGGTGAGTGCTAACATGGATGACAGTAACTAAACACTTTCAGAACCCAGAACAACTTCAGCACAATAGCAAGGCAGTCCGCACAAGCCAACCAAGCGCACCGGCTTGCAAGTGATGTTTTAAGTAGCAAATGAGCAGTTTGTGATGACCAAATCAAGTTGAACTCTAACCGAGAGTAACCAAGCATGCAGCTGGCTGAGAACCAATCGAGCATCCAACCAAACCAATAGCTGAATTTCAACTTCTTACGGACACTAAACAGCAGCAGAGCAAATGAAGGAGTGTATACTAAATTGCAGCAACTACCTAACCAAGAAGCTTTTATGCAGCAGCAGCCGAGAGCTTCGAATGACAGCAACTGCAGCCCTCCAAATCCAATTAACCAAGTGCAACAGCCAATAAGAACCAAGAACTAAGCATGCTGAACTCAACATGAATAGCAGCTACAAGTTCCACACAAATAGCAACGACCATCCCATCCCCTAAACCGAGCATAAAACAGAGAAGTATCCACAGCAGTCCACGCCTCTCTTGATTACAGTAGGCCGTGACACATTACAAAGTAGCGTGATCACTTGAACAACTTTATCCAACCAACCGAGTAACTCTACACGAATGATATGGTCGAACTTTTTGCGTGCTCTAAAGACTGAAGTGGTCTGCCCAGGAGCTTCTTGCGATATTAGTGAGCTGCACGTGGAAAGAGTTTAAAAAAAAAAAAAAAACAAAGAGCAGAGCATCTAAGAGTTAATTTGTGCCAGGGAGAAAAGCCATATGCTACATTTGGCAATGAAGGCCCACATCACTTTGACTTGGGACACTAACATGAATTATTTTCCAAAAGAAATTGAGACAACACTTTTTATTTACTTCCTCCAAGTGGCCACGTGAAAGGGGAATTGCAAATGTTGATTGCAAAATAGGGCTGACATGTAGGCCTAGGTCCATTTCTTATTGGTCCTACTTGACTAAATGAGCATATTTAGCAAGAGAGGGGGGGCTGACTCGAGAAGGGATAGCAACCGAGAAGGGAATATAAGAAGAAAACAGTAGCCGAGAAAAGGGGTAGTTTTTTACGAGAAGAGAACAAGAGCCGAAGACAGGGTATATAGAACAGTAGCTTTTAGAGCATAGAACAGTAGCTGGAGTTTATTATTTGGCTAGTATAGTTAAGAATATAAATTTTATATTTGTTTTACTTTATTAATTTTAGTATGTTTTGTTTAATTTCAGAATATTAATTTCTTTTGTTTTAGTTCACTAGAGGATTTTCTAGATACCCAAATATCTTAAGATATGTCAATTTTGTATTGGATTTCGGATTTGATTATACTAATTAAGGTGTTTTCTTTTTCTTGTTATATTCAATCATTTGGGTTTTATGATAAAATATTATACTTAATTTATTTGGATTTTGTATTAATGAATTTGATGAATCGATGTGTTTTATATATTATTCCGATATCGATTTTAAGCATGTGGGTATTTTTCTATCATGTTAATCATCTAATTATTTAGTGCTCAGCTATTATCTTTTAGCCAAATAGAGTTATAAGATATTCGGGAGGGTTTCGATAATTTGTGATGAACGTAGTTTGAATTTTTTGAAAAGACTTATCATAGGAATATGTAGGTTTTAATTAAATTCATAAACTCACGCACTTAATGCAGTTGAAAATATAGTTCGGGTCATGAAGATGTGTTCGATCCATATTTCCAACTAGAGTAGTGATTCCGATGTGAGAGAATCGCAATTTACCTGATAATTATAGATAAATTGTCTTGGCGAATGAATTTATACTATAATTAAAACTCTATTACTCCAAGAAGTAGACGAGTTCTAGTGAGTTTGGTTAAATCACGTTTAGTTAATTTCGAATATTAATTCAAGACATCACATCAATTTAAATGAAAATAGATTTGTGAATCCCATTTTGATCCCTTTTTATCTCCTAAACCCGAGACCCTCATAGTGTAGTTAAGACATTTGGTTTAGTATTCACCTTATTATTTAGTTTTCACTCACTTTTGGTTTAATTATTGATAACTTAACTTAGGAAAAAACTGAAGTCATTTAGTACGTAGCACCTAGCTCCTTATGGAATACAACCTTAACTCACCGTTTATACTACTTCCATGACTTAATACACTTATTGGTTCACACTCATGTTTTTAGTGAGTCATGGCACGTGCAATTAAAGCTATTTTGTCACATATATTGCAATCGTTCAATTTAAACCATAACCACATAAAGAGATCGTAATGTCCCAAAGTAATTGTCTCGCTTTGGATCTTGATAATCATTAGGGGTTTTCCCATTATGTGAATGTAGACACTTCATTTTTACCATTGTTATTTTAGTATTTTTATTAGGCCAAATTTGAAAAAAATTAAAAAATAAAATGAAATAATAATAAAAAATAAAAACGAAAATTGAAAAAATAATAAAAATAAAGTGTCAAGTCATATCGAGTCTAATCGAGTTAAGTTGGGTCGTTTAGGGTCGAATCAGATAATGGTGTATGATCGATTTAGTAAGTTTTAAGTCGTTAAAGAATCGGCCTTTATTGAAATATTTTTTGGTTTAGTTTAATATAAAGTGAATTTTTATCTAATTTATATTGAGCTAAAATACACTTAGAATTTATTAAATGAGTCATTGGGCCAAATCAAATTGGATTGAGTCAAGCCCGAAAGATAGAAAACCCAAATTAAAATAGGGTTTTTAGAAACTAAATTGAATATTCAATAAATCTAAATCAGGGATTATCGTATCTTTCATATCTAGGATTTGTGATCATCTTTTGTATTTAAGGTTTGTTGAGATTAAATCTATATCTAAAATGATACAAAAGATTCGATTGTGTGACTTATAAATAGTAGTTTGACGGTAAAGTTTGAACACGTTTTCACAATTACACACTCCACACAGTTAAAAAAAAACACACACACACACATATACATAAGACTACACGACCCAACACCTAATCCAAACACTAACTCACGAACACAATCTTCACTTAATCACTCACTACTGAACACGTCAAGCTATACATACACTAATGCTTACAACTAACACCAACAGCACACAAACTACCTCAACATGTTAACCAAACCCAGCCAGATCCCGACTACACCATTTGATCACACTCGTCATACATCATACTACAACTGTATACATGTCTACACTCACCGAGCACTTACACATTGCACGAATACACTCTACTACCTCACACACCCTCTCACCGAAGAAGTCAACACACCATCCCTTCACTCACACTTCACCGCTCTTAACACACACACCTCACTCACGTCCCTTGCACACATTAGCACATATACCATAACTCATATGCTACTTACACGTCTAAACACTCAATTACACACTAATCCGACATTCATACTAATACACAGCAACCCCCTTGATACACATGCATAATAGCTTACACACACAACATAAGTACACTCACGTACGACAGCTCATACATAGTCATACCTTGCACATACGTACACACACAATCGGCCATTAAAGCACACCATAATGATCACGCACGACTGCTGCCGCGTACAATTACGATTCACTACTGCACACGCTGACCAATATACATATTGAGCACGCAAACGTAGTCCAGACGATTACGGCACGATTAATACTAACACACCGATTACGTATGACTCAACTCGTTTAAATAGTAAAACTATTATTATTTTATTAAATCATTTTTTTGTTTTTATTTATTTAGTTAATTAATTTTACTAATCTGTTTTCTTTAGTGCATGTTTTTTTAGATATTTTTAGTCATATCATTTGCTATATATTTTTTAGATAATTTGATTTTTTTTTTATAAATTTAGTTAGATTGCATTTTATTGAAAAATCACATATTTTTTTTCTGAGATCCGTATCTTTGAAAAAGATACTTATCTTAGTATATTTTGCACGTAGGGTTTAAAAAATATTTTTTGACACATATTGATTTTAAAATAATAATAAAAAAGTCTTAACCAGAGTTTTTAATAAGATTTAGTTAGTTAGTTTTTTTTTTAAATAGATTCGTGAAATTATATCTTTTTAGGTTTTATTAAAATAATAAATAGTTAAATAAATGTAAATCTAGCTTGATTTTCAAAAATAAAAAAAAATTCACTAACTAAATATTTTATAAAAAAGAACTACATTAGTTTGATCCCGACTAATGAATACGTAAGTACTTTCGAGATAACCATATAATAAATAATTTTTTTTCCTTTGCCTTGAAAATTCGTAATAAAAAAAAATAAAAATTCATTTTAGTTATATTTTGTATATCTTTATATATTTTAGTATTTTCAAAAAAATTATAAAAATAAAGCCCATTAATTAATTAATTTATTTTTTTATATTGACTTAGTCTTAATAGGTTAGCCCCTGAACCTAGTTTTTTTTTTTGTTAATTTTATAAAATTATTTTTTTAAAAATTCATAAATTAGTGGCCAGAAACCCTAATTTCATCTTTTACCAATTTAACTGGTTGGTAACTCTAATTTTTTAAAATATTTTTTTTAAAAATGTTTTCTTAATTTAATATCGAGTAATTTATATTAAGTAGGCTTGGCTTAATATAAGTTAAATTAAGGAAAATCAAATTAGGGCTCGACATAATTAGCGACTTCATTGGGAAAGCTTAGTGGGTTAGCCATGTAAAAATTAAAAATTAATTGATAAGCCTTTTGTAATATTTTTCTTTTATTGTATTATAGTTGTACTAACTAGTTTTTAGTGATGCAGGCCTTAAGAAAAAAATTGGCCCAATAGACCCTTATTGGGAATTTAAGGAGGGTTTTAGTTATTAATAACCATTTGTATGCTTAGATGTAACTAGACCTAAACCACCTTAGAAACTTAGGACAGCCCACTATTGTGTAACCCTTAGGTTGCTACGGTCTTTACTCCCGTCTGGTGGTGATAGGTGAGCCTATTTAAGCTTTGATGTAACCCACTAGGTTTTTCTTTGAAAATCCTTGAAGCTGTAGAGCCTGAGACCTATAGATTACATCCTCCTACATCATTTATTTTGAAAAAGGGGTAGTCATTTTTAAATTAGAAGAAAAACCCGATTAATCTACGATTGGTTCGGCGTTCTTTTTCAAAAAAAGGGGAAATTAAAAAATCAATGACCCTTATATATAAATATTCATGTGCTTCATTTCTTTTTAAATCTTATTTCGAATTTACTTATATATAAGAGTATTCATCGACAGTGGGTTCATAATAATTCCTATCATTTACTAATTACCAGCCCCTATTGCATTACATGTATGTGTAGATACTATATATTTTCTATATTTGATTTTATTTTTGCTATTGCTTGTTTCTATGTAATTATTTTTTATTTCTTATATTATATGTGTTTTAGTTTTATTGTCTCCTAATAAGTAAAAGGTTGCGTAATTTAAAAATTTTTGAAAAAGCTATATAATTATTAATATCATATATAGCTTTATTGTAAATTTAGTGGTCTTGTTGTAAATAATTTCATCATTTCATGTTTTATGTAATATAGATATAATATAGACATGGAAAGTTAGGTCAGCATCAACCCCGTGAAACCCGTCCTAGCCAGAACCATCAGCTCTTATAGATATAAGATTAGATTTTTTTATAGAAAGATTAGTTAGGAGTTTGTTTTTTTATTTCTCTTTTAGTCCGTTGTATTAGGTTGGATTTTATGATTATTAATAAACTTGCAATTTCATTAAATGAAAGCCTTTATTGATTGAGCAATCTTTTACTCATTTTTAGTTGTCTTTTAAACAAAAAGAAAATAAAATAAAAATGACAAAAAAATAAATAGATAAAATGATAAAAAAAAAACAAGAAAAAATTTTAGTTCACAAAAATGTCTAAAACTCGTTTTCATTTAAGATTTTGAAGATAACGCCCAAGCAAGTAGACTCAGTTAGAAGCTCGATATTCACTCATTCTAAAGCAAGAATGTCAACTCAAGGTACTAGAAACGTTAGTTAAATTGAGCCCGATTCGAGAATTGCAACCTTAGAAGAAAACATAAACAAGATAGCTGAACAAATCTAAGCTTTCACTCAAGCTAGTGGAATTCTCAATGACAGATAAGGATCTCAAGTCAACGCGAATCAGAACGTAGAAGCGACCCCTCTCCCTAAATTGGAAGATGCAGAATCGTTCCCTAATGTTGAGACATGGAGGAAGGAGATCGAGGAAAAACACCTAAAGATGAAAAGGAAGTTTATGTAAAAGTTGACCGAGAAGATGAATACCCTAAAAATGGTTAATGGGCTTGAATAGATGAGAATGATCAATTTACCTACGTATAAAGATGATGATTTCCCAAAAAAGTTTAAAATTCCAGAATTCAAGAAATATGATGAGATCGGCTGCCTGAAGCTCCACACTAAGTTGTATATCAGAAAGATGGGAAAATACACGAAGTATGATAAGGTGATGATCAAAATCTTTTAAGATAGCTTGACTGGGCCCGCCTTAACTTGGTATGCCTAATTGGACTTGAACGAGATCAATACATGGGATAAGTTAGCCCTACAACCAGTACAAGTTCAATATCGAGGTGGCCCCATCCATGTGGGATTTGACTAATCTACGAAAGGAGCCTAACGAAAGCTTTAAGGAGTATGCTCAGAGATGGAGGGGTATGACGGCTAGGGTGACTCCATCATTTACAAAAAAGGATTTGACATTTGCCTTTATTAACACTCTCGAAAGCCCGTATTACCAACACTTAGTAGGACACCCTGCCTCTAACTTTACAAAGAGTGTGGCCTCAAAGTGCCAAATTGAGGAAGCTATCACTATTGGAAGGCTCCTTAATCCTAAAGTAGCTGAGAAGAAGACGCCTCCCACGAGATTTTCCAATAAAGCCAAATAAGCTACAATAAGCGTTGTCAATACTGGCAACCTTATTAGATCTACAGCTCCGATAGCCATGATAGGAGGATCTAATCCCCCACCGAATCCAAATCAGAATAACTGCCTATAAGGGAGACAATTTACTCATATCTCCATTCCTTTAAGCCATGTTTTTATACGACTAAGGAAGGAGAATCTCTTAACGTTTGAAATAATGAAGGAGGGACAAAGACCAAGAGACTACAACCTATAGCTCCGTTGCAATTATCATTTGGGGCAAGGTGGGGGCATTCTATAGACTAATCTCAAACATAAGATCCAAGATCTTATTGATGCCAAGTGGGTTTAATTGGACTTCATTCAAACTCCTGCTCCTAACGTGGGTAATAATCCTCTACCGGATCATGGACGCTCAATCAATATGATCATCGCTAAAGCATCTGAACCGATATTGTAGATTTTTTATGAGGTCAGCATGATTGAAATATTAAGACAGGGAACACGAAGTCGCTTAAAACAACCTAAGCAGCAAATTGGAATGTTGGGGTTAAGATATGAGCCCACTAAAGAAGAGATCCAAGAAATGAAGGCCAAAACTAGAGGCAAGAGAGGAGATCACCTGTACCATGCTCTTATGGATTTTCCATACATCCGTTAGACATTCCTAATACCAGTTTGTGTTCAAGAATCTAAAGTAGCTAGTTTATCCAAGGCTTTGGCTCAGCAATGTAGCATCAGTCTAGACGAGAAGAAAGATATTAGTGTCCCAGTTTTTTTATGCAACTAGTTTTTCGTTCCTATCAATAGGTCTCTTTATAAAAGCAATGTTATATCAATTAGGAGTATTCAATTTTAATAATTAATCTGATTAGTTAAGCCCTATTTCTTTTAGATAATTTGAATTCATTCAATAAAATTAGTTCCTTTCTTTCTTTCAATTCTTCTTTGTTATTTACTCATTATCCTTTTGCCTTTTTTTCACTCTTTATATCCGATAAAAACGATAAACATAATGGATATCTCGTGCTTGTAAATGATGAAAGTACTAATATCACCTTCGACCTTACTAAGTTGGACGTTGGAGATGATATTGAAACTCCAAGTGAAATACAAGAGAGTTAGCATTGATTTGAATAGGGGAAAGTGATTATTGATGAATTGATAGTTGCGATTAACTTAAGGACAAAAGAGAATTCGCGAAACTTGAAAATTAGGAGTAATCTAGTAGATGATTAGAAGTAGGAGTTATCAGATTTATTATTAAAATACCTAGATATATTTGCTTGGTCCTATGAGGACATACTTAGTTTGGATTCATCAATCCTAATTCACAAGTTGCCAACAAGAGAAGATATTAAACCGAAAAAGCAAAAGCTTAGGTGATTTAAGCTAGATATACCCCATAAAATAAAAGAAGAAGTAAAAAAATTACTGAAAGTCAAGTTCATAGAAGTGTTAGATTACCCTAAATGAGTAGCCAATGTGGTGCCAGTGTTGAAGAAAAATAGAAAAGTTAGAGTATGTGTGGACTTCCATGATTTAAACCAACCAACACCGAAGGATAACTTCCTTTTACTACACATTGATGTATTGGTGGACAATATAGTCGGAAATCATCTTTTCTTATTTATGGGTGGTTTTTCAAGATATAATCAGATTAAGATGACAGAAGAATAAAAAATCAAAACTACCTTCGTTACCAGTTAGGGAACGTTTTGTTATTGCGTAATGCCTTTCAGGTTGAAAAACGTTGGGGCAACTTATCAGTGTGCTATGGTAGCTCTATTTCATGACATGATGCATCGAGAAATCAAAGTTTATGTAAATGATATGATTGCCAAATCCAAGAAGGATGAGAATCATGTTGATATTTTGCATAAGTTGTTTGAGTAGTTGAGGAAGTTTCAACTAAAGCTGAATTTAGAAAAGTACACCTTTAGAGTAACTTCAGGCAAATTGTTGGGTTTTGATGAAGATTGGGTCAAGAACCAAGAATGGGTACTCGGGATTTAAGTGGGTATGAAGAATAAGAAGTAAGATGAGAGGTTTTGATGGTGCATGTAAATGGATATAACACACCAAGACACAAACACTATTAGGGGTTTGAGCTTGAAATAAAGTTCGATACAACTTACGAACACTAAATGTCACTCGGGATTTAAATGAAGGTTAGATGCGACTCACTAACCAACTCAAATTAAGGGGTTCGTCACAATCTTAAGGACAAGATTGATATGAATGCAAGGAAGATTAAAGAGTTTAATCAACAATCAATAATCCGATAAAACAAGGTTTAAGAGCTGAAGTATAATTTTGTTCAGAAAAAGGAATATCCTTCACTGTCAAATCTATCTATGTATATATGTATTAATTATAAATGTTGTTATTTATAGCAAGTCTTAAAACCTTAGTGGCAAAACTGTAAATAATGTATGATGCCTTAAATCCTAAAGAATTGGGCTCATAAATAAAATAAGACAAACATGTACAAGAATAAAAAACTATACGTTTTACAGGGAAAGTCGATATGTAGTCATTCGGCATGTCCTAGAAGGAGCAGGATTTGAATAAGGTGGGGTCGGCAATTGGATGTTTAGGTTCAGGAAGGAGTCTTTGAAGTCTTGCATTACTTAGCCGAGATACTAAAGAGGTTGGCTCATACTTGCCGAGTCTTGGAATTAGTCAGCACTAGTCTCTTTGTGCTGTGCCGAATGGTTCTTTGGGTTTGAATGCTAGGCTGTATAGCCTCTTGGCTTCTCAACAGACAACAGACTTGGTGCTGAGCAGATCCTTTTACTCCTTTCATCCCTCTAGTACTTACTCAACCTCAGTAAGAGTTAATTAGTGTTAGCTTAGGACAGGTTGGCCTCGACTGGGATATAGTCAGAGGCTGATTCCTATTAGGTTTCATAGTCAATAGAAAAGGAATCGAGATGGACCCGGACAAAGTTAAGGCAATCGTAAATATGCCTACACTGAAGATTGCAAAAGAAGTATGGGGATTGTTGGAGAGGTTGAATTACATTGCTTGGTTTGTATCATAGCTAACCACTAAATGCAAGCCATTATTCAAACTTTTAAGGAAGAATGTAGCGATAGAATAAGATGAAGAGTGTGAATAAGCATTTGTTGAAATCAAGAAATATCTCATGAATCCTCCGATACTAGGTACTCCTACACTAGGAAGGCCATCAATTCTCTACTTGACCATCCTTCCTGAATCGATGGGATGTATACTGGGGCAGAAAGATGAAATAGGCAAAAAGGAGCATCCTTTATATTACCTAAGCAAGAAGTTTACATAAGGTGAACGGAAATACTCAGAGGTGGAAAGAACGTGTTATGCCTTAGTATGGATAATGCACAGGCTCAGGCAATATACTCTCTATTACTCAGTGGAGTTATTGACAAAACATGATCCGTTGAGGTATTTAGCAGAAAAACCGGCATTGACCGGGAGAATATCGAAGTGGCAAGTGTTGCTCTTTGAGTTTTATATCAAGTATGTGAGTCGGAGTTCAGTTAAAAGGCAGGCAATGGCTGATCAATTGGTAAAATACCCACTAAAAGATGAAGATGATGGTTTGGAAGCTTAGTTTCCAAATGAAAATGTGATGGTGGCAAATGAATTGAAAAGTGAAAAACCGAAATAGATAATGTATTTTGATGGAGCAGCTAATGTGTTCGGATGTAGAATAGGAGTAGTATTGGTATCACTTGAGAGTAATCATTTCCCTATAGTAGCAAGGTTAACATTTCCATATACAAACAATATAGTAGAATATGAGGCCTGCATTTTGGGGCTCAAAATCGCGTTAGACATGGGAATACAAAAGCTTAAAATATAGAGATATTATTCTCTTATAATTCTCCAGATTCTGGGAGAATATAAGACAAAAGACAAGAAGTTGATACCTTATCATGAGCATTTAGCAAGCTGATTGAAAGATTCCAAGAAATTTCATTCACTTATATTCTAAGAATCTAAAATCAATTTGCTGATACACTGGCCACATTAGCATCAATGGTGAAAGTCACAGATGGGATAGAAATTCAATCCCTGAAAATTGAGGTAAAGGAAAGACCGGCTTTTTGCTTGACCGTTGAAGAGAAACAACAAAAGAAGTCCTAGTATTATGATATTAAAAAGTTACTTCAAACAAGTATGTTCCTTGATGAAGTTGATAGAAAAGATAGAAAAGCTTTAAGGAGATTGACTGCTCATTTCCTGTTAAGTGGAGCTATGTTGTATAGAAGATTACTTGATATGACATTGTTGAGATGTATAGATGAAGAAGAAGCTGAGAAAATAATGAAAGAAGCATAAGGGAGTCTGTAGTTCTCATATGAACGGGTATATGTTAGCTAGGAAAATCATGAGGATGAGATATTTTTAGATGATGATGGAATTAGATTATATCAAGCACGTAAGGTATTATCATCTATATTAGGTATACGCTAACAAAATCAATGCTTCACCCTAAAAATTACATGTATTGGTGACTCCCTGGCCTTTCTTGATGTGGGGGATGGATATGATCAATCCAATTTCACCAACAGCTTCAAATAAGCACAGATTGATTCTGGTCGCGATCGATTATTTTACTAAGTGGGTGGAAGCAGCGTCATATGCTACAGTGACTAAAGGAGTGGTGGTTAGATTTCTGAAAAGAGATATCATTGCGAGATACAATACACCCTAGTCTATTATTACAGAAAATGGGTCAAATTTGAACAACAAGCTAATGGCTGAAGTATATAACCAGTTTAAGATGAATCATAGAAACTCGACTTTGTATCGACTTCAGATAAACGAGGCAGTTGAAGCTATTAATAAGAATATCAAGAGAATCATTAAGAAGATGGCGATCACTTATAGAGACTAGCACGAGATGCAACATTTTGCTCTCATGGCTTACAAAACCTTAGTTAAAACCTTTACAAGTGCAACACCTTATTTATTGGTATATGGACCTAAAGCGATGCCATTGATAGAAGTAGAAATACTTTCATTCCAAGTGCTGGCGAAAATTCAGCTCAATGAAGTAAAGTGGGTGAAAAAGCAAATGGAGCATTTGAACCTCTTAGATGAAAGGAGGCTTACTATGATATGTCATTGTCGGTGTTACCAACAGAGGATGATCCAAGCCTTTAACAAGAAAGTATACTCGAGGTACTTCAAGGAAAGAGACTTGGTGTTGAAGAAAGCATTGCTAAATGTAAAAGACATTAGGGGCAAATTTGCTCCAAATTATGAAGGCCCTTATGTGGTAAAAAGGGTATTATCGGGTAGTGCATTATTATTAATAGAAATTGATGGCCCAAAATTAAGGGGACCTGTGAATTCAGATGCTGTCAAATTTTATTATCTAAGAAAACTGAGTTCAATAAAGATTCCAATTTTTCTTGAGAATTTTTTGTGGTTAATCTTTCATCGTTTACAAGTAATGTTGATATCCATAAATGTTCTCGAATTTAGATAGTCATTGACCGACAAACACTTCATCAATAAATACTTGTATTTCGTATTTCTTAGCTTCGTATACTTAAACACTAAACACTTATCGATGAATTTGAGTCACCATATAAATTGAAATCAAATGTTCTTAATAATTTAATCTAGTTTTTCGAAAAGAGATTTATTTTGCAAGAATCAAAAGGAGGTCGAAATTGAGACCTTATGATGGTAAAAGAAGAATCGAGACATGAGCATGGTACAACAAAAAGACTCATTAGCAAAGTTTCAATCATAAAGAAGAAGAAGGAGAAGAAGAAAAAAGAAGCAAGCACAATCTTGAGGAAGTACTTTGGTGATATTTTGCTATCTGAATGAGTAAATATTGGGAGTCAATATGAGGTATGCTGATTGATTGCTATCTGCAAAATTCTCCATTCCTAGGTAAAATGATTCTAAAGTCTTTGAAAGAGATATCTATGACAATTTAGAATTTTTTTGAAAATCTCGAATAGATCTATCCTCTTCAAATCATCCATCAAACCAAAAATAAGTTAATTAACCTTCAATGGTTTTGCCCTATCCCTTTAAGATATGCACCTTGTTTTTTGCCCTACCCTTTCAAGATAAGCACCCTATCTTTTACCCTGTCCTTTCAAGACAAGCTCCCTTTTATCCCGTCCTTTCAAAACAGGCCTTTTAATGACTTGCCTTATCCTTTCAAGATAAGCACCCTAGTTGTTTGCCTTAATCCTTTCAAGATAGGTACTCTAGTCGTTTGCCCTATCCTTTTAAAATAGGCCATTTAAATCTTTAGCCCTATCATTTTAAGATAGACCCCTTAACCTTTTGTCTTGTCCTTTTAAGACAAGATCTTTTTTGCCCCATCCTTTTAAGACGGGCCTCCTAATCACTTGCCCTATCCTTTTAAGATAGGTACCCTAGCTGTTTACTCTATTATTTCAAAATAGGCCTCTTATTCTTTAGCCCTATCCTTTCAAAATAGGCCTTCTTATTTCTTTACATTGTCTTTTCAAGTTGGAGTTCCTGTTCCTTTGCACCATCCTTTTAAGATGGATTTCCTATTCCTTTACCTCGCCCTTTCAAGACAGGCTATTTATTCTTTATATTGACTTTTCAAGTCGATATCGTTCTTCAAGATAAAGCATGGCCTAGCTGACTATTCAAGTCAGTAATCCTTACTCTATTATCTTTTATCTTTGTATCGAGGTTCTAATTGAACTTTACTACAAAAAGGGTAGCTATAGATATCTCATTTTTGCCAATACTATTTTAGTATTTTTATTAGGCCAGGTTTTAAAAAAAATTAAAAAATAAATAAATAAAATAAAAAGAAAAAATGAAAATAAAATAATAAAAAAATAAAAATTGAAAAAATAATAAAAATAAAGTGTTAAGTCGTATTGAGTTTAGTCGAGTCGTTTAAGGTCGAATTAGATAATAATGTACATTTGATTTAGTAAATTCTAAGTTATTAAATACTTGGGCTTCATTGAAATATTTTTTAGTCTAATCTAATATAAAGTGAATTTTTATCTAATTTATATTGGGTTAAAATACACTTAGCATTTATTAAATGGGTTATTGAGTTAAATCAAGTTAGACTGAGTCAGGCTCAAAAGATAAAAAGCTCAAATTAAAATAGGGTTTTTAGAAACTAAATTGAATCTTCAATAAATCTAAATCGAGGATTAACGTATCTTTCATATCTTAGACTTATGATCGTATCTTTCGTATCTATGGTTTTTTAAGATTAAATCTATATTTAAAAAGATACAAAAGATTCAATTATGTGGCTTATAAATAGTAGTTTGACAATAAAGTTTGAATACATTTTCATAATTACACACCCCACACAGTCACAAAAATAAAATAAAATAAAATAAGATTACATGACCCAACACCCAATCCAAACACCAGCTTACGACTACGATCTTCACTCAATCACTCACTGCTGAACACGTCAACCCACACATACACTAACATTCATGACTGACACTAGCAGCATACATACTGCCTTAACGTGCTGACTAAACACAGCCACATCCTGACAACGCCATTCGATTACACTCATTACACGCCACACTACAGTTGCATATACATCCACACTCACCAAACATTGACATATTGCACGAATACACTCAATTACCTTACACACATTCTCACCTACAAAGTCAATATACCGTCCCTTCACTCACACTTCACCGCTCCTAACATACATGCCCCATTTACGTCCTTTGAACATGCTAGCACATTCACCACAACTCATACGCCACTTACACAATCGAACACTTGATCACACATTAATCTGACACTCATACTAATACACAGCAATACCCTTCCCCCCGGCAGACAGGCATGACAACTCATACATAATCGTACCTTGCATACATACATATACAATCGGTCACTAAAGCACGTTGTCTACGGTCACACACGATTACTGCTGTGTACGGTCACAATGCACTGCTACCATGCATGATCACGATCCATTACTGTACGCATTGACTAATACATACATCGAGCACACGAACGTAGTCTAGACGATTATGACACAATCAACACTAATATGCCAATCATGCGCCACTCAACTCATTTAAATAATAAAGATATTATTATTTTATTTAATAATTTATTTTGTTTTTATTTATTTAGTTAATTAATTTTGCTAATTTGTTTTCTTTAGCGTAGGTTTTTTTAGATATTTTTAGTCATATCATTTGCTATATATTTTTTAGATAATTTGAATTTTTTTAATAATTTAGTTAGATTGCATTTTTTTGAAAAGTCGTGTATTTTTTCTCCGATATTTGTATCTTTGGAGAAGATACATATCTTAGTATATCTTGCATATAGAGTTTAAAAAATATTTTTTCACACGTAGTAATTTAAAAAAAAATAATAAAAAAAATCTTAACTGGAGTTTTAAAAAAGATTTAGTTAGTTTGGTTTTTTAAAAATAGATTCATGAAAGTAGATCTTTTAAAGTTTTTTTTAAATAAATGTAAATCTAGCTCAATTTAAAAAAAAAAATCCACTCACTAAATATTTTATAAAAAAAAAACTATTTTGGTTTGATCCCAACTAGTAGGTAAGTAGGTATCATTGGGACAACAATATAAAATTTTTTTTTTCTTTTTCCTTGAAAATTCATAATAATAAAAATTCATTTTAGTTATATTTCGCATATCTGTATATATTTTAGTATTTTTAGAAAAATTATAAAAATAAAACCTATTAATTAATTTATTTATTTTTACATGGTAACTTAGTCTTAATAGAATAGCCTTTGAATCTAGTTTTTTCTAGTTAATTTTCTAAAATTATTTTTTAAGAAAATTCACATATTAGTGGCCAATTTAGGATTTTCCTACCTGAAAACCCTAATTTTATCTTTTACTAGTTTAACTGGATGACGACTCCAATTTTTTTAAAAAGAAAAATATTTCCTTAGTTTAATATCAAAAAATTTATATTAAACGAGTTGGGCTTAATATGAGTTTCATTAAGAAAAACCAAAATAAAGTTCAACGGTGAATACCCTTAAGGTCGGCCGTTTTTACACTTTACGCATTTTTCTCTCTTGACTCTTACAAATTGCTTTGCTCTTTAATATTCTTTCTCTTTTTCTCTCGCTTTCTTCAGTTGCTTTCATCAACACAACCATATCACAATCTAGCAATTCAAGTTTGACTAACTGAGATCTTACATCTTTCGAGTCTAAAGCAAGCAGGGAACCTCTTCTCCCTTCAACGACGGTAGGCAAGCCTTCTTTAGCATCGATGTAAGTAAAAGATGAAGCTATAAGGGATGTGGAAATGGAGATTGATAGGGTGGTGCTTATTAATGTCATTCCTCCTAATGTATACCCTCTTTGTAGGGTAGATGAAGAATCGCTTATTAATTTATTTGACAATTTAGAGACTGGTGTAGGGCTAAATGGTTGTATTAGCAACTGTAAACCGTCCGATGTAACTTATTGCTTAAAAAATTATTTCGGAGGAAGCTCTATTAGAATGGCACTCCAAGTGTCAATTGTAAATAAAAGGGTTACTCTCCTCTCTAGGAGGCACTTCGTCGTCTATGAAAGTGTTTCAAGTTTGAGATGCGTCTCCCTTTCACCAAGTTTGAGAAGAAGTTCTTTTGTTACCATCGAGTCTATCCTGTCTAGATTCCTCCCAACATATGGAGAATATTAGGGTCATTTTAGGCCTTATGCAAGTGCTTGATAGTTCGAGCGACTCTGCAATTATTTGACTACTTTATAATAGTACGATCATTTCTACTGTTTGTTCTTCTTTCAAATTCCCTCCAATCTTCAACACTTTGGGGTTTTCATTAATCCCAACATTAACTGTCTCGATTGGCTCGTCAATGGAAATTCTACTCATTTCATGTCTTTGCCAACTCTCTTGCATGTTATTATGGTCATTGATATTTGATAAATGTAAATTACTTTACATTTTCAAGGCATGTTTAAGTACAGAATTGATCATAAATGTGATTTAATTCTTTAGTTTTGAGTACTTGATTGTACAAAATATTGGTTTCAGGTAAATTACGTGTAAGGAAATGAAATATACATGAGAACAATGACTTTTTAGTCAATCACAATCATGAGGAGAAGAAATCAATAAATTAGTATCAAGAAGTATCAATTACGAGCATGATAATGAAGTAATGAAGAATCCAACCCTGATCATGTCCTCAATCACGGCCGTGATCTAGAAAGTATTGATGATCTCCCTATCAATCACGGTCATGCTTGTATAGTAAGAAGCTGATCATGCTCTCAATTACGAGCATGATGAGATATAAGTAAACGACAAGGGGTTCACGGCATTCATCATGGCCGTAATTAGTGAAAAATATTGTTTTCTAAGGTTATCACTCCCCAAGTTACAGGCATGATAGATGGGGCACAACTGTTCTTTTCAACCTTTTCACATGAATCAGTACGTGAAAAATATCAAGGGGTATCTTAAAGAGGTAGATTCAAGTTCTTTAACGGGGAGAATATAAAAAGACCGCAACTTATGGAGAAAAGGACATCATTTTTAGAGATTATTTTGAAACATCAACTCATAATAATATCTAATCATTCATATTTATACCAGTGTGTTTTTCACTTACAATATAGTTGTCTAGATGTTTTATCATACATTTTTCTCGGAACGACTTGAGAGGGACGACGAGATTTCATTGTTGTACGTTGTAAAGATTTCTACAATGAAATTAAAACAAAGTTGTATTTCTTATTATCTCATGTTAATTTCATTGTTATTTTTGCATTGTGTTTATACATTTTATTCTTTTATCATGTGTAAGTAGTACGTTAAGGCTTACTACATCACTTAGTATGATCAATTGCTTAGAAAAGTAGTTCCTTAATACATGTTAATTCCAATGAATTGCGCTTAATGAATCTAAGTATAGTATAATGCATGACGTCGATTTAGGCTAAATTTCAATAGAATATGTCGAGAGACAATTCTATTGAATAAATTTAGTTTATCGGAACAACTTACTCTTGATAATAGAGATATTATTAGGAAAGCTGTTGCATCCTTAGGGGAATTAATATATTAACAGGACATTAATGCGATTCGAGTTGGCTATTAATTAGGAAGAGATTCCAATAGATACGATTAGGATTAGAAGTAAGTAGTTCTGAGAAGAATACTTACACACTAAAATTTCCTGCAAATAACAAGTGTTAGGATAAAAAGTATTTTGATAATATTATGCTAAGTAATGAAGTAAGTTTGCATGTTAAATGTGTTGTTTGTAATTGTTTCTGTAACCATTGAGTTAGTGGTATTAATTTGTAGATTAGTGTAGTTTAGTTAACAAATTAGAGTCTTAATAGTTGATCACTTGATAAACTGGACTACTAGATAATAGGAAGAATTTTGAGTACTAGTGTTTGAGTCATTTTCCCAATAAAGACGACCCTATACTCATCTGTGCTGTAAAACGATAGGTATACTTGCCTGTCGAACTGAGTTAAGGATAGAATATAGGTTTGTAAATTATAAAACTCAGAAGCTCTAATTAGAGGCGAATAACATCACTCACAACGACTAACCTAGTAGGGTCAGAAGTGATATCAATATTTTCATCACTTATTTGCACGACTTATCCCTAGCTTTTATTCAAAGCATTGGATTTAGGCCAAAAGTATGTAAAGAAAAGAGTGTAAGTAAATAAAAAAATGGAGAGAATGAAGATCGATTTTTATTAGAGAAAATTCTTTCAAGTACAGTATTATAGAGCATTGGTAATTATTACAAAACTTAATGAAATACTAAACCGTAATTCATCTTTTACCCTAGAGAAGACTTATCGTTATTCATAAGGACGGAGAACCAATTATTCAAAGGCTGGAGCTTGTGGGATGGGCTTATCATCTTATTCTTGCTGGAGGTGTCCTCTTTGGTAGGTTCTGAAGTTTAAACATTAGCCTGGATGAAAGTCTCTGTTAATGGTGGAAAGGTCATTGGGGCGTATATAATCTGTCATCTCTCTTGCACTTCGCTTGTATATTTCACAACTCTTCCATTAGGGTTGGGACGTAACTAAGCCCATAGGTGCCGAACTACCCTTCTTTAAATTTTGGCTTCTCATTCTTCCCTTGCTTGGTAATCATACACACTTCTTTGAACATTTAGAGGCTAAAGTTCTCTTTCTCCTCAATGCCAAATGTAGGGTATAGCCATTTCTTTATATATTTCATAATCTTGGTCACCTAGAATCGTTATGACCTGACCATTTGAGATTAACTTAACCTTTTGATGTAGACTTGAAGGTATGGCCCCTACTGAATGTATCTAGGGTCTTCCTAATAAAAGGTTAAAGGTTGAAGGTCTTTGGGATGTCTAGAACTTGAAAGTCTATGGGTTAATATCAACTGGTAAGTGAATCTCACCAATAATTTCTCTTCTAGATCCGTTAAAAGCCTTAACTGTCGTTGTACTTGGCTTAATTGCAGTTGCATGATGCTTAATAGATCTAGGGTTGCAAGAGGGTAGACATTCAATGACAATTTGTTGTCAATGAGGACTCTTGCTATGATAATGTTATTTATCTTACTATTATGAAGAGAGGCTTAGTGTGTTGATTACCTTCATCTCCTAACAATTTAATGGAGATAGAAATCTGACCCATGGTGAGTATGAAGTTAGCGATTGATCCCATCTTCTCCACTAATATTTCAGGAAGGACTTTGACCTCCTTTAGAGTTCTGAATAAAGCTTCCCGATGCGATTCCAACCCCATGAACAGACTCATAAGAGATATTTATGTTAAAGTCTTAACAAGTTGAACCATTATCTTATATTCATTAGACTTGATCGTTTTAGTTAAGGCAAACAATCCTTCCTCATATTCAGTTGGTTTGTTGCTTAGTCTTTCTAGTACAGTCTTCTTTTTTTATCTTCTTTTGGGTCATAAATTCTACTGGAGCGAGTAATCCCCCCTACGAGTGAACTTGATTACCCTTGATTTATCGCTTGGTAGTTAAGAGGGACAATTTTATAACTTTCAAGGGCTAAGGGCACATGGAAGGTGTACCTTTTAGTTTTAGAGCTTGCTTCTATTCCTGTTTGTAGAATTTATAGACCTTAGGGTCTCGGTTGGAACCGATCATGTTGACGGTAGGATCTAAGTCGTCAAATATCACGTTAATGATGGGGCTATGATTGATTAGGGGGTTGTTATTGATGTTTGGAATTGGAGTCATCTCAAAGTCTAGTTAGACCGTACCTTTATCAATTAAGTCTTGAATTTTCTTCCTTAAGCTCTAACACGAGTAGGTTGAATGGTCTCCTTACCCTAAGTTATATTGACATTTGGCATTGGGGTAAAAAACCTTTAGCTTATACCTTTCACTAGGAGGCTTAAAATGGATCAAATTATCTTTTCTTAATTTTTCAAAGACTTGGCTAAGAGAAATTGGTATCTTAGTGAACTGTTTCTGAACCCTGTTGACTTGTAGCTGACTTCGAAATTGTCGTTGCATTAGTGGGGGTTTTGTTTAGAAGGAGATTGGGGTATTGGGCTTGGTATTTGAATTTACCATGCCGACAGTTGCTTCTTTGGGCTTGCTAGTAATGGACTTTGCAACAGGTGCCCTTTTACCTAATGGTTCTTGTAATTTACCGAAAGCAACGACATTTTTAATCTGGCACCTCGCTACTACTATCTCTGCAAAGTTAAAGGAGGCTTACTAGATCAAGTGAGAGAAATAGAGCCTCTTAAGAGTATTGATGAAAGCTGAAGTTAGCTCTTTCTCGATCATGAGGGTAGATACGCTTGTAGCTAGGGATCTCCACCTCTAAGCATACTCTTTGAATGATTCATTGTGCTTCTTTCTCAAGGTGACCAAGTCCATTATGGTTAGTGCCATTTCAACATTGAATTTATATTGTTCATAGAATGCCCCAGCCAACTTTTCCTATGTGTTTACCTGGTTCAAGTCTAACAAGGCATACCAAGTTAAAGCAAGACCCGTTAAGCTATCTTGAAAAGTTTGCACCATGAGATGATCGTATTGCACATACTTACCCATCTTGCATACGTATAACCCGGTATGCAGTTTAAAGTAGTCGGTTTCTTTATATTTCTCAAAGTCAGGTACCTTGAAATTAATAGGGAAGCTTATGTAGTCATAAGTTGAGAAATCTGTGATACTAGCCTGCTCGAAACCATCATAACCTTCAAGCATTTTCATTTTTTCAATGATTTGCTAGGTCAATCACCTTTCTAATTCTTTCAATTAGTCTTGGTCAACTTCTAGCTTCAAGTTGACTGAGAATGAGTAGGTGTTGGGATCAAAAGTTGGATTGATCTTCGGATAGACCCCTTCCACTTCAAAGGATTCAAAGGCTAGGTTGACTTTAAGATAGCCTTCTTCTGCATTAAGGGGTGAGTTTCGGTATTCTTTCCATATTGAGCCTTGGGGCCTTCCTCATTTGATGGTGCTGTAGATCTAAGTAAACAATGCTGTCAACAAGGAAGTTCAATTGGTTTGCAATTTTTCCTATTGTTCTTTCTAAGGAGCGGAACCTTAACTTTGTAGGATCAATAACTTCTAGGTTCACATTGTTGTTGTCATTTTTGTTGTTAACGTTGTCATTCCCTTAGCTAACCATTCTTGTATGCGAGTTGGAAGGTTTGGCATTTAAGAGCTATCTTTATGACTTTGTTTAAAATCACTTCTTAATAAGTTAGCACATAAATATTTTAAAGAAACGAGATGAATGAAAAACAAATAAATAAATAAACGTACAAGAATGCGAAGATGTATGGCATACAGATGCAGAGAAACACAACCAACAATTAGCCAGCAAGATGGTGATTTTTTTCATTATTTTGCAACTTTTGGAGTTCCTTCTTAAATGATTTAAAAAAAAAAGGAAAATACATTGTGAAAAAAAAAAAAAGAAAAGTGCTCCTATTCTGGACATTCTTATGAAGCTTGGCCGGTGTTCCCTTCTTACTGGATCCTACTAGTGCTTCTTTCTTCTTTCTCGGTTAAGGTCTTCTGTTTCTTCAAGTTCTTTGAGTCTTCTCTATGTCATGTTCAATTGATGTTCTAAGGCCTGAGAACACTATCTGGATTCCCGAAAGAGATCCTCCCATATGTCGCGCTCTTTATAGATAACTTCTACACGAACTTTTACTTAGTCTATGTAGGTCTTCATTTCAAGGTTTGGCTTAGCTAGTGCGAGTTGTATAACCTTTGGTACTCAATACTAGATCTCCCTGCATTATGGAGTTGATCATATAGATATTTTTTGGTGACCCTATGCTTGTCTACTTCTCCTAGCCACTCTCTCAAATTGATGTTAAGGCCGATAATCCTCGTTTCCCAAAATTGTTTGATTGCTCGGAGTTTGGACATCATTTATAACAGTGAAATCTGAAGGTCCGCATAATCCAAGGTTGTGATATCTAGTGAGGGCCTGTAAACTATATCTTGAATACCCCCAAACTGTCTGATCATATTGTTAAGGTAATAATCTATGCATAATTTCATCCTAATTAGGGGTATTGCTTGGTAATTTTTATAGACTAAGATTACTCTCTTGAAGTTACTCTATCTTGTTCATAAGATATCAGTGACTTGGAAATTTCGTAGCACTTCCATCCAATAGTAAGTGGACTTCTCTTCTGGGAACTAAATCTTGTCGACAAAAGAGTCCATCAAATCAATATTATAGGCGAAGTCTCCTCGGATCAGATCAAGCCCATAACACTTTATGTAGCTCACAAACCAAACTATTAGTAGTGACATATTGGTCTTCAGTACACCATTATTTTTCTCTTTTAAAATATTAAGGCTTTTAATTTGTTCTGCGAGGAGGGTCGGGACATATGATTTGCCTTTAAGGAACTGCCCCTTAATTTAGCTGCCTTAAAATGAATGAGGAACTTTCCATTAGAGAATAGGAGAGTCCCAAATATAACTAGGATAAAAGCCCTTATTCTATTATGTTCCCAGTCTTTGGGATTGTTACAAAAGATGCCCTACTTATTGGATTTAGGCTCAATGGTGAACTAGGCTTTCAGGTCTTCTAACTTAAGGCAGTTTCCATTATAGCTTTTTAGAGCTTTGTTTACTTTAATTTTTTGGATCTTGAGGAATTTTGAAAACATATTCACTGGGTTAACTTCCAAATTCAAAGTGTATATGTTCTCCATGGATGGGGCTTGAAGTAATTGGGTATACTCTTCAAACATTGGATTGATTAAGTGAGGCCCAACCCAAAAAGCTACTTCCTTGGGTTCCCAGAAGTTGATTAAGGCCCTGATTAGATTAATCTCGATTTTTATGCTAGGAAGTGATAGAATGGGTCTGATCTTGTTGGTGATGATTTCCTATTCCCTTGGATTGAAGTATTGAAACTACTAGTCTAGAGTGAGCTTAAGGTTGATGGGCTTATCAACATACTCTTCTCTGAAGTGGATGAAGTTAGATGAACAGGCCATTTATTAAGCTAAATTACAAAGAAAAACATGTTACAAGATTGAAAGACTATTATTTACAGTAAACAAGACCTATTTACAACAGTTCCATGCTTACAACATGTTAAAATTACAAGGGAAATCAATGAAACTTTGACCTATTATATCTTTTCATTCCCATCTTGCCTGGTTATTTGTTGGTTCTGAATGTCATGAATGCATAAAGGGTAGGTTCTAAAGGTCCTTTAGCTTATGCGACCTTACTTGTTAAAGAACACTTTCATTGGTCGCATCAAGCTTAAGTAAGGGTGGCCTAATCAATTCTGAACAGTGGTTACAACATAGCACTCAGAACCTATACAATGGTCCCCTCATCCTAGGATCCTAATACGGTCTAGGTTTGATCGTTTCTATCACACATTTATGGTGTAGATAGTAAATTTCTCTCCCCTAACAATTTAAATTAAAGATAACCTTACAAAAATGTTAGTACAAAATAAGAACAAACAACTAAATTACAGTTGGTAAGGTAATTTCAAAAAAAGCTAATTCTTAATTTGGAAAGTCAGATGGCTAACCTTCTTAACGTCTGCAATGAAGTTGCCAAGTTGTCGAGACTAATTTTTTCTAGTTTTATAAATTATTCTTTTTTAAATCAATTAATATTAAACCCTATCTGTTTAATACTGACCATCGACTAAGGTTTAAAAAAAATCGTTTTTTTTTTTAAATTCACCCCATCGGAGTCGAGAAAAAGGAGTTAAATTATAATCAATTGGGTGAATTGATTATAATTTAGCTACTAATCTTTTGATAAAACCGATTTATAAAACGGTTTTAAAAACTAGAAAAATCGAGTCTAAGGGTTAAGCTTTTTAAACCCTTATGAGTATCATTAATTTTCCAAATTTAGATTTAATATTTTAAAATGACCTTTCAAAACTATCGTAAAAAGGAACTTCAATCATTAGTTAACGAATTAGACTAATTTGAATAATTTAAACTAAAAATGGAAAATAGGTATTTTTGTTTTTTACATCACCCCAGAGGTGCCTACATACCTATTATTTGGGATCAAATATATGTAGTTCTTTTTAAAAAAAAAAAAAAACTTTATCATATTGGATTCATTTTAATTTTGAAAACAAGTCGAGTTTACGTTTTTAAGTAGATTCGATTTTATTAAAAAAGATCTAAATGGTCCTAAATCGAGGTTTTATTAGTGGAAAGTTAAAAAAAAAAAGGTCTTAATTTGAAAGGATCATTTACTTTTATTTATTTTAGAAGAACCTATTTTTCTAAGTGTCAAAAGGATTTTTATTCACTATCCTATTTATTTATTTTATTTTTATTATTTGTTTAGTTATTTATTTTTCATTTTATTTTATCTATTTCTATTTGTTCTTTAATCAAAAATAAAAAATAACAATAAACTAAGTTTTTATTTCCTTTTCTTTTTCTCTTTTTTTTTTCTTTAGTGTCTTTTTTTATATAATTACAATTACAAAAGAAAAATGAATACGTAAATAAATAAATAAATATAAAAACCAAAACAATCCAAACCAAAGAAATATATGCAGATCAAAACTTGAGCGGGCTTTGGGTTAATTCAATTGAGGTTGGGTCGGGTTGGCTAGATCGGGTTGGTCCCAAGTCTTCTTCAACAACATTGGCTCAAAGGTGGTGATTTAAGGCGATCTTATGACCAAAATGAGTGGGGGAAAGTTCTTTTATGAATTTCGGATAGGAGTTAGGGGGGGTAGGATTGATGTTGCGGTTAGTGGAGTCAGTTTAGGTAATAGTTGAGGTGGCAGCCGACAGTAGTGGTTAAGGTTTCAGCTTAGGGTGTTAGTTGAAGGTAATGGAGGTACGGTGGAGCTCGTAGCTAGTAGCATTAGAGAGCTCGTGCTGTGGGGAGTCTAGAATAGAGCTAGAGTTACTCGAGATTGGCTAGAGAGAGAGAGTCAAAGAGAGAGAGAGAGAGAGAGCTATAGAGAGATTATGAGAGAAAGTGGTTAGAATCAATTTCTTGTGTCCTTTCGAAGTTCTTTAATGCCCTATTTATATTGGGGAGGGCCGAATCAAGTTTAGTTAGCATGGAAATTTCGAAAATCTCCATTGAATAACCTTACTCGAGATCAAGTCTTTTTTATTTTCAAACTTGATTCTCTCCACGTAATCAGATGAATTTGGACGGGCTTTAGGTTTAATTTAAAACTATGCCACGCACACTATACAATTCCACCATTAATTCAGTGAAATCGTATAGTAAAGGAGGTAAAAAATGACCCCAATCTGAGCTCACGAAGAAGGAAAGAAAAGTGCCAGATTCCATGTTTTTTTTTTCTAAATTTCAAAGGCTAATTCGAATGCCAAAACAAGTGAATCTAATCGAGTTTTTTATATCAATTCAAAGTAAGTTGTATCTATTTTGCAACTTCATCATCAATTTGGTGATATTGCAGCAATAGAAGGATCGAAATCAACATTGAAGTTGATTGATTGGAAAGGAAAGCGTGAGAAAATTTGGGGAAAATGCAAGAAGGGGAGAGAAAGAGAAAGGGAAGTGCTGACGTAGTGCTACATTAGCGGTATCATCCAGTAGCATTGTGCCGCATGTCCTGGTGTGACATGTGGCAGCTGACCTGGTAGTGGCAATTGACGTGTCCAGGATACGTTGTATACCACATGTCATGCTACATAACTCAACACATGGCGCCACGTCAGCTACAACCCAATTAACTTACGTTACGTATCAGGATACGTAGCATAGTGAACCCTTGATATGTAGCGACGTGTTATGTGTTTTGTGAAAAAAGAACAAGAGGCATTTTTGTGCCTTGGGTTAGGTTCGAACCCAAGACCTCCAAGTCAAACCTGATGTCATGTGCAAGTGCTTATCTAATAGGCCATTGGCCTATACCTTATCCAAATGCGCAATTAAATTATACATATAGACTAAGTCAGCTTGAGCTAGATTCAAATCTAAACCTAAGCCTAAGCTTAAGCCTAAACCTAATGGCCCTCCCTTGAAAATTAAAAACCTAAACTATCTTATTATAATTTAACATCATTTTCTAAATTTCCCTAAAATCCTCTATTTTTCCTAATTTTTCCATTTTTTGTGACTTTTCCAATTTTTTGTATTTTTTCTAAATTTTCTTATTTTTTGTAATCTCTTAAATTTTATACTTTTTTGTATTTTCTAAATTTTCATATTTTTTTTGTAATTTTTCTTTTTTCGTTTTTTGTATTTTATTTTATTTATTTATTTTTTTCTATATTTCTTAAATTAGGATGACTTACCCTATCCTAAAAATTTTGAATAATAAAGGGTAGAAGGGGGGGAGTAAAAATGGGGTATCTACAATAATGAGGGGCTTCGTATCTTTATGATGGTGATCTTCTTAGAATTAGCTTTAATGTTACATGAGTGACTATTGAGCTAAGAAATTTACAGGAGGCTACCTAAAAAATACATTTTTGGGGGGTTCAATTTCATGTAATATGTTCTCATCTTATCAAACGCTCCTTACAAGTCTTTAATGTGGTCATTGGGGTTACTTGCTTTTGACAATCATGTTATCAACGCACACCTCCATGTTCCATTTGAGTTGAGGCTTGAATAAGTTGGCTACCATCTGATGGTATGTTGCCTTGGCCTTTTTAAGGTGGAAGGGCATTACTGTATAGTAGTAAATGTCGAAGTTTGTGATGAAAGAGGTGTAGACTTCGTATTTTAGGTCCACCTTAATTTGGTTGTAACCAATAAGGTGTCTATGAGCAACAATAAAGCGTGACCCGACATTGTGTCCACCAATTGATTTATTTTTAGGAAGGTAAAACTATTTGTTGGGCATGTTTTATTTAGTTACGTCTAATTTACATACATTTGCCACTTCTCATTCTTCTTTTTTACTAACACGACGTTTGTTAGATAAGTCAAGTACTTTTCCTCCTAGACGAAGCCAGCCTTCAGTAACTTTTGTACCTCCTCCTTGATCACGGCTTGCCATTTTAGGGCAAAATGCCTCTTCTTTTACTTGATAGGCTGGATCTTATCATCAATTTTAAGGTTATGGGTTGCCAACTCAGTTAACATACTGGGTATGTTTGATGGCGACCAAGTGAACCTATCTATGTTAAATCGTAGGGGACAAATAATAACCTCTTTCAACTTAAAAGGCATCATAGTCCCGACCTTTGTAGTATTATTGGAGTTATCATAGATCTATACCTCCTTTGTCTTCTTATCCAGTTGGCCTCTTTCAACCAACTTCTCTTATGGTTTGGTGTCCAACATAAAGACACCGTCTCCTCTGGCTACCTTCATGTAAAGCTCCCTTAAGAGATTATGGTCACATCAGTAGACTTCTACTTCAGTCGGAGTAGGGAATTTGGCCTTCAGATGGAAGGACAATATGATGAACTTCAAGCTAATGAGGCTTAATCGTCCTAAAATCACATCGTAGGGGGGTGGGTAGTCCACCACCATAAACTCTACTAACTACTTAGTAACGTTATTGTTGTCACTGAGTTCTATGTCGAGGGTAATGATGCGCTTAGGTTAGATAGTCTCTCCATTGAAGCTAATTAAGTTATGATGTTACGGCTTCATCTATGTAGGCAACTTCTTTTGTACCTTACCATAAGTATGCTTAAGGAAGATGTCGATAGAGTTGCTAGTATTAACCATAATCTTCAAGACTTTGAATCCTAAGACCCTTGCCCTTGTGACAAGGGTATCTTAGTAAAGGGTATCCACCCCTCAAGATCTTCGACAGAGAAGGAGATAGAGATACTCCACCTCTGCCTCTTCTCCCTTATTAACATCATTTCGAATGGGGCATTAGTTGAGCTGCTAAAGCTCGGCTAGCTCCCTAAGTGAGGTCCCCTAACTATGATGTCAATAACATCATCGGAGGCTTAATTGTTACGACGATTATTATTGTCTTCTTCTCAGGCATGCTTGGTACATTGTCTCTAAGGAGACCTCTTGCTACTATCATTGGCATCAGCGACATATTCCCTAAAGCAGCCTCTTTAGATGGCATAACCCACAGTGCTCTTCAAGTGAAGCACTCATCTATGGTGTGGTTGTAGTTTTCATGGAATTGATAATATTTATTTGAATTTCTATTGCTGAGGTTGCTACTCATTTTAAGGGGTTTCTAGAGCAAACCCTCCCATAGATCTCTATGTATACTTAGCTAAGAGGTCGATTGAGGGGCTTCTGTTGAGAATACGCTAGAATGGGTGGTAGATGCTTGTTGTCTTTGGGGTTTCCCCTATCGAGGTTATTGCAAACCGTGACCAAGAACAAGTAAGGCTGGTCGTTAAATGGGTCCAAGCTTGCAGAAAGCTTGAAAAGAATTGATGGTGAATGTGTGAAAGGACAAACGCGAATGAAGAGTAAGCAAAAACTCACAAGTAGCTCCAATGGATATGATGCACCAATGGAATTTTCGAGAACTTACGACACAACTCGATATGATGTACGAGATGGTCTGGTGAGGTTACTCGTCACTTAGCCTTGTTTAAGGGTTAGGATAAGAGTGATGCCAAAAGTAAACAGGTAGTGTTTATGTATGGAAAGAAAATACTCACGTATGTTAATGATAATCAATCTAATATTTTCAGCTACAAGTATAAGGGGTATTTATACTCAAGAATTTAGGGTAACATGCCTAAAAGGGAAAAGACTAAAAGAGCATTTCCTAAAGAAGTAATGTACAAGATATAAAAGGTTAAAAATGAATATTCAAGGAAAACAATCATTAGTATAACAGATTCTACACATGATTCTATACACGTAACGATGCTGTATTGGTGATGTTGTTGAAAGATGTGGATAAAAAATACAGTCAGCTTACTTATCCGAGCAAGGGTAGCTTAGTCAATTCGGAGTCTCTTTATCTTAGCTTCTCAGCAAGGGAGATGTTGTATCATCGATCGGTTTGAGTACAAGTGAGCACTTTACAACTCAACGTACTATAGAGAGATGAGCAGTCATTCGGTTGAGCATAAAGAGTAGCTTGGCAAAGAACTACTTTGCCTCAGCAAGAGTTGGCTGGAGTAGGAGAATTCACCTTACCAAGTCTTTTAGTCTTCGAGCTCAGCTACGGGTTAAAGGCTCAATAGCTTGATTCCTATCATTTCCTCTAGGTTATTTTGGATTTGGGATCAAATCTGAATGGTCTTCGATTAGTTCTTCGTTGGGGTGATATGGACTGAGGTCGGCAATGTTGAAAGTGTCAGAAACCTCATAGTCATCGGGTAGCTTTAATCTGTAAGCATTATCATCGACCTTCTAAAGGATTCTGAAAGGTCCTTTAGCTTTTGTAGATAATTTGTTCTTTCTCTTGCTCGAGAATCATTCTTTGCTAAGGTACAGCCATACCAAGTCTCCTTGCTGGCATTGTTTAGCCACCCTACCCTTAGCCTTTTCTCACATTCTTTTAGTAGGTCGGTCGATGTGTCGAGTGACTTTATCGTAGATGTGCTGAAGGGATTGTGCTATGGCTCTTGCGTCTGGGTCTTTTTGCGTAGACACAAGTACAAGGGTGTGATCGAGGGGCAACTTAGGATTAATACCATATACCTCTTTAAAGGGAGTTTGCTTAGTGGTGTCATGCATTGTTCGATAATAGGCGAATTCGACTACTGGCATGTAGACGTCCTAATCAGCTAAGTTCTTATCCACTTCAGCTCGGAGTGGTGATCCTAAAGTGCGATTAACCACCTCTGTTTGGTTGTCGATTTGAAGGTGACAGGAAGTATCGAACAGTAGTTTAGTCTCCATCCGACGCCATAAGGTTCTCCAAAAATGGCTCAAGAACTTCAAGTTTTGGTCAGAGACTACGTTTCTCAACATGCCGTGTAACCATACAATCTCTTGCAAAAAAAGAGAAGCAATAGCCGAAGCATTGTTAGTTTTGGCGTAAAGCACAACGTGCATCATCTTGCTGAACCGATCCACCACAACCATTATAGAATCTTTGCCTTGGGCAGTTTGTGGTAATCTAAGGATAAAGTCCATGCTCAACTCAGTTCATGGTTTTATCGGAACAGTTAAAGGCATTGCTTTCGCTTTTTCGGCTTAACACTTAGCCCTTTTGCATACGGCACGGCACGACACAACTTTCGACAATTCGGTGTACATCTCATCTCATCCTCGGCCAAAAGAATTAACCACTCAGTAATTCGTATGTCCTTCTCTCCTTAAAATGTCTAGACAGTCCTCTACGGGCTTCCCTAATCAATAGTTCCCGTAGTGAACAAGTCGGCACGCATAATTTTCCACCTCAAAACAAGTAACCATCTTCCACATGATACTTGTCCACTGTTCTTCCATTGACACATCATACAAATATGGGTCCAAAGTGTGGATTCTCGAAGTATTACTCTTAGATGCTTGCAAACCTAAATAATTGGGTTTGTAGTTCACTCAAAAGTGTAAGTCTTCTCGAAAGAGCATCTCCAACTACATTGTTCTTTCCTTGTTTATATTTTATTACAAAATTGAATCCTTCAAGGAATTTAACCCATCTCACCTACAGCTTAGACAACATTGTTTGGCTTTGGAGATACCTTAGGGACTCATGGTCAGTGTAGATGACAAACTCTCTCAGCAATAGATAATGCTGCCAGACTTGCAGTACTTAGATCAGTGCTAAAAGTTATTTGTCATACACAGAGTAATTTAACTGAGGGCTCCCTAAGCTTCTCATTGTGGTAGGCAATTAGTCAGCCTTCCTGCATTAAGATAACGCCTATCCAAATGCCTAACGTGTTACACTCTAGTTTGAATATTTTCTGGAAGTCGAGCAGATTCAGTACAGGAGAAGAGGTCAACCTTTCCTTTATCTCAGTAAAATTCTTCTCTTCCTTTTCTCCCCATCAAAAGTTGATGTTCTTCTTTGTTAGTTTAGTAAGCGGTGTAGTGAGGGTGCTGAAATTCCTAATGAATCTTCTATAAAATGAAACTATTTTATGGAAACTTCTTACGTCGGCACAATTAATGAAAGTTAGCCACTCGACAATAACTCAGATCTTCTTGTTATCCACTTGTAAGCCTTTTCCACTAACCACATGGCCCAAGAATACCACTTTCCCCTGGCAAAGGCAACACTTCTTCATGTTACTGAATAATCTTTCTGCATGGAGAATATTTAGAACAGCTCGGAGATGTTCACAGTGATTCGACATGTCGGCACTATAGACTAGGATATTGTCAAAGTACACTACGACACACTTCTTGATCAAATGTTTCAATACATGATTCATTAGTCTCATGAAGGAGCTTAGGACATTTGACAAGCGAAAGGGCATGACTATCCATTCATATAATCTGTGTCGAGTCTTAAACACTGTTTTCCACTTGTCTCCTAGCGTCATGCAAATTTGATAGTAGCCAAACTTAAGATCAATTTTGCTAAAGATCTTGGCTCAACTCAGTTCATTTAACATGTCCCCCAATCTAGAAATGGGATACCTGTATATGATTATGATCTTGCTCGTAGCTTGGCTATCTATACATATCCACCAAGTTTCATCCTTTTTCGACACAAGAAGCACCAGTATAGCGTAAGGGCTAAGACTTTCTTTAACATATCCTCTCTTTAATAACTCATTGACTTGATGTTGAAGCTTAAAAGCTTGTTCGGGACTCATTCAATAAGCAGGCTTATTCGACAGTGCAATGGTAGGTATTAAGTCAATTTAGTATTCTATGCCATGAATTAGGGGTAACCCCTCAAGTAACTGTTTTAGGAATAGGTCGGCATATTTGTTCAGTAACTCTTTTATTTCCTAGGGTAGTTTACCCTACTCCTTCATCTTTGATAGGCATTTGACCAACATGAGGGTCAACGTATTAGCGTTAAGGGTCTCTCAATGCTCGACTTTACTCATCACTAGAGCCTTTTTCAATCCGTAAGCAAGTTTTGTCGGCAACTTATTAACTTCTATCGGTGACATCGGGTTCGACATAATTTTTCGGCCATCCTTTTTGAACACATATGTGTTCCGATATCCGTTATGGATAACTCTCTTATTAAACAGCTATGGTTGGCCAAGCAATATGTGCAAGGCATACATAGGCAGCACATTGCCGAAAATCTCGTCGGAGTAGTTTCCAATTGTAATAGTAACAGTACTTACTGGGTGACATGTTGTGCTCCCCTATCATTCAGCTAATGTAACTTATACGACTTAGGGCATGCAATGGTCGACAACTTCAACCGTGTAACCATTTCAACCGATGCTACATTGGTGTAACTTCCAGTATCCACAATTAATGCTCGCACCTAGTCATTCACTTTACAGGTGGTTTGCAACAAATTTTCCTTCTGCTTCTCCTCTTGTGAAGGTTCCATGTTCATTGCACGTCGAACAACTAGGATCAACTGATCCAAGTCCTTGGCAAACACGTCTTCTTCAATGAGCTCTTTCTTTATTGCTTCTTTCTCAGTAGTGATCTCCTCCTCCTCGGGTTCCTTATCTATACTCTCTACCTTCAACTTCGTGACGTCTCCTTTGATTACCATAGTTCTTCGGTACGGGCATTGAGTGGCCATATGTCCGAACCTTTAGTACTTAAATCACTTGATCCGGCTCGTTTTTCTACCTGACCCTTACCCTTTCTCATAAGTTCGGGTTGGCACGTTATTGTCGAGTCGGCCTTGCTGGTCGGCTCAGACATCCACCTTTCAGATTGGCTTAGTATTTGATTGTGTTTAATGACTTCCCTATTCAGATTGGCTAGTCGGCATTCTGGTAGGTACTTGACTTCTTCTCTACCTCTTCACTCGTTGAGTTATTCAAATGGCCTCATCCATTGTTGTAAATCATCAGAGTTTTACAATGTCTCAAATATCACCTCTCAATCTTGTGATGAGCTTAGAGATTGTTTGCGCTGGGGGTTTTTCCACTTCACATTGGATCATGAGTATTTGGAATTCCTTAATATACTTGTCAACTGTTTGGCTTCCTTGTCTTAGCTCCTAAAGCCGAGTAAAAGTGTCTTGTAGATAAGTTTTCAGCACGAACTTGTTTCCAAGTATTCTCTTCATCTCAAACCAAGTATTAATCTCTCGGTAGCCCTCTAGTCTCCTTATAGCCTGGAAATTCTGCTACTACATGGCGGCATATTCGGAGAACTCAACAGCAACAGTCCTCACTTTCTATTAATCCTCGTATTAATAATATTCAAAAATACATTCCATTCTCTCTTCTCATTCCAAATATTCATCAACACTCCCAGATCTATTGATACTCGGAATCTGAAGCTTCACATGTTTACTTGTTATAGGGACTCTAGCTTGCTCTTCCTTAAAATACTCTTCCTCTTCCTCGTCCTCTTCATTTAGTTCCCTCAGGTCTATCCCTCGCCTTACTTGTCTGCCTACTTTTCTACCTCGAACCAGTCGAGCTGGGTTTTGACCTTTAATAGATTGAGTAGCTTATAGGGTGTTTTGTGTAGCCTCAATTAGTGGTAAATTAATGCATGAACAGCTCGAGTCAAATCTACCAAGAAGTAAGCCACCTCGTTAAGTCTCTCGTTAATGCTCTTAGAGGTTCCTTGAGACTATCATCTATAGTAGACAACTCTACTATTGTCATCTCCAACACCAATGTTTATACTTAGATTAGTCATTCTTCTATAGATTCTAAGCTCAAAACTCTTCAAATAGGTGATAAAGTAAACACTTCCACAAATAAGAAAAAGTAACAGCTGACAAACACAGCAATAAAACGAACACAATGACTTGCTCTATTTCACAAACGTAAGACAAAGTATAAACAAAACTTTAAATACAAACCACAACTCAAATAAAACTTTGGCTCTAATACCAAGATGTTCCAAATCATGACTAAGAATAGACAAGGCCAGTCGCCGAATAGGTCTAAGCTTGCAGAAAACTCGAAAAGAAGCGATGGTGAATGTATGAAGGGACAAACACGAATGAAGAGTAAGCAAAACCCCACGAGTAGCTCCAATGGATATGATGCACTAATGGAATTTTCGAAAACTCACAACACAACTCAATATGATGCACGAGTTGGTTCGGTGAGGTTTTCACCACCTAGCCTTACTTAAGGGTTAGGATAAGAGCAATGCCAAGAGTAAACAAGCAATGTTTATGTAAGAAAGGAAAATACTCATGTGTACTAATGATAATCAATCTAATATATTCAGCTACAAGTATAAGGGGCATTTATACTAGAGAATTTTGGGCAACATGCTAAAAAGGGAAAAAACCAAAAGAGCATTTTTTAAGGAAGTAATGTACAAGATACAAAAGAATAAAAATGAATATTCAAGGAAAACAATCATTGGTGCAACTGATTTTATACATGATTCTATATACATGGCTATGCTGTATTAGTGATGCCATTGGAAGATGCGGATAAAAAGTACAGTCAACTTGCTTATCTGAGCAGGGGTGGCTTAATTAGTTTGGAGTCTCTTTATCTTGGCTTTTCAGTAAGGGAGATGCTATGTCATTGGTTGGTTCGGGTGTGAGTAAGTACTCTATAACTTGACATACTATAGAGAGATGAGTAGTCATTCGGTTCGGCATAAAGAGTAGCTCGACAAAGAATTACTCTACCTTGGCTGCGGTCAAAGGCCCAATAGCCTAATTCCTATCAAGGGTGGCTAGGCACCTTATCACCAAGGCAGTTTTTAATAGACCCCCTATCTTTGTCCTTTTTTCCCCTCGACCTCTTTAGGTTGGCTTTGCATCTTACACAAACATTATCCTCCTGGTCTATGTACTCCTAGGCCTTTTACTTGAAATTAGTTAGGGTCTTTGACTTCTTCTTGTAGATAGAGCAAAAAAAGTCCCTAGATGGCCTTATGCCAAGCTAAGCAGCATGAACAGCCACTCCCTTGTCTAATTAAGGGATTTCCATTGCAGCATTGTTAAACCGTGCAACGAACTTATGAAGGGTTTCCCTTCCCTTCCAAAGAATCAAATACAAGTACAATAAATCCTTGGATAAGTGATTATTAGTCTAAGAGTAGACTAAAACGACGAGCGAGTTCGTCGAATGAAGTGATAAAATTCTTGGGTAAGTAGTTAAACTACGTTCGAGTTGCCTTCCTTAAGGTGTTTGGGAATGCCTTGCATACAATGGTATTCCCATGGCCATAAAGGTTCATGAGGGTACAGAAGTGGAGCAAGTGGTCATCTAGGCTACCCATTTTGTCATATTAGTTTAGGGTTGGTGTCACGCCCCGAAGCGATAGAGTCGTAACAGCCCCGCCGTGTAAACCACCCTAAGATAGAAGTTGGCCTCACAACCGCTATCCTAGACCTGATCTACACAAGGCGTCCACAACTAACCCGCTTTGAAGTAGACAATTTGTAATTTAAATAAATCATTTACCTATAAAAGTGAGGAATTATATATATATGTTATCATTCAATTATTGCAGTTAAAGTTTACAACATTTCTCTATAGTATATTCCCTAGTTATTACATCACTCGGAAATGAAAAATAATTCTAAAATAAAAACTTAGACCTTAAAATATGTGTTTATTCTTCAATGTTTTTCCTCACTCCCCAGGATCCAGCAGTTGCTAGCTTCGGAGTAATTGGTTGCCGCTTCTTAGCCAGTACTTGTACGATGTCTATAGGGATGTGAGCAACCACAGCTCAGTAAGTTAGGACGGAGGACTTAAAACTATACCATACATACAACAAGGTTTTCAATCACTTATTAGGTGCAATGCATGTGCAAGCAAATGCCATCGCACGACGTTGTCCGGCCCGTCATGAGATTAGAGAAATTGCGCCCGCTCTAATCCGGGTTGAGGAGTTACCGTTAATGCAACAGCTCACGACCAAACCCAGGCTTGTGTAATGGAGACCTTGCTCCTCCCGCGACTACCTTCGAACCACTGTCTTCACCCCCGCCGCGACCTCCTCTCCTGTCACTTAGTTCGACTGAGGATGAAGAAGGGACCATTTTGCAATCCTGCGCTATCCCTTCCGAAGGGGTCGGTATTTGGCCGGAGAGTCCTAAATCCCCTAACGGGTTGCCATGCATGTTCGATTATGATTACTGGTCGTATATTTAATTAAGTCCAGTTTAGGGTGATCGATCATTTCATACAATTTATATAATATGTGCAGAGCAACAAACAGAATCATGGCATCACCCATAATCAAGCACATGCATACATTCAACTATCTAACAAACACAACCAAGCATAATCTTAAGCCTCCCAAAATACAGCAACGTATTAATCCCAACTTATCTCGACTCTTCGCTCGCTCGCTCAAGGTCCGATTTGCTCAGGCCATCGCCGGTTATCCCTATAACACGAACGTGGTTTCAGCTTTTCATATAATTGTTATAGGTTCGTTTTATCCTATAATGCTTCTTGTTAGGTTTTGTTTAAGGTTTAATATGCCCAATTATCTAGGTATTAAGTCTTTTACAATTATTCTAGGTTTGGGGTTAAGTTGAGGTTCGGTTTTCGCATCGATTTCTAAACCAGGTTTTTAGTCCGATTTTTAAGTAGCGTTTTATATTCCAACCCTAAAAATTAGTTTCAACCCATAATGTGAAATTAATCACATTATTTCCCGATAACCTAAATACCATCATTACCCTTTGTCAATGTTTATTTTACTCGGTACACTTAAATCCATATCAGTGTACCGAATTCACTCCTAATGTGACAATTTTTTACATTTTTCATATAATTCCATAAATTCAAGTTTCCTATCAGATTTATTGTGCATTTTTATTATTCTTAAAATATCAATTTTTATTATAATATTTTCTATTTATTATATTTTCAATAATTACACATTATGCATTATTGCATATTATGCACATAATGCATTTCTAATATTTCTATTACCCTAATTACCATCTCTAAACACCAATTATTATTTCAAAATGTCTAAATCCATCCTAAATCAGATTTTACTCCAAATTTCCCTAATTTACAAAATTAACTATTTTTTTCCTATTACTCATTTATTACATAATTAACCTAATAATTACATCTAACACCCTAAATGCTATAAGTATCATAATCCATCAGATCTTAACACCCTAAAACATCTACTTATTCACTAAGTCAGAAATTAATAATTTAATTACTTAATTAATCCTAAATTACCCATTTTATGCCTCATTTTAGGACCTAAAAATTATCTAAAAATTTCGAAAATTAATTTTTGAAAAAGGGCTTCATAGCACTGTTCTATATCATCTGAGTAATCTACAAAAAAATTTTGGGCTTGAAACTACACTCCTAAGGTCATTTATTTTTAAATCGAAATGTGCTCGGTTTTGCACGATTTCTTAGGGGCCATATATTACGGGATATAATTTCATCAAAATAATATTTTTCCTACAAACTACATACAGAAATATCCCAGAATAACAAAATTCATAATTTTCTAATTATATTTACTATTTTTACAAAAATTTACAAGATTCGAGCTGGAAATCGGACTCACCTATTTGGGTGGCTCCAGCCACCGCGGGCCGCCGTGGCCTTGTCGGCCGGCCTGAGCGCTGCCACCACCGTGTGGTGGTGGTGGTGGTGGCCGTCCACTTCCAGCTCCTCGTCTGGTGTAGGTTCCTTTTAAAACCCTTAACTGCACAATTTTTCTTTTTTTTTTTTATTTTCTGGATTTTCTCTCGAATTTTCAACTCTCTCTAATTTTCTCTGATTTGTATTTGTCCAAATGTGCTCTGTAATTTTTCCTGCTATTTATAGGGCTTTGTGGAATTTATTGTGCATTAAATGGGACAAGACAATTGCCTTATCCCTTGATTTTTGGCTTTTATGTTGTCTTAATTTAATTGGCCGAATTTTTTCTTATTTTTCCCAGCTGCCACGACCCAATTCTGGATGATTCATGATTTTTCCTGATTTTTCTTGATTTTTCCTTAATTAATTATGAATTTTCTTTAAGCATTTAGTATTATTTTAGCACATTTCGCGTATTTTAAGTAATTACGCGTATTTATACTTACATGTATATTCATATATAGTACAAATAAATATTCTTAAATATTATTTTGGTCATTCTAAAATTTTTAGTATACATATAATCTGTCTCTAATAATTTATTAGTTATTATATTACACTTTTTGCCTTTTTGGTAATTAGCAGTTATTATGCTTAAAATTTGAAAATTTTATAGTCTCCTATTTTACTACTTATTTTCTTAAATTTAAGTTTACAGGGTCATTTTTACTGATATCTTGTTAAATAGTTTATAATTTGGGTTTGATCAGATCTTTTAACCGATCGCCCTAAACCTTGAGTTCTAAGTTCAATCCTACGGTTACTTGGCTTAACTTTGAGGCTTACAGTTGGAAGCTTGAAGTTAGGAGGAAGGACTTCATCTTGGATATCCTTAGTGAAGGGGGTTTTATTGCTACCAACTTGGCTAGCACCTTTAACAACCTTACTCTCCTACTTTTCGAAGGGCCTTTTTACCATTTAGCGGAGCTAATTCAAGTTGGCATTATTGACTGGATGGCATTCATGCGTTATAGAGTGAGTAGCACTCCCATGAGAGTCAACTACTTGCTCATTCTCAACAAGGGCACAGACTGTGGTTATGGATTGCACTTGCTGATTTTGCACCCTAGGGTATGGCTAAAGTACCCTGTTGTCTTCTTACTGGGGGTGGCAATTTTGGTTGCCTTAGGCATTCAAGGCCTTAATGAGGGGAGGCTTCTTGCTTTGCCTCTCTACCTAGTCCAACCTAGCTTACAATTCCCCGTTTTAAGCCTCCATTTGAGTATTTTTCCCTAAGAGCACTTTGAGGGTCTTTTTGAGCTACTTTAGTTGGAGTTATTTGGCAGTGGGCTCGACTAAGGGTTGGTTGTCATTTGGATTGGTGGTTCTCGACATGGTGGTCGAAGTATAAAGAATGTACTAAAGGAAAGGTGTTTTGTGGTTTTTGAAATAAAGTGAGTTAGTTTCCCATAAATGGTGCCAAATGTCATTCATAGGATTCTACTGGTATAGTAGAAGGTGATTGGGCTTTGCATAAGCATACCATGGGCTTGTAAAAGAAAACACAATAAGGGGCGTTAGGGTGTCATTCGACATAGCCATTCTGATGCTTGAGTTAGTGTTTGTCGTAATGAAGTAAGCAAGTGAACTTACAAAGTTCAGAGAAAGCCAAGTACATAAAGAAGTTAAGGTGGTTTGCCATTGGAGCGCTTAGGCTATTTATAGAGGAGGGTTGCCATAGATTTAGGAGCATGTTTATCACGTTGGTATGTCTACATTATCTATGTAGTGGGAATGTATAGATTGTTATGTCTGCAATTATAGGGACGTGGTTATTGACTTAGTCTCAGAGCCTTATCCAAATATCTCATGATTGTTCAGTCCTTAGGGTTAGGCAAAAAAACTGCAATTCATTAACTGAACTGAAAATTTAGTTTTTTACATTCAGTTTAGTTATCGGTTTGGTTCGGTATTGGTGTCTTAGTTCGTGGTTCAGCCTAAATCAAATCACATAGATTTTGTTTTATTTTTAAAAAAACAAAGATCATGATTGTGAGTTCATAACTTTATGATTTGATTCTAAATGAAAACCTTAACCCGTCATGCCTCGCTCTTACTTCCTATCCTCTCATGTTCAAAACAAAAAACAGTAAAACATATAACCACAAAGATCAAGATCAAGGTAAAGTGATTCCGAATTTTCAATCTATTCTCTAAAAACAATATCAGGTTTTACTTCTAACTTTTGACTCTATTCCCATCCTATTTCGTCATTTTTCTTCTGATTTGGATTAAAACTAACTCTCAAATGTTTCATAATTTTTTTATATATATTTTAAGTTTTCTAAGTTTATCTATCAATTCTTGAATTCGAAGGGGGTGTTGGTGGTTTCGATCTAGGTAAGTGGTAGTAGAGTCTACTTGCTATGTTATATACTTCCTTTTTGTGATTCAAGACATGATTTTTGCTTCCATTTTTTGCAACTTGCATTCTAGCTTTGTTTGTTGATGGTGATTTTTATTTTATTTTTAGAGCTTTGCATTTGTCAATTAAGATCGTGGATAGAACTATTTGATTTTCCTCGTTGAAGGTGTGTCTGTTTTTGAGTTGTTGTAAGATTTGATTTTTGTTGCCTTTTTATTTCTTGATGAACCTATGATGAACTTGACATGAAAAGATTTAGGGCTGTGTCTTTCACAATTAGTTTATTTAATCTCTTTAAGTATTAATGATTGTAGATATGAAAATTTTTCAACCATGCATTGTGTATGCGTTATCTAGAGATAATATAAACTATATTTCTAACTTTTGCTTATGATCAGTTAAAATTATAGTACCTAAATTAAACTAGAAAGTACTGGGGAAATTTATCGTAATTATATTAAATACAAAATTTTATATAAGATATGCTAAAACACTTAGTGCGACAATTAAATTTTGTTGTGACGTTGTGATGAGAAATAAATGAATCCTTGAATATATGAAACAACAAAGAAACTAATCATGAATATTATGTGTATATTAACCAAGCTATCAAATCCTTGCTTCTGCATCAATTTTGCCTTTGATTAGGTCATGATGTGTACTCCAAAAATAAAATAAAAGGACTATTATTTATGATAGTATTACTATCCCAACAAATGCGGACTTTGTTTAATTAATTATTATTTATGAGCTTATGTTAGGTATTAGTTATTCAAGGGATTGTTTGAATAAGGTTTACTATTCATTTTGATTGAATTCTCATGCTCCAGATTTATTTATTGAAACTTAAAATATAGACTTTGGTTCGATATAAATAGTTCCTGAATAAATTGATTATTCAAACTCTATAATATAAAACCTATTTTGTATAGATTGGTTTTAAATGTTTAGAGTTAGGAATCTACTTACTGTATTAGGAGCAATGTTGGAATGCATACCATGAAAATTGTATGTTTTTAATTTAGGAGCAATCGTTCTTTAATGAAAAGTGTTAGCTAATAGGTATAATTGGTTTAATTTATTTTAGACGTCTCAATTTGAAGAACAAAGCATGAGTCATCTAATGGATAATGACATACAAGAACTTGATATGAATGAAGTAAATAAGGAGAAGCCTAATCTTAATGATGAGGGAACCTAACCTTTTATAGGTAATTCTCTTACACCTCTTCCATCTGCATCATCCCGGATTAAGAGATAACATACTAATGTTTGGGAACACATATCATTAGATCCACACGATGTGAATGGACTTCACAGGGCCAAATGTCATTACCATAAAACTTTTAAATCTATTGGGAAAAATGGAATAAGTGCCTTATGTACTTATTTGAATAGATGAAAGCGGTTTACTAATAAGAAGGAGTTGGCTATGTGTAATAGTAAGCAAAAGACTCTTAGTAATATCCTAGAATGTAAGCAACTTTCTATAAACATAGATTATAAGTTTGATGAAATACAATAGAGGAAAGTGCTTGCTAGGTTATTCATAGTTGTTAAACTTCCATGATCACGAGGCTTTTATAACTTGTTGTAACATACTATAATCAAGATTTTCAGTTCCATCTCATAAGACATTAACTAATGATTGTATAAAGTTGTTTAAAGAGGAAAAGGAAAAGTTGAAGAAATTTTTTTCCACATTTAGAAGTTGGGTATGCTTAACTACAGACACGTGGACAATTAATCAAAATCTATATTATTTGTGTTTGACATGTTGTTACATTGACAATGATTAGAAATTGCAAAAGAAGATTATAAATTTTTATCAAATATCTGACCACTCTAGTGAGGCTATAGGCAATACTATTTTAACATGTTTGAATGGTTAGGGTATTACTAAGGTTTTGATAGTGACTATTGATAATGTAAGTTCCAATGATCTTTGCATTCAACATTTAAAAAGAAAATTTCAATCTTAGGACACACTATTGTTAAAGAGAGAATTTTGTATATGAGGTGTTGTGCTTATATTTTAAGTTTGATTGTAAAGGAGGGTTTGAAAGAGTTAGATGATTTAATCTTTAGAATTCGCAGAGCGGTTAGGTATGGTAGGTCTTCTCCATAAATATTAGTTAATTTAAGACTTGTGTGGCATAAGAAAATATTGATAGTAAGGCATTATTGTCATTAGATGTGGAAACTAAATGAAACTCCACTTACCTAATATTAGAGTTGGCTTTAACATTTCAAAAAGCATTTGGAGCATTCGAAATCAATGATGAAGATTTGTGTGTAGGGGGTGGGGGGCTACATGGGAGGATTGGGAATATGTATGTAGCATACTACCATTCTTAAAAACATTTCATGATGCCACTTTGAGTATTTATGGATCTCTTTATGCAATTTGTAACCAATTCATTGAAGAGATATTGGGTGTTGGGTACCAAATCAATAAGCAATGTCAAAATAATGATCCTTCTGTGAAGATGATGGCTGAAAAGATGAAAAAAAGTACGAAAAGTATTGGGAGAATATCAATATACTGTCTTTTATTTTTGCCATTCTTGGTCTTCATCAAAAGTTGTTTTATGTTGATTGGATGGTTATACATGTCTATGATTTTGAGAAGGTAACTTAGTTCATGGGTAAAATCAACCATACACTTTCATCAATGTTTCATGAGTCTGAGTTCAGTTTGGGGCATAAAGAGAGACTAGTCAAAGTTGTAAGAAAGAAACATAACCATAAGTGATAAATGAAGATTGTAACCATGGAGAAGAGTCTTCAATCATGAGATGGGAGGGGAAAAAACGGTGTAGAAAAATGAATTAGAAAGGCATATTGGTGAAGAGTGTGAGAATTTAGAAAATAAAGATCTTGATGTGTTGGATTAATGGAGAAGGTCCTTTTTTAGATTCCCTATTCTTTCTATGATAGCAAAAGATATTTTGGCCATCCATTTGTCAATAGTAGCTTTTGAGAGTGCTTGTAGCACTGGTGGTTGTGTGTTTGATTCTTTTAGAAGTTCTTTGACTCCATGTATGGTGATAGCTCTTATTTGTGCACAAGATTGGTTGAAAAATCCCGGTATAGTACTATGTGTAAAGGAAGATCTTCAAGCATTGGAGGCTTTTACCTTATGTACAAAAAAATTCATTTCATTTGTGAAACTATTAATATTATGTTTATTATGTGATCATGGATTAGGCTTACTATATATATATATATATATATTTTATTATATCTTTAGATGCTGAAGTTAATAAAATGGTGAAATCTACTACGACATGTACTACACTTGATTGAAGTAAAGTAATATCTATGAGTTTCTTAAATTTTAGTTGATTAACATTTTAAGCCAATTAATTTGTTTATTTATTTATTTTTTTTTCTTATTTCAGGCTTAAGTTAGAAGTTGAGGTTTGAAGATTTCCAAAAATCTGGCTTACTTGTTTGTTGGAGTATCAATTTGTTGTAACTTTGTTTTTTTGATAAAACTAATTCCTAGTTGTTTATTTTATTACTAATTTCCTAGATTGTTCGGTTGCTGAACCTTTATTACTATGTTGAATTTTTGGATATTTGGAGCACTAGTTTGAATGATACCTTTTTTTTGAAGCAGTTATGTGGGTATTTATATGAATTATAAGCAAGTTGTGACTTCCTTAATGTTAATGTTTAAGTATAAAAATTAAACAGGTTGTGCTTAAGTAATAGTGATTGTGGAGATAGGAAAATGGATATGAATATAATTTTCACATGTTGTAAAAATTGATTAACAAGACAAATGATATGAAATGATTTACTTTGTATAAGATGAATGGACTATTGTTTTTCTAGTGTTACAAATATATACAAGTTTATAAATTCAAATTGTACAGGTTGTTTATAAATGAAATTTGCTAAGAAAGTCAACGCCTTCAATTGCTTCTCACTTTCTAATATTCTCTATAGGTTATATGTAAGATATTAAGAGGGTGTAAATTGATATCTTTTGCAAAAAGAAACTTTTTCAAGTTAAAAAAAAAACCTCTCTTAATAGCTTAAATGGTATGACAATCAATTAAAGATTGATTGTTTAACTTTTGGTGTAAAAATAACAACATAAGTAATAAAAGCAAAAACTAAATAGAGTAAAGAGAAAAAAAGATCAAGCGATCGATTTATAGAGCTTTGGCATTTTATTTACTGCTTTCTTTCAACTTCACTATTGAGGATCCGGTCCTCTTCATCGGTTTCATTCCACTAGTATAATTTTTTTACTAATTAAAAAAAAAAAAAAACAGAGGTTATAAGGATATCCGGTAGCTTCTCTGTTCTATCTCACTAGCTATTCCTATGTTATTCATAGGACTACAGAAAACTCCCCAACCTCACACTTATTCAAATACAATACTAATAATGTCTACAAAGAAAATGACACTATATAATTAAATAGCTCTCTATAATATTCGCATAAATGCAATAATAGTGAAATAAGAAAACTGTTTTTCTTAGTTTTTGATAGTGTTTTTGAGAGAGGTTTTTTTAATTTCAATTCCAATCTTGAGATCTTTCTTTTTCAGTCTTGTACAACTTCAATTTAAATTGATAACACTTATGTATAATATTTAGAAAACGACTAAATGCTGATATTTCTCCTAAAGACTTGATTCAAATTTGATTATCTTTGATGATGAGAAGAAATCCCACAAAAATAGGAACTGATAATTTGAATTTTTAAATATCGATATGATTGCTGTTCCTAATGTCTTCCTTTGCCAAACTCAAGCTGTTTTAATGTTGATACTTGTGTTAGTTTGCTTTGTTTATCCTTTGGTTATGCAAATTTTCAAACATTTGAAAAACTCTCTTTAAATCTAATGGGTAAACAGAGAAAGATTGGGATAAGATGTGAATGTCTTTGTGAATATCTCCTAAAAATACCATACTTTATCTTCTTGTTCTTTATTTATTTATTTTTATTTAGTTAAATCTATTTTGAAATTTTGTAATGAGAATCTTTCAATAAATTTAGCTTATCAAATCTCAAATAATCAAAACTTTTCTCGATAAAATATCTTGGGATTTTCTAATTTCATATTCATCCAATTTAGCTACCAACATTTGAATTGATATGCATTATCCTTTTTTAAAAAATAACAAAACTTCCCTATTTTTTTTTTTAGTTTGACAAATGTCAAACTTCCATGTTAGCAACTCCAAGTCATTAATTTTTATACTTTTGAAAAACTTTCGAACTTGTTGCTGTATTTATGAACATATTTTGATCTTTATCTTGTCATCAACTTCAATAGGCTTCACAAAAATTTAAGGTTTCTTTGTAAGATTGATTACAATGAACCTCTAATAAGATATTTAACTAAATAAAAAGAAATTCTCTTAAATGCCTATGAACTAAATCCAACTTTAGTTGAACGGAAATGAGTATAATATCAAAAACCAAATGTATAATAAAGTAGAACTCTTCTACATATTTGTCCACCTTAAGTTGTTTAGATTTGTAAGAAAATAGCTTTTTAATAGTTTTTTATATCAATTTTGTTTACTTTTTTCACTTTTATGTTCTTTTATTGATACTCTTTCTAATATATATTCTTACCAATATAATTCCAAACTTAATTTTCTTTCTTGAATTGATTTTATTCTAAAGTTAACTTATACACTTGTTGTTCCTGTTAAACATATGTTAACATTTTTCCATTGATATATATTTTTTAGAATGAATCACTGTTATATCATATAATATATTTGTACACTTCATAAACATATTAATAACAACATATCACTTTTTTCTTATCATTAAAACCAATTAAGAGACTTAACATTCTCTTTATAAAGTTGTCTATGTTTTATATACAATTGTACAAAGCAAATTCGTCATTTTTTATGGACCATTGTAGTGAAGAAAATATAGTCCATAGCATAAAGAATGGTGCCATTTTTTTTTCCTTTTTAATGTTTACGTTCTTTTTATAAGTAATTAAAGATATAATATGTTTCTACTATTCAATATTATCTTTATAAATTTCACATCTAGGATTTAATATTTAAATAAAAAATAATTTGAACCATAAATTAAATCGTTTAATTTCAGATTAAAAAAATTTATGAACCAAACCATTAATTTTAGGTTTGGTTTAGTTTTAGGAGAGATGGGTGGGAGGAGGGTGAATTGTATCAAATCGAACCGAACCGAACCGTGACTATCCTTAGTAATCCTATTGTTAAGTTGGTCATCAAAGAATGTTAATTTATTTGAAGATCTTTCAGGTAGGCTGATTACTAAGCACATCAAGTTAGGCAATAATGAATTACTCCAGTCTTGGGCTTAGTTAGGCTGGTTTAAGGTCTAAATAGGTTGACATAAACTTAAGGGATCTATACTCAAAATCTCTTATCAACAATAAGTATATTAAAAATCTAGGTAACTTTAATTATTAATTTGTAAATTGTGAAAAATTGAGAGAAAGAAAATTAAGAAGATCTAAATCCTCGTTTTTCTACCTTATTTTGGTATAATCAATTTCTCACAATTTACAAAGATGTCGTCTAATATAATCCTAATTGCCATCTTTCTCCTTATTTTTCTCCTTATTTTAGTACAATTTATTATATAGTGGTAGTGTTTGAGAGATTCCTATACTATACATCTTTGCCTATGCTAATATCTTTATTTCAAATTTGATATATATTATTAAAGTACAGTAGCACATTACTTATAAATTGTTGAACAAGTTTCATGTAACCCATTCGCGGCTCACTCTAATAAAATCCTCATAAGGTTTTTACAAGGGTTTATGGTAATAAAGATAGTGACAGAAAAAAAAACTTTTGCTTTGTCGAGGAATATAAAAATTTGGTCGAGTTTGACTATAAGCACATGTAATAGGTATATATATGTTACGCTTGTTATTATAATTATTTTTTAAAAAGCCATTTAATTTTCAAATTAAATCGAGCATAGGTGAACATAAAAGGGGAAAAAAATTTTCACTAATAAATTATGTATTTTAATGAATAAATATTAATAATATTTAAATATATAATAATAATAGATTTATTTACAGCTTATCTAAACACGTGCAATTACCATTCAACCCATAAACTTCAACTCACCCGAGCAAAGAGTGCTTTCCTTACACTAGCTGGCTCTGACTATAAATACTTGTCATGGAGTCCCATCCTTGCACTAGCCGTCTCTGACCAGCTGTCATAGACAAAACCCTAAATTCTCGATCTTTACCACTGCTGAAGGCGTCCGTACCAATGACTTCTTCTCGGAGACTCCTCTCCACACTTCTCCGCTCATCCCTCCGCCGATCCAACTCCAAATCTGTATTCAGTAACCCTAACCCTACCCCTACCCCTATCCGACGCCCATCTCCCAATGGCTATCTTCTCTCCCGTGCTGCCCAGTACGCTACATCCGCAGCAGTACCCCCGACCTCTCCATCACCTCCACCACCCTCTCCATCCATTAAAGAAAAGGGAAAGATAACGGATGAATTCACGGGGAAAGGTGCTATAGGGCAAGTGTGCCAGGTGATCGGAGCCGTGGTGGACGTGAGGTTCGATGAGGGCCTGCCTCCTGTATTGACGGCGTTAGAGGTATTGGATCACTCGCTTAGGTTAGTCCTGGAAGTGTCTCAGCATTTGGGTGAGAATACGGTTAGAACTATAGCCATGGATGGGACGGAAGGCCTTGTTAGAGGTCAGCGCGTGCTCAATACTGGCTCTGCGATCACTGTAAGTCATACTTTGCCAAAAAGAAGAAACAACTTTCTACAACTCTCTAACGCATTAAGGCATTGTTTAATGGAGCGTCCATGTTTATTGGAAAGAGGGTTCTTGTTAATGCTGCTGTTGTTGTAGGTACCTGTAGGTCGAGCTACTTTGGGTCGTATCATGAATGTCATTGGAGAGCCTATTGACGAGAAAGGCGATATCAGTGAGTAATTACAGCCAATGTGAAATGGAAATAAAAATTACAAGAAAATCTAAACTGTTTTGATGTATGTTTTAACTATGTTCTTGTGTGACAGAGACACAACACTTTTTGCCCATTCACAGAGAAGCTCCAGCCTTCATTGAGCAGGCAACTGAGCAGCAGATCCTTGTTACTGGTATCAAGGTAATTACAATTTTTATTTTTTTGGACAATTTAAAATTTGTTTTTTTTTTTAAATAAATAAATAAATAAATAAATATATATATATATACACGCACACAAAAGACAAGGACACACCGCGATTGGTATACAAGGAGAAAATAAAGTGGTTTAATATTATTTAATATAACACAAAATAATTAATTAAATTAATGCAGATAGTAACTAAACGTATTTTCTTTATTCATTTATTTATTTTTCTTTTGCAATCAAGTTATTAATGGACTATACTAATTTCAAAAGGAATAATGTGCATAGCAATATTCATTATGTTAACTACTGGCACTCATAATATCAAGTATGTCATTCGAAAGTTTTATGTATTATTTCAATTAAATATCACAGTTTTAAGAGTATGGAAACAATTATAATGTCTTGCATTAACATATTAGATACACAAATATCGATTTGAATGGTTGAAAACAACTACATGAGCGTTTAATCTCTCATTAAAATAGGTTTTAACTCAAAAGAGGACAGTTGGGATTGACATGCATGGATGATAATTCCAGTATAAAAATCTTTTCTTGACGACTAACTAGCAAATCGCGATAGTATAGGTAGTTTGTAATGGAGGAACTATTTGGTTAAGAGTATAGTAGGCTTCGACTGTCATTATTCCTTCACATGACATGATGGCATTTTTAGTAAATGTTTTACATACTAAAGGACTGAATAAGCTCTGACTTTCACTATGAACAAACCTCTTAATAAAAGATATTCCATATCAAAGTGCTATAATAATTTCTTAATATATCATATCCTTTTTCGCAAAACCCTTGTCATTCAAATTTGTTTAAATGCAAAATCATTTTACCATTAATAATTTCTTAATAAATTCAATCCCTTTAATAAAAAAACCCATTCCATTAAATTTTTTCAAATGCAGATTTGTTTTACCATATATAAATACAGTAATAATGGCTAATTAATAAAATATTATGAGTCATTCCTTTGTAGGAATATAATTAGTTTCTTAATGTGTTTAGATTATAATGGAACAGAATCAAGAATGAAATTACAATCCTTTATTTGATAATAGCCATATAATTCCAATCCCATTCTAATGATTTATTTAGCTTTGATCATGTTCATATATATAAAAAAATATCCTTAGTCATTTGTGAAAGGCATGTCCCTTACCTTTTAAGATTTATAAATCAAATACAATGTACAATAGCATATATTATATCATTATTGTAACAAATGTCATATATTATCACTACCGTATGCAATAATTTATACAGTATATTGTAATAAAAAAATTAAAACATAAAAAAAATTATTGAATCAGATAATATAGACAATCAATGATTAAAAAAGAACATGAAATGATAAAAAAGAGGACATGCACAATTGTGAAAATACATTATAAATGAATTAAGATAAATTAAAAATATGCTAATTGCGTTTTATTTGGTTCATTGAAGAAATAGCCATATGCATATAAAACCAAAATGATGGAGAGAATATTATTTAGTAGATTTTATACTGAACAATGCAAAAAATTTCAATGCTAATTTATTGAATGAGGATCTTTTAAAAAAAAAAAAATCTTTATGTGAAATTATATTAAAGCAATACATAAAGAACAAATGTCCCTTCTATAATAGGAAACCGAGGATAATAATTACATATAAAATGCAAATCTTTTATAATATTTGTAGATTATTTGTAGTTACCAACAATTAAGGGAAAAAAAGAGAGTAATTAGTCGTCGTAATGGATGGAATAGTTTGCTCCTTCATTGAGGTATTTCATAAATTACATGGAGGAAAGGTGAAAAGAAAAAGAAAAATAGTTTAGTTATGAATACCATGTTAAGTATATTTACTAGGAAGACTCGATCCATTTTGTTTCTTTTGATAAAAATATGAAATTCACTATATTCGAGACGAGTTAGTTTTCTAATTTTTTTTTTTTTTGAGATAAGGATGATATTTATAAAAGAATTTAAAAGAAACTCTTGAGTTTTATTTGTTACAATCATATGCAAACTGTTTATAATCGCAATCAATATATAATATAAAACTAATATTAAATCAACTAACTAATTGTTTGCTAATATCAAAATAATTATCAACTAATATTTAATTATACATATTAAAAGAAAACTAAATTATTACTTTTTAAATTTAATTTTGGGTTATAGCAATTTGTCAAACCCTTTTTTAAGAATCTTGTTCTCAAGGTTTTAAGAAGAAAAATTCAAGAAAAGAAGAATTCAAAAGAAACGGTTGAATTTTATTGAAAATGATTGAATGATCTCATTACAATCCTATATAAGTTATTTATACTCTCAATAAATATTTAATATGAAATTAATATCTAATTGATTAACTAATTGCTATTAATATCAAGACTATTATTAATTAATATTTAACTACACAAATTCAAAGAAAACTAAACTATTAAACTATCATTTTTCTAATAAAATTTTAGGTCATAACAATTTTGTTTAATCCTTTTTTAAGAAACTTGTCCTCAAGGTTCTAACTAGTAAAATTCAATAAAAGAATTATTAATTGATATGATTTAGTAATATTAAAAAATTACTGATAAGATTTTTAGCATATGTTTCATTGTTCAAGATCGTTAGAGCATTTTCTGGTTTTTTTAGCTCAAGATTTTCATAAGTTATAAGTTGCAAAGTGTAGAACTTGATTTATAAAATTTCTTTGCTTACGAATTTTATGTTTGTAATTGTTGTTGTTGAGCATCATTATCATTATGGCTTTTTGTTCTCCAATTAGATCTTTGTAGCAACTTTTATCTTTGATGTCGTTATTTATACAAAGCTAATTATAGAAAAATACATTTTCTCTAATATTTTGGTATTAGGAATGTCCATATTCATGTTTTCTCGATCATTAGCCATATTAGTTTCTTACACCACATTCTCTATTTCTTTAGTATCATTCTTTGTAACAAATAGTTTTGTTTCTTGTAAGTTTTCGTTACTCATATCTTCAATAGTTAGGGTCGCATCTTCTTCTTTTTTGTTATTATTTATTCTTCTTTCATACATTCCACCATTACTTTTTGTGAATGCTTAAAACCTTCCTTCAACAATTATATGTTTTCTTTGTATTTTTTTGTAATTCCTTGATTTTTTGTTGTATTTTTTTTGTACATTCTAACAATTGCATGAGCAATTTTTCCATTTATGCTCATTCTCTCATTGAAAGTACCATTGTTGAGCTTATTTCCGTAGAAAGCTCGACTTACCTTTTTCTTTTTGTTAAAATTATGAAATTCCCTTTATTTGAGACAAGTTAGTCTCATAATTTTCTTTTTTTGAGATGAGATTAATCTTCACAAAAGAATTCAATTTAGAATGATTGAATGATCTTGTTAAAATTTTATATAAGTTATTTATACTCTTAACTAATACCTAATATAAAACAAATATTTAATTATTATTTTTCTAATATAATTTTGGTTCATAACATACTATTGGATAAAATATACAAAAAAGCTTGTTTTCATACTTAATTCATCATACCTATGGTGCAATATTTGCTTTTCATGTTGCGTCACACTCTACAAAACAGTATCAAATATATTTACTACAAAGAAAGTATGTTAAATCTATCATCACAGAAAAATATGTAAAAGGTAGATCACATTAATCTCCCCATTAAGTTTCATTTTATCCATCAAGGATTTTACGGTGTTTCTAAACGATTCTATAGCAAAAAATTATGAAAATAAAAAAAGAACTTAAAATCCATTTATCTTATATGAATTGTAAAATGAAAAGTTGAAATAAAATACAAAAGAGAAACAAACCAAACTAAATCTTACTAATTACCTTTGAAGGAGATAAATTTATCTTCTTCCTAAGCATCGTAACATGAATGAATAACAATATTCAATGCTACTGAATCACTACACAAAAATATAAAACATAGAAAGATGCTTACTTTTCACGAATAAAATCACATAACCAAACACGTAGAGTATAATCTATCCAATGTGGAACCATTTAACTAAACATGACCCCTAAATTGATTAAAATCACAAACTAATTGCATAACAACAAACAGTTATACTAAGTATATGTTTTGATTCATAAATTATGCACAGTAATTTATAATTTATAGATAATTAAAAAATATTTTTCCAATAAAAGTACCTTATCTCATGCTCTTGATTTTTATCATTTAGCTTTTGGCTTGACAATATTTTTAAAATATTGAAAAGTAATAATTTTACCATTAAAAGTCGATTAAAAACAAAAAAATAGTAAATAAATAACTTCGTGATGCTTTGTTTTTGACGAACATTGAATTTTCATTTTTCCCCTTATTTTGAACACTGAGAGTTGTCGTCTTCAACATGGAATGGATAACTCCATTTAACAACTACTAATGTATAAAATGAAAATTAATTAGTAATAAAGTAGAGAGAACTTTGTAGAGGAAAAACTAAAAAAACAAGTAATATTTTGGAAAAAAAAAAAGGAGTAGTGATTTTGGGGATTTTACATATTGAGTCAAATTACTTTAATATCCCTTTAATATCATCATAGAAAAAATTTTAATTTTGAGGGTTTGGAGTCCAAAACTCACATTTTGGCTTATTGATGTAGTAGATATAGATAATATTTTTTCAATAAAAATACCTTATCTCATCGATCTTGATTTTCATCATTTACTTTTTGGCTTCTCAATGTTTTCAAAATATCGAAATATTAGTTTTATCAAGAAAAGTTAATTGCAAAGAAAATATAGTAAATAAATACACTCTAATCAATACACGACAATGGTGATGTTTTGTTCTTGACAATAATTGAATGTTCTTTTTTTCCCTTATCATGTACAATGAAGGTTGAGAGCCATTGTCTTGACTATGGAATGGATATCTGCATTTAGCAACTATTAATATATAAAATGAAAAATTAGTTAGTAATAAAGTATAATGGACTTTGTAGAGTATAAACTAAATATTAAGTAATATTTTGCAAAAAAAGAGGAGTGATTTTGGGGAAAGTACAGTTTGAGTAAAATTACTTTAATGTTCCCTTTAATAGCTTTTTGAAATAGAAACATATATTTAGTTCAAAGGATAGATGAAGGAATATCATGGAAGAAATTTGAGTTTTGAGATTGTGGAGTCCAAAACTGCATGTTTTGGCTTAATAATTTAGATATTTAACTTATGCTCTATGTTAAAGAACCAATTCTCATATATAAAGTGGGTTCATATTGGAATTTCATGTATTTAAAGAAAATTATATACGTAGCTGATATCCTTTTTTCTGTGTTTCAATTACATTATAATGAAAGATAATAAGAACAAAATAAAAGACATATTGCATTGGGGTGTAATTCTTGTAGCTATTATACAGAAATTTAGACAAAGTATCAACATAAACCCCAATCATCAATTTAATTGTTTGTTTTCGATGTTGCCATTTGATAAAAATTCAAATTATTAATTTAAAAAAAAAGATGGAAAATACATTTCACAATGAAAAAAAGAAACCAAAGCGAATAGCTAAGCTAAACTTTGTCACGCAACTTTCGTTTCTTCTCATGCATCACTGATTCTTGCAAAACCAGTTGAAGAACTTTGATGTACTTCATTTTCCTTGTATCTTATCTTCATCCTGCATCATTGAAAATGTGTCCGTATGTAATAATATAGGAAGAAATTTGCAAATGATATATATGGGTGTATATTATTCAACGTTTTGGGGGGGTGAAAACAGTTTAGGTGGAATTGGTATGTGTATCGAGCAAGGTATAGATGGAGACTCTAAACATGACGGAAAAGTAAAATAATTATAATCACGATATCTATAAAAAGAGAAAAAGGCAAGGAATCACAGAAAAAGAAAAAAGAAGAATAAATTTACATGATTGAATTCATATAAACATCATACGCAAAAATACAAAAGAAAGGGAAAAGGGGAGAAAATAAAACTTACTTGGATAATCAATTTAAAATGTAGAGTGAAATGTATTGGTGATAGTGAAAACTAGTGTTCTTGATGTGATCTCCCATGATAAATAATCCAATCCTATTTTTCTGTCCATGGTGGAAGTTTGGTAAATGTCGTGCAATCAAACCATTTCTTTTAAGCCGACTCTTTCAAAAAGTACATATTTTTCATGAATAACCATGCCATATGATTTCCCAAGATATCGTACTTAAAAAATCCTCAAGTAATTTGACTATTTGATGAGTACAAATTGGAGAAAAGAAAATGATAAAGTAAAAACGAACATCTAAAATGTCATCAAAGAAGTAACAATCTTAAGTCAATCTATATGCTTATAATGTTTGCTGTTGAGTGTATTTGGACAAATAGTAAAATAGCTATCAAGCTTTGTGAATATCTCCATCAATGTCTTATGTTTGGTGGGCTTGATAAATTCTACATATGTTATATTAGTTATGCAATACCATTAATGATCAATGTGCACATATGGTGGGTTGTGATACATGTTATATGTCAGCATATATTATACCAGTCAAGTACTATGAGGTTTCCACTTTTCATTGAGCTATTTTTTCGGAGTTGATGTGTTCTGCTTAAGAAAAAAACTGTCCAAAACATATTGTAGTTAGACAATATGAAGTTTGCTTCAAATAGCCTTTGCACCCAAATATTGCAACAGGGCATTTAATTTGTTAGTGAAGCTAAAACTAATATGTATTAAGAAAACATATCATAGTTGGATAGAAATTTTTGATTGTCACATGATACATCACAAATTCAAGACAAATGCACCATATTATCTTTATCAATTCAAGTGAAGAAGAAAAAACATATCTTTATGTCAGAAAGTGTGATTATGAACCCCTTAAATAATGTATCATCATAAATTCACATGCCCTACCTTTCAATTGATAAGAAACTGAATTATGAGTCGAACCTAATCAAAATTTTGGCAGTTTTATATATCTAATTCACTTTACAGTTTGCTTCAGGACAATGCTATCATAAAATTCGAATAGAAAAGGAGTAAACAAAAAAGGCTAGAACATTTAATCAACTGATTTGTTCACAACTTTGTTCAGTTCTCAAACAAATTTAAATAAAGCATCATCTACTTCAATCAAAATGGATGCAAAGTAGAGGATGAAAGGATAAAAGAAAAAATTATATATAAATTTGCGTTCTATTACTGATGGACTTTAAGAGGAAGAAGAAGAAGAACTGGAAGAGGCTGGAGAAGATTATTTAAGCCTGAACATCTCAACTACAGTTCAATCTCATTAACAAATAGTACCAATGGTACTAAAGCCATTTAGGTCTTTGAATTTCTCAGCATTGAAATCGAAACCCTGCAAAATTTATAACCACTATGGCCACTGCAGTGACTCTCCAAATTGACGACTTCGGAGCACAACACAAGCTCGTTGCACCCTATGTTTGTCCTGCAACAGAAGCCAAATCATTGGTGAAATGCATTTCATGGCAAGTGAATAACTTGAACTGGGAACTGCAATAAAAGCCAAATCCCATATGAAATGCAATTATTTTGCATCATAATTTGGATTCAAAATCAAATAAATACACTAAACTAGGGGAGAAAAAATATGCCTTCATTAGAATTGAAACAAGGAATCAGCTTTGAAGGCAATAACGAATTGTTTGGTTTTGGAGAGAAAGCATAGTACAGCAGGAGAAGAAATTAATGTTTTGGTTATGGAGAGAAAATTCATTAGAGACATGGAAGTTTTGGAGTTGTGATGAGAATGGCGAAGGATGATTTTCTATGGTTACTGTTGAGATGGAGAAAGGAAACGGATTCTCTGGTTTTGGAGAGAGAACACAATACAGTGGGTAAGTTTTTGAGAATGAGATGTAGCATTGGAGGGAAGGGAGTGGGTGAGAAAAATATAGATTATAGAATGTGATGTGAAAATTGCCAAGAAAGTGATGAGTAATAATTTACTGAAATGATAATAATAGTCTTTAGTATTTTTTTTAGAATGTAGAGATTATAATAACTGAAAGTTAATTGATTAAATAGAATAGTTAATTGGTAATTAACCATAGGGCAGTTATTTCAGCGAGTTGTGGTTTAAATAATATAGATTAAATAATCTATTAAATCGTTTTGGAGTAGGAAATGAGGAAATTTCAAGTAGATTCTCCTATTATTCTTTTATCTCATAGCCCATAATTGTGACCCTTATTCATATAATTTTCTTGTTTAAATTTAAGCTGTGCTGCATTTTCATGCAGGTTGTTGACCTTCTTGCACCATACCAAAGGGGTGGGAAGATTGGGCTGTTTGGCGGTGCTGGTGTCGGTAAAACAGTGCTTATTATGGAACTGATCAACAATGTTGCCAAAGCTCATGGTTCGTTTATTTAACGCTCATTATTGGAAAGGGTTAGTTTTGCTGATTTTTCCTTACTGATGCAACTCTTCTTTGCCCTTGTCAGGTGGTTTCTCTGTGTTTGCTGGTGTTGGGGAACGTACTCGTGAGGGTAATGACTTGTACAGGGAAATGATTGAAAGTGGAGTCATTAAGCTCGGTGATAAGCAGGTCTTTGAATCCATACCTCTATGCTTAGTTATAAATGATGTCTCCTCGATGGGGAATCTGTTGCATCGCTCTTCTTTTAACACCACATATAAGCTTTATGTTTGACAGGCCGACAGCAAATGCGCTCTTGTCTATGGTCAAATGAATGAGCCTCCTGGTGCTCGTGCTCGTGTTGGTCTCACTGGTCTAGCTGTTGCTGAACACTTCCGTGATGCTGAAGGGCAGGATGTGCTGCTTTTCATAGATAATATTTTCCGATTTACACAAGTAAGTTGCCTCGTATATATGCTCTGGTTATTTCTATTATTATGTTTTAAGTTTGCCCAATGCCTACTGAAAATAATACTTCCCATTGCAGGCCAACTCTGAGGTGTCAGCTTTGCTTGGTCGTATTCCTTCTGCTGTGGGTTACCAACCTACTTTAGCCACTGATCTTGGAGGACTTCAGGAGCGTATTACAACAACAAAGAAAGGGTCCATTACCTCTGTCCAAGCAATTTATGTGCCTGCTGATGACTTGACGGATCCAGCTCCTGCCACCACCTTTGCTCACTTGGATGCAACAACTGTGTTGTCACGGCAGGTATTGTGGTTTTGCAGTGCATATTTTACTTTGTTTAGAAAGAAGTGTTTGTTATTTCACCTAATGATATGAATTTCAATCAACAGATTGCCGAGCTTGGTATCTATCCTGCTGTTGATCCTTTAGATTCTACATCTCGTATGCTCTCTCCTCATACTTTGGGGGAGGATCATTACAATACTGCTCGTGGGGTACAAGAGGTTCTTCAGAACTACAAGAATCTGCAAGATATCATTGCCATTTTGGGGATGGATGAGCTTAGTGAAGATGATAAATTGACTGTTGCCCGTGCTCGGAAAATTCAGCGATTCCTTAGCCAGCCTTTCCATGTTGCTGAGGTGTTCACGGGTGCTCCCGGAAAGTATGTGGAATTGAAAGGAAGCATCAGTAGCTTCCAGGTATCTCATCTTTCTCACTCAGATTATGAAAATGTGCCACCATGCAGATCATATTGCATTGCAAAGTTGTCTTAGATTTTTTGCTTCTCAAATCATTAGGATTAAGAGAATTCTTTAAGAGCAGCTAATCCTGCATGAGTCATCTGTTTGTTGATAGCACTATGCATCACATTAGCTTAGGTGATTAGGTCCTGTTTTTGTTGCTTTACCATATGATCTTGGCGGATTATAGTGGTGTTAATTTAAGGATAATCTAATAACTAACAGTAAAAAATGTAAGGTTGAGCATAGCACTGGTTGATACACAAGGGATGGCTTTACCTATAGACTATAGTATGGTGTAAGTAGAGTATGGTTTTGCTTAGTACTTCTGTAGATCACATGCTTGAGATGTGAATGCTTCCATTCTTATTACTTTTTTTTTACATCTATGGATAGGTAGCTTTGTGTTTGGGAGTTCATTCCTGATCTCGGTGCGTGGGGCCGGGGGGTGGGGTGGGTTTTGGTGTGGGGGGTTGGAATCAATAAATTGTATTAAGTGAGAAAGTATATATAGTTGCTCAAATTGGAACATGGAAAATGATTCATAGGAAACTTCCAGAAACATAAGAGAAAAGAGCTCACAAGATAAGCTTTGAAGAACCAGAGAAAACTGGACTTAATGTGAGACATTAGATTGAACGTTGGATAAGATCCTTCTAGCTAAAGTGGAAACTGGAGGTCTATACCTACCAGGTCTGACTGAGTTCCTCATTCTCCAATTTCAATAGACTAAAGCTGCTATAGCTGCTTTTCAAGTATGTATCTCAGGAGCTTTAGGTGAAGTGGCAGCTAGTAATCCAACTGTAGTGCCTTGCCAAAGACGAAAGATGGAGGACAGTTCAAATCTTTGTGCACATCGCTCTAAACTAGAGAAGAGTAAGCACATCCAGTGAAAAGATGAGCATGGTTTTCATTACCAGATCACACAAATTACAGCACATATTGTTTGTTAAACCCGAAGTTCTTGGAAACTTTTGAGGATTCATATTCTGTATTAACATAAAATGTTTTTTAAAAATTAAATAGAAAGAGCACAATGAGGATTTAATGAAAAAGGGGTCTATTACATAATTTGCATAGAACTTTAAGAGCTTTAATCCCAATAGATGTGTAGTTGGGTTAATTTTGTAATAATACATTATATTTACTTTCTTGGAGAATAGGGTGGTTGGAAGAGCGGAGCATCTGATAGTTAATAGGTGTTATGAATGTCTTGGGAATATATTTTATGATTGGAAACAAAGATTTTTTATTTATTTATTTTTCGATCTTATGCATCTTTTGAAATATTGTTTGATTTATTGTTAACTATTATTAAGGGAAAGTAGAGAGTTAGAGAATTGTATGAATATGCTATCGCTATCAATGATGACATAACTAAAAAGTTATCCAGAAACTGGTCTAAAATAGCTTATCTAAAGTAATTGATGAGATTGAAGGGTTCTTGCTAATGCATCCATCACCCATTTATATAAATATCACCTTGACTTGATATATTATTGGGCTCATAACGATTTGGCATTAGAATTGAATTGACACAGAGGTAGAGATATAAAGAGATTGAATTGACTGGAAACAGCTTCATGCTTTAGCTGTGGGCTTGTAAGAGGTGTGGTTCATGTTAGAGAGCTTAGAGTTTGTCACTGTGTGTGTTAGAATGGCAACGATTTTGGCCATAGCAGCAAAAAAAGCAACATGATTGCAGCATTGCAAATTAAAATGACCTTGAGCTTCCAGAGAGGCAACTACTCCAAACATGCTTGTACCAAAGAAGCTCTTTAGATTGCCTCCATCGAACTTGATGCATGACCCAATGCGCATGCACCCTCCATTACAGTCTTCACTGCCACATGGCAGTGTTGGTTGTGTTGATTGAGGTAATGAGCTTGTAATCGACCCTTGACTCTATCTAACGTGATTGGTGTCCAGATGCATAGAACCCAAGTTTGGATTAGCAACCCCACCTGGATCTGCACATCCAATTGGTGCATCTTCATCTCCAATTTGCTTGCGATGAGCTTGGTGGAGGTTCTTTGAATTTTGGCCCTTTCTTGGCACGATTTTGACCTTACCTAGCCGTGACACTTAAATTTGGGGGGTTATTGTGGGGAAAAGGGGGATGGTTATCATGCTCTATAGTACAAGGATCAACGGTTTGTTAGCAAGTTGATCAAGAGTACGGTTGGTATGTAGATTGAAGGTTTGGTGTTCAGCCATGCAATTCAACTTGATCATGCAATAGATTATGGTTTCACATTATAAAAACTTAGATTTTTGGGAAAATTACACACAAGGGATCAAAATTAAGTTTAAATAGAAAATTGAACTTTCAATTGGTTAAAATAAAGAATCAACTTTATGTTGAGTGGTTTAAATAGAAAATCCTGTTACAGCTCCATCATAATATTATTAACTGTAGACGAGATGGTACATCAAGTTAATTTGCACTTGATGCTGACATTGACAGGGTGTCCATGTATATGTGCAGGAAAAAAAGACGCTTGAAATCCCAACTTGAAACACTAATTTCATTTCTCTGCTTTGCATCACCACGCCGCCACCCCCCTCCCCTCCTCCCTCCCTCTCCCCTCTCTTTATTGTGACAGCTTGTGAAGTTTAGAATATTCATGACTTGTTAAAGGCATTCATGAAAAATATAGGAATGAAGTTGTAACCTCAATTAAAAAGAGCAATCATTTTAGTTGAGTACCAAGAAAGCATGGAATCCTAGATGTCAATCTGTTAAAGATGTATCATTAGTCGATAATAGAGACATTTTCTTTGATAGATTTGGTTGAGATGAGCCCTGCTTTAGATCCTTCTTTTCCTGCCTGAAAAGCTACACCAATTCACGTAAGTTGACCAAACAGTAGCTTGTTGAAGCTCTTAGTAGAAAGCGTAGGCTATTCACGTGCCCAAATCTTGGAAATAATGAAAAATGTTCCTTCTCTAGTAAAATCATGCAACTAATGGAACGAGAGCATCTCAGTCAAATGTTAATGTTAAATTAGCAATATAAAGGTTTACAGCCTCTTATGCCCTTGAGAAAAAATAAGAAGTATATTAAAATAACCACCATATCTACAACTTACGATGAGATGATTGCTTAAGCATGTAAGAAACATCCATTCTTATGTCTCAAAATCCTAACTTGAAACCCTAATCTTCTAAGTCGAGAAATGAAATGTTGGGATTTTGAGCATATTTATATGTTGTAGGGATACATGGACGCCATGTCAGCATTCAAGTGTAAACTTAAAGTTCCATGTAATCTACAGTTAATGGTGTTGTGACAGAGCCGTGGCGTGATCTTTTATTTGAACAATGTAATATAATGTTGATTCTCTATTAAAGTTCCATTCTCTATTTGAATTTGACCCTAGATGTTAATCCCTTAGTGTGTAATTTCCCCTTAGATTTTGTTACTTTGGAAAAATTGCATCTAGGACATGCATAGTTTTTCAAGAGATCACTTAAGCTTGCTATTTATTTTCTCATCATATGTATTTTTAGAGGGATTGCTAGATTTATTGTCATCAATTTTTTAGGGAAAGTAGGGTGCCAAAAGGTTGTATAAATAAAATAATTAAGGAGTAAAATAATAGTAAAAGCAAGAAGTTATTCAGAAACTAGACTAAAACAATTAAGAAGTAATCTAATGTAATTTTATGAGATTAGAGGTTTCTTTGTAATGAGCCCTCAATATATTCTATGCAAATATCACCAGTGACTAGATTTATTATTTGCTCATAACAATAGGTTCTCTATTTATTTCTTTGAGTCTGATTTATATACTCATGTGACTTATAATTCACATATGTTAAAAGGAGATAATTAATATATTGGTATCCCTTCCTATGTTGTTCGCTTCTCTGAATGGTATGCTTTGTTCGGTTTTTGAAAATATAAAACTTAAAAGGATTCACTTGACTCCCCACCAGGAAGAAAAAAATTCTAAGTTTCCTCTTTTAGGAACTTTTTTTCTGTGGCAAGCAGGTGAAGTGGTTGTTCAATATCCAAAGCAGTTGAGTGTTACATGATTTGAATGAATTGCCAGGGAGAAATTATGACAATATATAATAATTCTGGTGAAAAGTTTGGTGGGAACGGTGGGCATATGTATCTCAGGACATACAAATATATAGGCTGACGTTTGGAATGATAATTGGTGTCTAGTTGGCACTTGGTTCTTTTTATGCAATGCTCAGCTTGTCATTTTTGGAGAAGATAAAATTGCCAAGGTTATTACCCAGAAAAGTAAATGCCTTGTTTTGCTTTTCCAACACTGTCATAAATAGGCCAATGTTTTGGACATTAATAAATCTCAGAACTTTCTGCTCTACGGCAATGTGGTGGTTGTTTTATTCCTTGTCGTTGGTTTGGAGAAGATAGGTTACTTAACTCAAATAAAGGGTTCCTGTTTCATAGAACTGTTCATCAGCAGGTCTCTCTTTGAGCTTTTGATTGGTTTAGCATTCGGTATTTAGATAGGCAAAATGGAACATTTATTTTTGTGCAGACATGTTCTTACTATTGAAAACTCATGATTGCTTGTAAAGTTTCTTATGCAAAGCAATGAAGAAATCCTGGAATACTTGCTCTCTTTTCCTTTTGCCAAAGAGTTTTTGGAGGTGTGTATTTTTCTGAAGCTTGGGAATAACTGGATCATGCTGGAAAATGTCTCTCAATTGTTTCTATTCTCTAATACTATTCTATTGCCTGATGGACTATATGGCTTAAATGTGTTGACTGTTTGCTTATAACGACAATTAAAAAAGGGAAATGAAAATGTAGCCCCAAAGCTTTTGATCAGACATAGATGCATCTTAAACTTTCAAAACATAACTTCATCTTTCTATAATTTTTGAAATATGCATTTACCTTCCCTACCTCCATGGTTTCCTTCCACCCATCTAATAGTTTTGAGGGCTCAATTCGCAGTTATCCCTTAAATAAAAGAGTACATTATGGGAAGTTGAGTGCCAGCTTTGGACATGCTTGGTGGACAAGTTCCATCTCTTGGCTCTTGGGGCTTTTCTCTTCTTTATTTTTCATTTATTTCTTTGTCTTTCCCTTCAAGCTTTGTTCCCTAATCTCTTATAAGTAAGAACAGTTTTCCTGTACTTACCAAAATGAAAAATCTTTCTTCTATTAAAAGCATTAAGTTTATGCAATCATGATATACTAGTTTAATAATAGGTTTTATCTTTTTATAGTTGTAAATGGGAGGCATTGGCTTCGGTTCCCAAAATGTGAGAATTGGCTCATTGAGAGTAGATGCCATAGTAAATGAGCCTATTCCAAGGGTATGATCTAATGTGAAATTGCAGATCAGATAATGGTGGTGGAACAAAGGCACATCTCATGTCTCATTTTCATTTGCTCTGTGTTGTTGGCAATTCATCTGATATTACATAAGACAGGGATAATTGCATGCTGTTCCTTCCCCACTTTCACACCTGAATACATTTTGTGTTTGTTCATCAATTATTTACTTGAATTTTGATTCTTACAGGGCATTTTGGATGGGAAATATGATGATCTTCCAGAACAGTCCTTTTACATGGTTGGAGGCATTGAAGAAGTTGTTGCAAAGGCAGAGAAGATTGCCAAGGAACCTACTGCATAATCTGATCTCTTCCTCCTTCCCCCTCCATCTTTATTGTGACTTCTCTATGTAATTGCTCATCCAATAATCTGGGCAGTCTTGATGGGCAAGAGGAATACTTATCTTTGGGAAAGATCCAATGATTTTCAGATTTGCTTTTCTTAATTTTATTGAGAATGTGGCAGTGAAGTGGAGATGAGAACGGTGCAGGTTGCCTTCCATTTCTCACCATTTAATAATGTGAATCCTACATGTATATTTCTCGGTTTCTCTGGGCCATTGGATGAACTGATGATGCTGTTGTGCGATGGAAATTGCAATATAACAGGAGCCTTGGGTTGTTTTGAACCAAGGGTGCTGATCCTTGATTCTCTTGGATCTGTCCATTTAGTTGTGTCCTTTTGGCCATGGAATTGGAAGCTGTAGAAATTCCAAGGATGCTGTACCGGATGCATATTGGGCCATCAGTGGCGTGCTACTTTATATGCATATCAACTCTTAGCGTCCACCTGACACTGAATTTTTCTGTATGCTTGCTTCTGTAAATTTAAGATATTGAGTTTATGTTATGCTTTTCTTTTGTGAACAATTGCATTAGCGATATCTCTACTGAAAAATTGATGATCAATAAAAGCATGCAGCGAATGTCGGCTTTAGTGATTGCGGTCGCAGAGGAGGAACGTGCTATGAGGAAACTTGATTATATATATATTTTGTGGAAGAGGAAACTCGTTAAAACTTCTTTTCCCTTTTCTTTTTTAAATTTATACTGGTAATCGCATTTTACATCGTTTTTCCATATTAAAATGGTCTCCTCCGGAGCTCGGTTGGCAAATAGAGGAGACCTTGGAACTACTCCTGGTCAATCCCAAACTTTAATATAAAGGTTGTGCCATATTTATGGGTTATTGGTAATGTGACTGTTGTATCCATTATCTAATCGATGTTCTATTGCAATCTCAGTAATTAGATGGATTTATCCCTGTACTTGTGGTGGGTGTTTGCTCCAAAAACAATTAAAATATCCTCCGGGACACTTTTTTAGCCTGCTACGTTATTCATTTCCTATTCAACAAATCTAGGCGTAACTGGCTAGTGGAGAGTGTCCATATTTAGAAGATCCTCGATTTAAACATCCTTTTTCACCCAAAGAAAAAAAAAAAAAAAAACACTCACTCTCAAATTATTGGAGAATGGATGTTTGACACTCCTCGCTGTGTGTTTCAGGCAATGATACTTTCTTGAAGGATGTCTCTTTGTCAATGTATCTAATTGATCTCTCGACTCCACATATGGTCTAATATAAGTCTAGTTAGATTTAGACATGGGATGGTTTCAAATGGTGAACCAACTCGAAATCAAAACTAAAACTAGTCATATGATTTGGATCTATGCTTAGAATTCATCAAGACAGTTTTAAGGGTTTAAAACCTGCTAGTACTAGTAGTTTTGGACTTACCAAAAATAAAAGAAAAAGATATTGTTTAAATTCTTTCTTGTATTTTTCCCTTTAATATATTTTCTTATTATCCCGTACAACCTAACCCCAAATATATATATGTTAAATTCTTTCCTGTACGAATCTCTCCAAGACTCCAACTCCAAATACCATTAACATTTAACCTTGAAGCACATCTATTTTCTGAGGGTTAAAAAAGAAGAAGAAAAAACTATTGATATAGTACATAAAGTATACTTAAATTAAAAAAAAAAAATTGAGCTTGTTTTTTAGGAAAAATGAAACTAGAAAAAAAAAAAAAACAATTAGTTTTCAATTCTTAGGAAGCGTCGGTTTAACAGACAGATCTAAAGAATTGCCCTATGAACTGGCTCCTCAAGTTGGTTCTAGTTCCATGTTTTTGGAATCGGTAACTAGTGGGTTTGATTTTGGTTTTTGGACAGTTTTGGATTGTGTCGGGATCTAAGTCTAGTCATAAATTCATTATCTATATTTTCCTTCTTAAAGCGTTGATTATCTCTATACGTTGATCATGTGTTTTAGTTCGCAAATCATTGAAGATTACCATTATTAGTAAGGGCATGCAAATTCTGAATACCATAGCTCTTAATTTAGCTTTCGCGTTTGACCTAGAAACAACAACTTGATGTTTGCTCTTGCATGTGACAAAGTTTGCTGCTAAGAAATTGCATTACCTAATCTACAATCTCCACTAGCCATAGAGGCTTCATGGTCCGCATTTGTATAGCACTCGACTGTTGATCTTATATTCTGTTTTAACATAATGTCTCAATTTATAGTGATTTTTAAATAATATAGTTTCTCTAGATAGCTTTCTTGTGCTCTTCTCCTAGTTTATGCATAAATTGGTTCACCAAACTTACAACGTGAGCAATGTTCTTTAGCATGTAATACATATATTAATCTTCAAATAAGAATTTGATATCTTCCTTCTTGATCAAGCCACCCTCTTCTCCTTTCGTTTCCTTTTTTTTTTTTTTTCCCTCATGATGAAATTGACCAATGGGAAAAATTATAGCTTCACTCACTAAGATTTTTGGTCTCCTAAGGGGATAAAAAATGTTTTTCCATTGGGATAGAAAGAACCATCCTTTGAATAAGCTGCCTCTATGCTAAGAAAGTATTTTAGCCACAATAATGTCATCAACATACACAAGAAGTATTAATAAGGACTTATACTTTTGTATATATTGTAACGTGGAGGGAGACCCTTTTTTTTTTTTGGCTAGAGCCATACTAGTATCAATAAAATTCCACTTTAGGAATGATGCTATTTCACCAATTTTAATATCTCCTTTTGTCAGGCCAAAAAATGGTCGTAAAGCTCTTTATGTATGTGTGGGTATTCTTCTGGATTAAAACTCTTGCTTATCACTTTGGTTGATCACGACCAAAGGCATTCTATTGTATACACATAACTCTCGTACACATGTCATGGTTCGTGTTTTGGAGTGAGGAGGGGGTATTTAACTTAGGGCTTAATGTGAAGTGAGTAATGTTAATTGGCGATTTGTTCGTGGGGTTAGATAGTCACTCAAGGCAGGGTTAGTCACTCATAAGCAAACCGGTCAAGAGTTGATGCTACTCTTCTGATGATGGCCATTGTAGGCTGAAATCGGTTGGGAAGTTGAACGTCCCCCATCTTAGAAAGGATGGCGACAATACTTGTCAACACTCTTAAAGCAAGAGGGGTTTAGAACAGTCCCAAGAAAATATGAAGAGAAAGGCTGACTTACCCTCTATAATTAAAGAAAATACATGAGGCAAAAAAAAAAAAGGATTGAGCGCCACAGGGGCACTTATGAAGGGGGTGAACCTCCTGTCCCATGGCATACACATATTGTAACCTTGTAATATTGTTGGAATTAATAAAAGTGTGTTATTTATTTTACGATTCTTGCCTGTATCTTTTATATTTATTGTTGTCTTTCTATCTTGTTTGTGTTGCTTATAGGATTAGGCTTTGTTGGCTAGCGTTATGTGCAAGTTAAGCTTGCTTACTATTGCAAAGGTAGGACAATAAGCGTTGCATGGTTCATTTGTATGTTATAGAAAGTCTCAGACTATGGCAGTTGGTATCAAAACCTAGGTTATTCAAGTGGGAACAACCATAACACTATAAGAGAAAGTAAGTAAGAGGCTAGATAGCCTAGAGGAAATACATTATTGTGTATAGCAAGACGACCATGTGAAGCACTTATGGATGGTTTTTCAGAAGCTGCCGGAGAATTATTTGTATGTGAAGTATAAGAAATGTGCCTTTACTTAGAAGCTGATAAACTTCTTGGATTACGTAGTTTAAGAAGAGCGGATCTGGATGGATATGGCCAAGGTGGAAGCAATCAGGTAGTGGCCAGTGCCAAAAAGTGTAGCAGAGTTGTAGTCCTTTCTTAGACTTGCTAATTACTACAGAAGATTTGTTGAAGGATATTCTCATTGAGTTGCACCTCTCATAGATTTGTTGAAGAAAGATTAGGCATGGTCATGGGATGAGGAATGTTAAGGTACCTTTGAAGAGTTGAAGCGTGTAGTGATGGAGGAGCCAATCCTCGCACTTCTTGACATCTTCAAGCGTTTTAAAGTATATGGATGCCACATATTAGCTTCCTTAGCACAGATTGCGTACTAGTTGATGAGTCAAATCTCAACTTCAATTCAAGAGTAAATAAAGCAGCATATAGGCTAAGATCTATTGACTAAGAATCTCAAGCAGTTGGTCGAGGAAAGAAAGACTCACAGATTTAAGGTAGAAAGCGACCTCATCTATACAAAGGGGCACTAGTTATATGTCCCAAATGTAGGCAACTCGAGAAGGATACTCATGAGATAGTGCCATGATACTTTGTAGGCTGGATGCCCCAGTTGGTAAAAGATAATAAGCTTGTTGAAGTTAGGCTATTATTGGCTGAATATGAAGGAGGATTTGATGAGCTATATGAAGATTTGCTTGACCTGCCAGCAAGATAAAGTTAAGAGGTAGAAGATTGTAAGGCTGTTGGAAACACTCTTAGTACCATCCGGCTCATAAGAGAGTGTCTCCATGAACTTTAACACTTCCCCACCAAAAGTGGGGGAGCACTCATCCACTTTTATTGTTGTTAACCGATTTTCTATGTATGTTACCTTCATTCTTATTATGAAGAGTTCAAATATAGAAGAGATAACTCAGCTTTTCTTTAAGCATGTTGTCAAGTTTTGGAGAGTGCCCTAAAATATTGTGAGTGATAGGAATGCTAAGTTTACAGGGAAGTTTTGGCCATAGTTGTTTTACCTCTTGGGTTCCAAGTTGAGAATCACCTCTAGCTATCATCCATAGAGTGACGAGTAGATGAGAGATTCAACAATTTGTTAGAAGAATACCTTCAGCACTTGGTTAATGTTAATCAAAAGAATTGGGTTGACTTGCTGGATATTGCTAGTGCTGTTTCAAGATCCAACGGAGCTCTTCCTCTAACAAGAGCCCTATAGAGATCATCACAGGTCAGCAATCATTGTTACTCCATATAGTGGCCACACCATATACTGAGAGATGCCCAAGGGCTTATCAGTTTACTAGAGAATGGAAGCAGAATTTAGAAGTAGCGAGAACGTACCTTAAGAAGTCTTTTGAGAGGATGAAGAAATGGGCATATTAGAACTACTAACCCAAAGAGTACAATGTTAGAGATCAAATCCTCATAAAGCTTCTTCTAAAATAGGTCAGATCATTGTGAAACAAGGGCACAAGGTTGTTCCATAGGTACAATGGTTTAGTTCCTATCATCTCAAAGATTAGAAGAGTAGCCTATAAGATCCAGCCTCCTACATGGTTGAAGATCCATCTAGTTTTCATGTTATTTTCTTGAAGCCATATTATCTAGACATGGAAGACCTATCTTACAATGTGTCTAAGCGGTCTCTCATCAAGATCAAGTTCAACTTGAGTCAAGCCGTAGAAGACATCTTCGCAAAGTAAAGGGTCAAAGATCTTGCTATTAGAGAAGAACATATAAAGTATTTAGTCAAGTGGAGAGATCAAGGAGGAAAATATACTAACTGGGAGATTGAAGAAGACCTTATGTCCTTATCCAAGAGAAAGTCAGCTTTGCTAGCCAAAAGACCTCTATTATTAGATTTAAGCTCCAATAAATATTGCTAAGGACGTCGATAGAATTAAGTGGAAGAGGATGACATGGTCCCATTTTTGTAACACACTTGTGTTAATAGAGACTTATTTTTTTTGTTTATATTGTAATATAGAGGGGAATTTCTTTTTTAAATTTTTACTAAAGCCTTATTCTTATTAGTAACTTTATACTTTGGGAAAGGTAGTACTTTATCAGTATTAATTTCTCCACCTTTTAGGCTAAAAAATTCCTATAAAACTCTTTTCATGGGTGTGACTACTCTTTTAGATCAAAGCTCTTACTCATCGCTTTGGTTGATCACAACCAAAGGCATTCTGTTACATACACATAACCCCCGTGTACACACATTGTAGTCTTACAATAATGTAGGAATTAATAAAAGTGTATTATTCATTTTACGATTCTTGTCTTGTTTCTTATATTTACTATTGGCTTTCTATCTTGTTCGTATTTTTTACAGGTTTAGGCCTTCTTGGTTACCGTGGCGTGCAAGTTAGGTTTATTATTTTAGAGGTAGGATAGTAAGCGCCGTATGGTTTATTTGTGTGCTAGAGAAAGCCTTGGATGGTGACTCCGTGCATATTATACAATTACTCACACATTACACTTATTATCTCATATAGTCACTACTAACAGTACTACTATTAATAGGGATAAATCAACTATCCTACCATCCTTTGAATCTCTCATTTTTATTGAGAACATAGGACTTTCCATCAGTAGCATTGGTGATCAAACACATGAATTTGATAGGATTGATCCTTCACAGACTTGGATTTAAAGATTTAGAAGTCAAACACATGCATTTGATAGGATTGAGGGTTGAAGAGAGCAAAAAACCCATTTAGCAATGAATTCCAAAGAAGCAAGGTAAGCAATTAAGAGTGGGAAAGCCTAACTATGAAGGTTGCCAAAAAAGAGCAAAAAACAAATGAAAAAAGTACCCTAAAATAACTACTCCAAAACTGCATGAAAAGAGTAGAATAGTGTTGGTAACGTCAAATGGATAATCTTACATAAGAATGAGACACATAATCTATATATTTAACATTCATTATGTATAGTAACTCAAATAATAGAAAAATCCATCTAATATCAACAAGAATATGGCTGTTTACCCAACATCATCTATTTACTTGCTATAAATGTTGCTTAAAAGATGATTTTTTTTTTTAAAGCATAAGTTTTGTGGCATCTAAGCTTGAAAGCATACATGTTGGTAACCTAATATATGGGTCATAAGTTTGACCTAACCTAGTCAAAATAAGCAAATATTAGATTAAATTAAATACACCAGGATTAATAAAATATATAGTAACACCTCTTCTAGTCTAAAATCTACTAGAATGTCTTTATAATCACAAAGTGATGAAATCTAGAATGTATCGTTGTCATGTCCAAGGTGTTTATAAATTTCCTCCTAGAGATTTTAATAGAATCAAACGTAATTGATTCAATGTTTGCGACTTTGTTTCCAATCACTTTAGGATTTTGGAAGAAAAGGCATGAAACATAATCTTCCTTAATTTAGAATTGTATCATCCTTGGTGCAAGGATATGACTTTTTCCGCAACATCTTCCCTACTTGCTGGATAAGTTTTCAAGCTTTAATTTACTTGTAAGCATAAATTATGTAGTTTTTATGCTTGAAATCATCACATATGGAGAACCTAATATGAGGATCATGAAGACAGATCATACTTAACTGAAATCAACACAACAAACCACATTTAATGTTTATTGCCTTCCAAATATATTAGTTTCTTAAACTACTACTATGGATGACATCTGGTTCAAATTCAATCTCGTAGAAAGAGTGATGTATTATGATAAGAGAACATGCTCAAGTAAAGGAGATGTGGGAAATCATATCCTTATCCAAAGGGATAGCTCTTCCTCTTCCTTATGGCTTGCTTAAGCAGAGGAACGTACTTGTGCGTTTCTTGAAAAAAAAAAAAGGGTCTGCAGAATAAATATTATGTATATGGGATTGTGAAGGTGCCTTTGGTGTGAGTAAATTTTGTATTGAAGGTGCATTTCTAAAATGTGCCTTTAATGTAAAATGACCAGCATTAGAGGCGCTTTTCAGAAAAGCGCTATCAGTGTATAAAACAAAGTAAAAGCAATAATGACAATGCTACTAAAACCTTGAAACTCCAAATCTAAGCCATCTCTTGGCCTCTTGAGAGATAGCTATAGCATGCGATGATATTCATTACTCAACATCCAATTCACTTCACAAAGACTCAAATCATTCACTACTATGATAATATAGAAAGTGAGACGTAATGCATACAGCTCATTGAAATTGTTACGAATAAGTTAGATTGATATTAAGTTTTATATAAAAACAAATGTCATGAAGTGTAATTTGTAAGAAATACAATTTCATTGTCTCCTAATCCTAGTGAACACTCGAGACACTCTAGACACGATACTCTCATTACGTCTCTTCACCTTAGGAATAGGAGAAGCCCAAAACTCCTGGGTCTCTAACAATTGTTGAGGTGGGTTTGAAAACTGAGGGCATCGATAGTAGCCACCTGGGAAAAACTCTTGCCCCAAGAGCTGATGGACCTCCTCCTTTTCTTAACTAGTGTTAGCGGTGTAAAAGGGGGTTCATTTTGGATACTTGAAGCTGGGGTCTTGAATATATTCCCTTGATGCATACCTTCAGATGGCCCCTTTAGAGGGGGTAGAGTAGTACTGTCATCACAATGATGGCCCTGTCTTCGAGCACGCCTAACTCCTCTTGACCTTATCCGTTCACTTTGCCTTAGGGGGTTTAGAAGGTCAAACTCTACCTGGATGTCCTAGTCTGGTTCATTCACTTGAACCTGAGCGACATGGGGAGGGTAGAGATTGATTAGGAAATGGTTGCGTAGCAATTGAATCCCATGCTTGGCCTACAATTGGGCTACTTGGTAGTTGGTCCCATCAAGAGAGATCCTAATCTACTGGAACTTTTCAACCTGCAAAAGATAAGATGTTTAAAACATTACATAAAAAGGAAAGAAGGAAAAAGTAGTCGTAATTGAAAGTGGTCTTACCAACTGCTTAAGCAATGCTTCGGTCTGGCCAATGTATTGTCGAGTGATCCTCTTGTACTACTGTTGGTACCTATGCTCCACTCCTTTAGGTTCGTTGATTTGGATGACCTGAGAGTGGTGATCATTCTATGTGGTAATGTGGGAAAGATGCTATGTGATCTAATCTACATCCATCCTCCCACTCAGGTCGATGCGATGCAATGAATCCTCTATATCGCATCCCAATGGAATCTTCTACAATCCACCTAACTGCTTAACGACTTGCTTAGGAAAGTGCTACTCAACAATGTGGAAGCATATGAATGGCACTTGAGTTCCGTATATGTGTTGGCTACTATAGTAGAAATGAGGTAGTATCTGCAGAAACTTGTTCGGATACGGCTGCCAAACTACCTGAAAGAAGTGTTTGTTATAATTACTATAATGGCAATGTGGTGAAAGAATTAGTAATTAAATTGCATGTAAATAAGTACCTGATCAGGGCTTTGTCCATTAAAGGCATTGCAGTAGGCTGTTACAATATGGGTAGGGTGCGTCCTCATGTCACGATCAGTCATCCACCTAGCAACTAATGGTCTCTTACTGTCTACTATCATGCCATGCCTGTGGATAGGAGCTATGTGTAGGAACCTATCCCATGCTCATATCTGAAGGAGAATCGCTACACCTCTTATCTTATGGGCAGTCTTTGATGAAGAGTCGTATAGCTGCCTGTATGGCCATATGAGGCATGCAGATCCCTAGCTGTATTACCCAACTCTCTCGAAATCATCTAATATAGGCAGGAACATGGCATGTACTAGGATGTCGGATTTGTTGGCGAACACAAACCCCTCAATATTTGCAAGATGTAAGCTCGGGTATGCCATCTAACCTGCTTGTTGTCCGCCTACTTAGGTATGGAAGGTAAGTGGTTTGCTAGTTAGACCATACATAGGCGCTCCCCTGGCCCATCAATGGTGTCCTCCGAAACTGCCCTGAGATAAGTAGCACATACTTGTGGCCACGTCTTATACGTGCTCCCTGTTACTAGTAGTCCATCAACTCTCAAGCCCAACTGAACCTTCACATCCTAGAGTGTAATTGTTATCTCTCCAAGGGCTATGTGGAAAGTATGGGTCTCCCTTTACCACCTCTCTACTAGTGTTGTGATCAAGTGGTGATCCAGTTGGATGTATGGTAGACGACTCAAGCTTATGAAGCCGGCTTGATCAAGGTAAGGTAGGATGTGGTCATCTGGTGGGATCTTGTAGACCTGTTGGCTTCGCTTGAGTGTCTTCTCCCATTGTCATATGAGTAAAGCCTCTATGCCTTGCCAAGGATACTAGTAAGTATGTTACGATTAAGTAGAATAATTTATGTTCGAAAGAAAGGTAAGTTCTCTTACATGTCCTGCCTATACGCATCTGGACCTATGCTTGTCTTGTCTAGTGAGAGTGGATCCATTAACAAGTCTGGGCTCCATCTAGCCTGCAAAAGCACCAAACAACATGGTTAATGTAGTGAATTTACGGAATAACTACACATCATCATTTGATAAATAAATCAAACCGAGTATATGCTAGTACAACTGGTTCTAGTTACCCTATTGATTCTTATGGGGATATGTTCTTCTGTTGTGTGTCTCTCTCTTACATAACGTGTAAGTCAATTTGTCTGGTCGGTCTCTGACGTCCATCTCCATATGGAAATGCTTAATCCTAGGCTTACCCTTCTTTCACTCCAATTATGTCTCTAGTGAGTACTTTTTGGAGGTGTGGAATGATTAACCGACTTGACTTATCATCAATTAGGAAGAAGTGAGCTCTATATATTTGAAGTTGATATGTGGATTTATACCAATCCCCGATATTGGACATTACATTAAAGTGCTCAACACCAGTAGCGGCAATGGCATGTGAACAAGGAATCCTGTATGTCTACCACTTATTGCACTTGCACATGCGCTTATTGAAGTCTACTATTTGTATGTGCCTACCTCCCTTCATCTCATTCTCGACACACTTGTTTCTAGTGTCAACCTCATAAGTTTTGCTATATTGTCTAAATCGAACTACTTTATGAGAATTCACCTACTAGACCTACTCCTCTAACACCTTCGATGAGTATTTGGTGTATGCTCAGTTTGTACTCGCCCACTTAAGCGCCTCCTTATGTCTCTTATCTTAATGGAATACACAATTGTAAAAGATCTTCCTCATAAGTGACGTTATCGGAAGGCCACGAGTGTGCTTTAACATCGAATTATATGCTTCTACAAGGTTAGATGTCATGTATCCAAATTGATTACCCTCGTCATGTGTAAGTGTCCACTATTGCATGGGTAGAGGACAAAACCAATCAAGTGCACTGGACCTGATACTGTGCACCTTCTTTAAGCATTTTTCAAACTTTCAGGGCTGAGCTTGCATGGTTGTGAAGGTCACTCACTTCTTGCACGATTTGCTTTTGTAGACCTTATTGAAATTGCTTGGAATTTGTCAAATGCACCACTACCACATAGCAAAAGGAGGTTTCCAACCGTTCTCCTCTTTGTCTAATGCTAAGTGAATCCCCACCCTTTTGTCAGATATCATATAGATAGATTCATGGCTAGCCTTGTCCTTACAAATGTGCTGCCTTAGGTTCCTAAGAAACCATCTCCATGCATCGACAGTCTTATCATCGATTGGCGCAAAAGCAAGTGCGAGACTATGTGGTTCGCTCTGTCCATATTAGTGGCGACCAATAACTTGTAGCAGTACTTTCTGTATAAGAACGTATCGTCAATACCTATTACATGCCTACATTACTTCCATGTTTCTATGTATGGGTTGAATGACCACCATACCCACTTTAGCTCTATCGCCCCTGTTCGATTCGATTGGTTCCATATCCACTCCAACTTGGTTTTCGTACATAGCTTCAATCATTTTTATCTTTCCAGCCTACAATCTTCTATTGTTGACTTAATACCTAAATTGGTTCTCAACAATACTGTGGAGTTAGAAAATCTTGGTGTCGAGATCTTTCCTAATGACATTTAAGAACTCCTTTGCTATGGTGTTACTATTCAACTGCAGGTGATCTTGACTTATTATGGGATTGACACATGTGTGAGACTCCACCAATCTTGTAATCACAAACATACCTTCTATTTTCTTCTTATAAGTAGTAACCTCCATTGGTAGCCATCTTTATGCTTAATACAAAGGATGGAATACTTACTTGGCTTCAATTCTAAGGACCTGAAGTTGGTGTGACGTTTGATATGGTGGTGCTTAACAGCTCTTACCAGTTCCTCCTTTATGTAGTCTCATAACTATACTAAGATTTTCACTGGCTTGCAAGTTGTTGAACTCTTCGTTCACCTCTCATTAAAAGTTTAGGTAACTATCCTCTCCACCCTTATTGTAAAAGAGAATTTCATCCCTTACCCCTGCTTCTGCTACATCTAACTCTAGAGTTTGCATCGAATCTGGTGTTGCGGCCATTGAACTTGAACCCAAAATGTATGAGTAGACACCAAGCATCTCCGGTTGGAAGTTTTGGATGGCAAGCACCCCAGGTACAGTAGGAGGTGTAAGAGGCATCTCGTTACCATTATCACCATAATACCCATCATCCTCATCCTCCTCATCTTCCTTAGGCTCATAATCATCATCGTCATCATCTTTAAGTAAGCCTCCCATTCGCTAAGCAACACGATCATGTGAAACTTCCTTCTACAAAATTGATCCTATGGCTTCATCTACCGCATTATCATCATCCCACATGAGCGCAAACATGGGAAATGGCTCATACTCATATGCCATTTGTTCATTTTGCTCCATTGGTGCCACCCCTTCGTTCCATTCCATTGGAGCCATGCATGTTTCTTGTGCGAAGGGAGCTAATCTTAACATACAATTGGTGGATATGAGTCTGCCCAACTGCCTCTGCCATCTTAAAGGGATTCTCGACATCATTATTGTTCTTGATGGCAATAAATGAATAATTAACAACACTCAAGTAAGCATTCGAATGTTTATATAAAATATCAACTCCAACACTTGGATCCACTCCAATACCTTGACAAACCCTTTCGAAGAGATTGGTGAAATTTCCATTGGTTTTCAACTTCAACAACTTTACCAGGTCATGATCATATTCCAGTCCCAAACTTCCTCTTAAAATGTTTCTATGGGCGAAAATTATAAATTTTATGGTGCCTACCATTTTCATCCTATTCATAAGGTAATTATTGTTTCAATTAGCATATAATTGATGTCGTGCAGTTCCACCATGCAGTTCAATGGAACTGCATACTCAATGGAACTGCGTGCTTTATCTTAATTCCTAAACTACATAATCATCTAGTAGATATTTCACCAAACACTTAGCGTGCATATTTTATAACAATAAAGCTATAATTCCATAACATGAAATCTATATGCCTATATACAAATCCTTTGCATATATTGCTAAGATATAATATAAAATACATACTGGTATGTAAAAACAACAGTTATACATGTTAGATCAATAAAATAAACAAATATCTAAAACTAGGGTTTCACATGGGAAATTATAAAAAACAAGTGTAAATGATGCATGAAATTCGTTAAATTTACGTAAATTAAGTGTTTAGGACGTTTACCTTTGTTTGCTGGAGAAGTTTTCTCCAAAAAAAAAAAAAAAAATAGGGATTTGAGTGAATGGATTTAAAAAGGAATGATTTTTTTCCAAGAGAGAATTGAGGAAGAGAGAGGAAAATCGCGTGAAAGAATGCTTTTGATCGCGCGTTTTGTTTTATATGGATAGTGAAGGCACATTTCAGAAAGGGGGATTAAAGTATACTAGTCAACTGCAAACTTAATTCATTGAAAGTAAATTATAACAAGAAGGATACCATATTATTGGAGAAGATGACAATTACCTTCTCGATAGAATCAGTGCCATCCCGTTCACTGATGCCAATATTGCTATTTCAACCAGCCTTGCCCCTGCATTTAGAATCGGATGAGTTAGGATCTCAGTGAATTGCAGTTCCCAGGAAGACAATTGATGATTATGGCATTAGCATACTGTTAGAGTATATGGCAGCGAGAAGCCTGTGGTCTTCTGAAGGGCAATGATCATGTGAAATCATAATATTTTCTCTGCAAGGCTTGCTACCAAATTACCATATTTCTTTGGCTTGTTTTGTTGCACGTGATACCTCACTAGTTTCATGTAATTTTGCCTCCAGGATCTGAAGTTTTGAACTTACTAGTGAATCATAATGCTTCTCAATCAGTTTCCCCCCTTCCCCTTTTAATCAAGAAAGCATGATGTTATACCACCAACCAGCAATCTACAAAAGCTCTCATTTTACTGTAGGGTTTTAGAAACTAGCAAATCCATCTCCAATTCTTCAAATCCATAATTAATTACATTACTATCGCAAGCCAAACTCAAATTTAAATCTTAGCACAGACAAATAATGTTTATTCACAGTAGTTTATACCATAATCATCGTCAATTCCAGAATTTAACCAAAATGTGAATTCTTTTATATAATCTCACAGATTTGAGAATACATTCACGTCTTCATTAATTCTTCAATCGATCAAAAATAATAAAGCGAACTCATTCATAATCGTTTAACACTGATTTTGTTTGCTTACGAATCATATCCAATCTATTAAACCAAAACACAAATTCCCCAACCAAGGTTAAAGGGGGAAAAAAAGACCAGACTCTTAAGAGAAGGAATGGAATCTAAAATTTCAACTTCTTAAATCCATTGTTATCCTCACAACGCAATGTATTACTGTCATAATAATGAAAGTATGGCTACTTGTACAGATCTCAAAATTCCAAAATTTTTACTCTGATTCCATCATTTCAACCACAAATTACTATGGCATGGGTGGAACCATCGATCATTTAATCAAATATTACAATTTAAAGCGGAAAGCTTTAAAAAATAAAGAGCAATCCCAGAAAGTGAGACAAAGAGAGAGAAACTGACCTGGCGTGATTGCTCCGTAAAACCCAAACAACTGCAGTCTTTGTGACTTTCCCAGTAGATCTTTCTAATCATCCTTATCAGCAGCTCTGTAGTGCTTCAGATCGGCCAAAACTTACTCATTCCTTCACAACATATTAAATTTAAAAGGAAAATGCAATCACTATCTCTTTTAATAATATTAAGATCGAGTACAGACCATATGTACAGGTTCAAATTTTTAGATTAGATAATTGTGCAACCGATCTCGACAAGGTATCAGAGCATAAGTATTAAATTCTTAAATACCTTCGCTGTTGTTTCACCACCCACACTGTATTTATTAATCTGAACTTATAGATTAGGCGGTTTTGGACTTGATTTAAGTCTTACCAATGAATTACGATCGATATGGACTTACCCCAAGCTTTACATTAGCAACATGAGCAATTTTTTGCCAGTCTGTTCCAATATCTTTTTTGCACCTCTCCTCCAGCTCTGGACATCCGATGATTCTCAAGGATTGTAGAAACACAAGTTGACTCATGCTTGTTGGAAGTGAAGCCAAATTAGGGCACTCAACGATTTCGAGTTTTTGAAGCGATGTGAGCTCACCAATGAGGTTTGATAACGACACAAGGTTATAACATTTCTCTATTCTGAGCACCTCCAAAGTAGTGACACGGAAAAGCCAATCAGGAAGGGATGCGAGTTTGGGAAGACTATTGATAAATAGGCTCTGTAGGCTTGTAAGGCCCTGTAGTTGCCGCATCACATTGTGATTCTCGTCTATGGACAGATTAAGCACCTCACATTTCTGAATATAGAGAAACTTAAGGGAGGATAGGTGTTGCAAGCCAAGTGAGAGGGAGATTAAATTGGGACATTCCCTAATAAAAAGTGATTGAAGTGAAGAAAGACTTTGAAGCCAAGCCTTTGGCAAAGTCTCCAGATAAGCAATCCTACGAATATCCAGAAATTTCAGTTTACGAAGGTGGAACGACTGCTTTAGCAACTCTTCACTCACATTTCCAAGAGCTAATGTCTCAACATCCTGATGTAGGGGCAAGGACTTTAGCTTGGGGCATTCTATGATTGCTAACTCAGAAAGATGGGGAAACGACAGGGCCATATCAGCTGTATTGCTGGATGAGGGTTCATAGCGAATGGATTCAACTGCACTAAGTTCATAAATAAACAAAGACTTGAGACGAGGCAGTTGCACCAGTGGAGGCAGGTATTGGCATTTCTGACACCTGCTTATATAAACTGCATCAAGATTTGGGAGACAATGTGTAATGTCTTCCATCATCCATTGAGGAAATTTTGCTCCACTATAGTTGTCTATATATAAACCCCGTAGGTTTGTATGTGGTTGCAGTCCTTCTAGCAAAGTTTCGTGATTTTCTATGACCTTCTCTTCATTATGACCTTTACCTTGTGCCCGCTTCCACTCTATATACAACTTCTCCAAGAGATGCTTTGCCTTAACATTTGCTTTCTTCGATTCTATGGCTGCATTTTCAATCTGACCACGTATTGATATTGTGAGTTCTCCTCTTAAGTTATTCAAACCACTCAAGTCACTTAGCCTTGCGGAATCCTTGGGGTTAGACCCATGGTCTCCAACGATGAAACAAGTTAGTGTTCGTAAGGAGGTCAGTTGTCTCAAACCACGAGGCATTTGATTCAAGGAGAAACAATCACCGAGATCAAGATGCCTAAGGCTGCCTAAGTTCCCAATATCTCCAGGCAATTCGTTGAGACTTTCACAACCATTAAGTTTCAAGACAACTAAGTTCAGCAATTCTTTTATGAATCTAGGAAGTCTTTCCAATTTGGGGTTATGGGAAACATCAAGATGGGAAAGGTACTTCAACTTGCAAAGGGAGTTGGGCACCACCTTCATATTTGTATTATGGAGAGTCAAAACACGTAAGTACCTTAAATTTGATAGAAGTTTGCGGCAAGTAAATTCATTGAACTCATCACTTAACTTCTCTGAGCTTGCATGCAAATCTTCTGTTGACAACAATGTCCACACTTTTGTTTTTTTACCTTCAAGCATTGGAAATTCATGTGAAAACAAATCAAAATTTGACCCGTATGATAAATGACGGGTTCTAGAATGGGCATGCTTTATGTTACGACTCTCTGTGCCTGCGACTAGGCATGCTAAACCATGCATAAGATCATGCATTTTGCATGTTGTCACGTTACCAAAGCTATCCTCTTGTATATCTTGAAAGAAGTTTCTCCACAAAAGGTGCATAAAATATTCGTGTGCTATGTCTTCTACATCGAGATCACTACCAGAAGATGGTTGGACAAATCCTTGTGCGATCCAATAACTTATTAATGTGGACTTTGTAATGGAGTAGTCTTTTGGAAACAATGAACAAAATGCAAAGCACTGCTTTATATGTGATGGCAGATTATCATAGCTTAGCTTAAGAATAGAAGTTATATCATTATCTTTTTGAGCTATTCTTTGCAACTCATTGTCCTTGAAATATAACCAGTCATTTCTGCTCCTTTGAAAATACAACAAACCTCCAATAACTCGGATAGCCAAAGGAATGCCGTTGCACTTCTCCACAATTTCTTTCCCAATGGAAATTTTTTCCGACTCATCTATCTCTTGTTCCTCCTCTGAAGCGGCCCTTATGAACAATTTCAAAGACGCATCATTTGACAGGCCTTTAAGAGAATAAGACCTTATCGTACCTGCAGCCTTTGCAACAACTTGAGTGCGTGTCGTAATGAGTATTTTGCTCCCTCTAGCTCCTCCATCTAACAAACTTTTGAGCTTAAGCCAATCTTCCCGGTTATCGACCCATAAATCATCAAGAACTAGAAGATATCTCTTGCCATCAATTTCTTTGCGAAGAATGCTTTGTATGTGATTCATTTCATCATACTCTGGTTTAGCATTCTTTGTATTTGCAGTAATATTTGCTACAATCATTTTCACAGTGGAATCATTGGAGACACAGACCCATGTTTTAAGCTCAAAATACTTTTGGATAGCATCGTCATTGTAAACATATTGAGCGAGTGCCGTCTTCCCCAATCCACCAATCCCAACAATGGAAACTACAGAAACATTTTCTTTAGCATCGGAGTCCATCAACAATTTTATTATATCTCTCTTATCATCGTCCCTACCAATTATTTCTTCCTGACGTATGAACGAGTGTGTCTGCTCTCGCCTTCCTCGTCTAATCTCCACTCCCATTTCGGAAGATCGTTCCTCCAGGTAAAGCGGCTTATCATCTTTGATGGCATGTATTTTCATAGTAAGTTCCTTCAGTTGATGTGCCATCTTCAACTTGAAAATCAGTTGATTTGAGCTTGAAAAGAAACTGCTTACCTTTTTCGTTACCTTATCGTGGCTCCGTAGATCTCTCAGTCGAGCTTCGATAGAGATTTCATCAAGCAGGTCAACAGCATCATAAAGAGCATCTTTCAGTCTCTCAAGCCAATTCTTGACTTGATGGCTCTTGGAAGATTTTTCTTCTGCATCGAGCAGCACTGCTTGTATAGTGGAAACAGTGTTTTTCAGTTTTTCAAGATCAATTCCGACATGCCACAGCCGTGAAATTTCTTGAAAAACCGGCAAAGAAAGAGCACCCATAACATTACCCGCAAGATTGAAGAGAACTGATTCTGCCATTTTATTTTTTAAATTCTCCAAGAAGAAATTCGCGATAGAAGTGAATGTTGAAGGTTGTACATGTACATGTGAACATGATAATAATACGAGATGGCTGGAATGTGAGGAAGATGTAAGTTCAATTATTGTGTGCGTTGACTTGACTTGCATCGTTTTTACCGAGAATAACACAAGGTGTCTCCTGCGTCCTCCTCCTCCACTTGCTATGGACTTTTATATGTGTAGATGTACAGAGTAGTAGGGATAAATATTGCATGCGTACTAAGCATCATGTATTACGACACAATACATCTCTTTTTGGATTCCATAACATAATATATCTTAAAGATGGGGAATTTATGTGTTTACCGATCAAATAAATGATATTATATAAATACTTATTTTATAAAAATAATTATATAAATACCAACCATATATTATACTTTGGACATACAACACTAATTTTGTAGGCTTGTTGTACTTATAAGATATAACATAGCTATCATACGGATTGTTGCAATTGAGAAATGCGATACAAATATTACACAATTGTCGCACCTTGAACATGCGATAGGGCTATATACTAAGTTTCTTAAGACGCATTTTAGTAATGCAACACTTTTTGTAAATTACAAATCATGTGTCTAAGATGCGATTTAATAGTTGTATTTTTATAATTATTTTTATGTCATTTGTATTGATATAATTTTTTTCTACAAGAACAGTAGACATGTGTTATACCCTTTGTAGATACGACGGTTTAGTTGATAGTATTGCATGCATGTGCTATATACCAAATGTTTTTATGACCATCACTTGTTATACTTACAATTGTTTACTTTCTGGAATAGAATAAATAGAGAATAGAAAATTTATACCCTGGGAATCAAATGACTATTAGAAATAGCTAAAAGTTTTTATTCCAATATTTACTTCCTATATATTTTTATTTCAAGGAATACTAATTCTAGTATATACTTTCTTGATTAATTGCAGCATTAAGTTATGAATGTAAGTCAAAATACCAGTTTACCCTTATTTGGTAAATTTAGAAAATAATTGAAAGTTATTTTATTACAGTATTAATAAGGTACAATAATCATACATTTTATTTTATTTTTTAAATTTTCTCCATAAAGGGAATAAAAGTTTTCACCTTTTCATAATTAACAACTATTCCCAATTAAGTGTGAATAGAACTGTAATTGGAAATTAAAATTCCCTACCTAGTTTTCAAGTAAATGAGGTAATAGAAATTTGAAAGTAAATAATTATTCTATTCTATCTCTACTACCTCTAAGTAAAAGTAAATGAACCATTAACATGTTTCACTTTGCCCTGTAGTAACTCAATTATCCTCTTATCCCTTATCGAAGAGATATTATGATGTTTAATCATATTTTAGACCCTTAAAGAGCAATTTGTAAGGAATTCTATTACATATAATGATGAATATCATCATTCTTTATTTAGACTTATGACTATTGGTTCAATGTTGGAGTTGCTTTTATTTTTCCAAAATATCTACATTAAAATTAACAAATGAGAACCTTTACCTCAAAATTAAAAACCTACTTTATAGGTCAAAATAAAGAAAACTTAGTTTGTTATACACTAATCTATGTGTTTATCTTTTCTCTCTCTCTCTCTCTGAAAAATTGAACCAAATTAGCTACTACTTGTAACCCACAGGTTGCTAACCTTCTTCTTTAGTTCTACATCGCCTCCCTCCTTTATCTATTTAAGGAAGTTTACCCCTGTAGCAAAAGCTAAACCAAACAAGTATAAACCAGAACACTTGAAAACACCATGTGAACTACGATTTCAATCTAATAGTAAGAATTATAGGAGTGTATAACTTATTGAAGAACACTAGACTAAACTCAAGAGGAGATGGGGGGAAGGGGTGAATTGAGTTTAAGGACAAATTGCAATTTTTTTCCGATATAAACAACTAAATGCAATAATAAGAGTAATTAAAGCAACAATAGAATAATAAAAAATGTGGAAATTAAAAGAGATAGGGATAAAAAAGATCAAGCTCGGATATAATGTGGAGTTCGGACCGCTCTCTAGTCTCTACGGACATACAATGCCTCTAACCGAGGACTTCACACCACTTTATTGATTTCTCAATCTAAGCTCCAAGAGCTACATAAACATAAACTTGATTACACAAGTTTCACACTCATAACTCTTAACACAAATCACAATCTCAACTCTCAATATAAAACTCAATCTCAAGAATTATTGGTGTAGTGCTTTTTACTCTCAATACTTGCAACTAATAGCTCACAAGCACTACACTTCAAATCTCTCTAAATATTAGCAATTTACGGTACAAGAGATAATGAGAATTATAGACAATAAGAATATAAGAGAATGTTGAAATATTGCAGCAAAAGATCAATTTTCTACTGTCCTTTGTCGGGTTGTTGAGCATTTATATTATCCCATTCATTTCTTCTCGTTACAATGCATTCAATACTCCAATGGCTAGTTGAATCTGACTCTGACTCTGGTACTTTGAACTATCGGTAAGTTGATAAAAATTACTTTACCGGCAAGCTACTTCTTTTAGGTCATTAAGTTTTTCTTTGTGTTTTCCAGGACTTTATACAGTTAGCCTGGTTATTCCTTGAGCTGTCAACTTGGTAAGCCAAATATTACCTGAAAATTCTTTTAATATACAATAAACGAATACTCTTTGCAATATAATTTCAAGATCATTTGATTACCACTTCAAAAGATTAAATTTCTTGTAGAGATAATTGATATATTTAATCATTAAGCAAGCTAATTGAACTTATTCAATTATCTCAAAATAATCAAATAATACTTAATTTAATCATCCACTTGTTTTTGTTCTCTTAAAAAACAACATGTTTAGATATACACTTTTTATTTTGTTCTCATCAAAATCAAATAATGAACCATAGGTTCAACACTTATCATACCTTACATGCACTACCCTCCATTTAAATAAATTATACATGTCATTGCTACTTCATCGAAAAAGTATCATTTTTTTCTTAATCACATAAATACTCACTTTAACAAAACCTTAAATGGACATACTCACTATTACTAAATTATAAACCCAAAATCAAGTCAATCTTAAGATACACTTCCTTTTCCTCTTTTTCTTAACTTGAAAAAAAGCTTACTCTTTGCTTAGTTCCAGGTATAACCAATTAGATCATCACTCTTACATTACTAAAGAACTCTACGCCCGAATCTCATGACAATGTTACATTACCTTACTTAATGTAACACTTCACCTTTTGCTCCATCTCAAAAGTACCCTCATTTAGATTTCAACCAAAAAAACACACTTATAATTAAAAAACTATATGGAAAATTTTATTTAAGGCTAAGATTCAATAATAATACACGTGATATTTGATTTTAAGATGATCTTTTCAAGTTTTTGTTTTGGGGTTCAATGTTTTAATTTTGAGGTTTAGTTTTGGAGTGGAGTAGTTTTTATTGACTTGGGAATGAACACTTATTTTATTATTATATAATATATCGGGCATTTTCATACTTCTTTAGCTATTCAAGGCTCATTACTTAATCAATTTTACTAACTAAAGAAAGTAATATCAATTGAGTTTCATCTAAGTAAAGAAGGCAATTTCGATTCAATATTGATTACAACTTTATTCAAGTCACCTATAATAGCTATCACAGTACATTGTTATTGGGGTAAATCCGTTGTTGGACTCTTTTAGCTCATTGTAGAAAGGCTAAGTGAGCCTTTCCTTCGTAAAACATAAGATCATGCTTATTAGAGATTAAAGAGAGAAAGTACATAGAAGAAATACTCAAGAGCAAGAATAAATACTTATGCTTTTGGATGCTCCACATATGAAAGGAGAATCCTCTTTTATATAATTAATAATGGATGATCTATTCAATCTATCGACTAAGATCTAACTTACATTAATTATCCTAAGCTATCAAGGTTTGTTGTATTTAGACGCTTTTAGTACATTCCTATAAACGGACCAAGCCTTAGTCGTGCATTTTACTTATAATAAACCTCTAAATACAATTAGAAAAGAGAAAACCTGGCTTAGAGAAAAGCACATGACATTTTCCCCCGCCTAAACTGACAATATCACTATTGCCTTACGCTCCATAGAAAACTTCTCTATGAAATGCCTAAAAGGCACATAACCTACAAAAGCTTCCTCGGTTACTTCACTTGAAGGTAGACCATTTCATTTCACTAGGTACCATAAGTATGATTCTTGATGTGGACTTCTTATCAAGAAAGTTCGAAATATTTAGTCTACCTCTTTTCTATCATCTTGTTTTGTATCCTTAGTTATTCTTCTTTAAATGGCTGCTAGAGTTTTTTTCCCCTCTTGATCTAGCATACCTTACAATTATTAACAAAGGCTTCTATGTCTTTTAACATATTTGGCTAATGGAACTTGTCTTTTACCTTAGATGGTGTTTGGTGGACATCTAGGTATTCTAATTCCCGTAGGTCATGGAACCACTCCAAAACTCTTCCTCCAAAGATCATGGCTATAAATGTGTAGTTTCTACCCCTTTTATATGGTAGCCCCTCCTTTATCCAATAATTGTTGGTTTGACAATATCGATTCAATATCAATATTGATTACAACTCAATTCAAGTTATTTGTAATAGCTATCATAATACATTATTATTCCATTTATTGAGGTAAACGCATTGTTATACTCTTCAGGCTCATTGTAGAAAGGCTAAGTTAGCATTTCCTTCATAAAACATAAGATTACGCTTATCAAAGATTAAAGAGAGAAAGTACATAGAAGAAACACTTAAGAGCAAGAATAAATACTTATGCTTCTAGATGCTCTACAAATGAGAGGAGAATCCTCTTGTATATAATTAATAATGGACTATCTATTCAATCTATCTACTAAGATCTAACTTACATTAATTATCTTGACCTATCAAGGTTTATTGCATTTAGACACTTTTAGTACATTCTTATAAATGGATCAGGCCTTAGTCGTACATTTTACTTATAATGAACCTCTAAATACGATTAGAAAAGTGAAAACTCGGCTTAGAGAAAAGCACATGACATTCTTGCCAACCTAAATCGACAATATCACTATTGCCTTACGTTCTATAGAAAACTTCTCTATGAAATACCTAAAAGGTATACAACCTACGAATGCTTCCTAGGTTGCTTTACTTAAAGGTAGACCATTTCATTTCACCAAGAACCACAAGTATGATTCTTGGTGTGGACTTCTTGTTAGGTAACCCTGAAGGATCTTTTCTACCTCTTTTTTATCATCTTGTTTTGTATCCTTAGTTATTCTTCTTCAAATGGCTATTGAGGTCTTTCTCCCTTTTGATCTAGCTTACCATACAATTATTAACAAAGGCTTCTATGTCTGTCAACATATTTGGCTAATGGAACTTATCTTTCACCTTAGTGGTGTTTAGTAGACATTTAGGTATTTTGATTCCCTTGGGTTGTGAAACTACTCCAGAACTCTTCCTCCAAAGATTATGGTTATAAATGTATAGCTTTTGCCCCTTTTAATATAGTAGCCCCTCCTCTATCCAAAATTTTTTTGTTTAACCTCCTTACTTGAAAGTCTTAGGCTAAGCTCTGCTTAATTTGCTCTAGTACTTTGCAATTTTTTAGTTATCTACCGCTTAACCTAAAGTGATGAGAATAAGGCTACCGGACCTTTGACCCGCAGCCAAGCTCGAGGACTAAAGGAGCTGGCATGACGAATCCTTCTGTTTTAACCAACCCTTGTTGAGGCTGAGTACTTCCTTGTCGAGTCACCCTTCATGCCGTGTCATATGACCACTCATTTTTTTTGTAGCATGTTGAGTTAATAATTACTCTCCCATGCTGAGCCAACCAATTACTTAGCATCTTTCTTGTCGAGAAGTCGAGAGAGAGAGAGTCCGGACCGATTAAGCCATCTTTGCTCAGACAAGTTCATTTGTCCATACTTTTTATTCTCATCTTCTAATGACCTCGCCAATGTAGTTACATATACAGTATCGTCACGTATACAGTATCATGTGCAAAATCTGTTGCACCAATGATTGTTTTTCTTTTATATTCGTTTTTACTCTTTTGTATCTTATACATTACTTCCTTAGGAAATATCTTTTTTGTCTTTTTCTTTTTAGGCAGGTTGCCTTAACTTATGGGTATAAATACCCTTGTACTTGTAACTGTGATAACATGAGATCATTCTTAATGTAGACTCTTGGAGTACGTTTTCCTTACGTAAACACTGTTTGTTTACTCTTGGCATCACTTTTATCCTTTTCCTTAAGTAAGGTTAGGTGGCGAGTAACCTCACTGGATCAATTTGTACATCATATCGAATTGAGTCATGAGTTCTTAGAAGTTTCATTGGTGCATCATATCCTTTAGAGCTGTTCATGGGTTTTGCTTACTGTTTCATTCTTCGTTTTTGCTCTTTCACATTTTTCCCTATTGATCCTTTTTCGAGCTTTCTGTAAGCTTAGACTTATCTAGCGACTGGCCTTGTCTGTTCTTGGTCGCGATTTGCAGCATAAAGTACTTTTTTTTTTCCTTTATGAATTGAACTCTTATACCTTCTAGTCCACCTCCTTTTTTGGTGGTTTAGGTTTGAGAAACTCCTTAGGTACGTTTTTTCGAGCCTTCCTTTTGATCTAAGGCACCTCCTACGCTTTCTAGACTACACACTTCAAAGTTTGGTCATAAGCTTTTATGGTCTTACATTTTTAGCAACAAGCATAAAACGTGGAAATTTAGGGGCTAGCCGGGGTTACGATTGATTGGAACCATGCATGGTATGCCCAATTTGTAGATACGATAATTTAGCTTTCATCTAATCAAGGAAGCTCATACCAATGACAAGTTTGTAAACATCTAAGGAGACCACCTCTATATTTACTCTCCTCTCTATTGGCTTACCTTGAAGTCAACATATTAGGGTACCCTAGTCATTTGAACTCCCTTTGAGTTAATCGTTTTAGCTTACCCTTGCCTTTCTAGACCTTAAGTCCTGACTTCTTAGTCACTTCCTTATCAATGAATACTTTTGTTGCTCCCATATCCACTAATATTCTTTCTTTAGTCATCAACATATGCCTTTACATGCATCAAGCTTCAAAGCTCCTTAGTAGGTTTACTCTGTATAGAGCTTCATTACTTTAAAACTATAAGCTTATAGTTTGTATGGGCCTCATACTCTTCCTTTGATTATGAGCTTGCCCTGGTCGGGCTAATCTCTTGCTTTATTTGCACTATCACACATGAAGTAAGTTTCTTCTTGGGTAGCTCCTCACCTTCTCAAGAGTCTTACCCTTCTTTATGCCTTTATCATCATAACTTAAGCTTAGATCTGACTCTTCTAGGGCTTCCTTACCTTCTTTATAGCCATTCTCTTTTGCTTCCTTCTAAGGTCGTTTAACCAGCATAAAATCTATCAAAACTTCCATTGTGGCTATGATTTGGGCTAGAGCATGGATACTTACCTCTCTAACTCCACTTAAACTCTTCCCTATAGCTTGTCAAGGAATGCGAATACAACATCCGTTTCACTCATGTTAAGGATCTTTAGTGGTTTGCAAGAACTTTCATACATAGTCTCATATGGATGCTCTATGCTCCAATCTTCTTAGCTTTGCTTGGGTTTCTTTCTTAGTAATGCTTAGATATGATTGAATTTTCAACTTTACCTCAAACTCCTCTCATGTTCTAATCACCTAGCTCCCTACTTAGCTTATCTAAACTATTTCCTCCACCATAAAGTGGCCATAACATCTAAAAATATAAGAGTTGCCATAAACTTTGATGCATCATCTAAGATAACCGATTGCATTGAAGTGTCGCTCCGTACTTCAAGAGGAAAATATCTATCTCCTTGTCTTTGTTAGACCTACAAATTTCTTGGGCCTAGGTACATCTACTCTTAACATAGTCCTTACCTAGGTTAGCTTATAAGTAGTTACCATCCACTATTTGACCTAGGCTCTTAACTCCTCGGTTTTGCTTTCTTAAGGAAATAATAATCTCTTTTAGGGTAACGTCTTGCTTATGCAAATCACTTGTAGACTGCTCCATTGTTGCTAGTACCTCCTTTAGTAGCTCTTCCTCAAGCTTTCCTGAATCACCTTCTATAGCTTGAATGTGATCTAGCAAGTCAGTTGTAGCTAGCTTTACCTTAGCCACCTTAGCATATACTAATGCTATGATCTCCTAGGACTTTCCTTGAATGGATCACTCATTAGCTATGAAAGGAGTCATAAGGCTTCTATCTTATTCAACAATAAGATTAGTAATGCACTTTCATTTCATCTCAAATCGAAACCTTTTGCTTTGATATAACTTGTCATTTATAGAATTATCAAGATTATCATGTATGGCATTTAAACTCTTTGGGTTTAGCATAAAGAGGTTAAATTAGCTCTCCTCTTGAACATACAAGAGAGAGAAAGTACAAAGAAAGAAACATTTGAGAGTAATAATGAGATTTTGTATTTTTTAATACTTTACAAATGAAGGGAGGACCCTCTTTATATACAAAAGGCCTCCATTAATGAATGACGGGGGTTTATTCAATCTATTAGTTAAGTTTATCTCAACTACCCTTGCTTATCAAGTTTTATTGTATCTAAACACTTTGTGAATATTCCTACAAATGGACCATGCCTTAGTCGTGGGCTTTACATATAATGGATCACTATCTATAAATACAAAAGTGAAAAGAGGAAAAGCCAATGATGCATGCAACATAAGTCTTGCGTTGTAACTGTAAGTGACCTCAAAGGAGTGATATAAAGATGATACATGGAGGGATGACTTGAAGAGAGAAGTAGAGAGAAAGAATGACAATCTGAAGGCCTACATGCATAGTGACAAGTGAAGGAACTCAGAGCATTAACCTTATTGTTATTGATTAAAGGCGATTTAGTCTTCATTTGAGCATTGTTTGATATTTGAGAGTAGCAGCTTGATAGCATCATACCATTTCCCTTATCTCTAAATTATCTCAAATGAGGAAGAGTTTTTAAGTATTTATAGGGTTGGCTATCACTGTCATCCTTAAAATTGAATTGGTGATTAATGGTTAAGATGGGTCTTTCCTCTTAATAGATCCCTCCATAGACTACACCTACATGCAAGCCCATGGAAAGCTTCTTTGAGTGTAAGAACCTACATGAGAAAGGTTACGAGTAGACTAATCAAATGATCTTTGTTCCAAGCCTCTATACCAATCTCCTTAAGTCATCCTATGTCATAGATCCACTCTCTCCTTCATAGGTCTTATTAATAGCCCTAAGGAGTTAAGCCTAAAGTATTGCATTTAAGTCTATCAAAAAGTACTTTGATGATAACAATCCACTTATATGTGTTTATTGATAAGCAATTTAAGTGTTTTAATGGAACAAGCAAAAGTTTTGTATAAATGCAAAAACAGAAGATGAACTTTTGAAATACAAGTAGTAGAATTTAAGAAGAAGCATTTTGCAGAGAAGCATGGATATGGAAGATATAAATTATAAAGACAAAGACAGAATCAGTAGCTCTCTTAAAGACAGAATCATAAGCTCCCATTGATTTAGAAGAAGAATTAGAGTACTTCAAATGATTCATAAGAATTTATCAAGACATGAAACTAAGAACATAAGCTTAAAAGTAGATCAGAAGCTTGAAACAAGAGAAAAGAAGATTAGAATGACACGCCTCATATGTGTTAGAACAACTAAACTTGTCCAAAAGTTATAACGATAATCATAAGCGAGTACAAGTAAGGAAGAATTAGAAATAAGGTCATCGAATTTATGAATCGAAGACTTATCATTGTAGAATATATAAGTTTGGGTAAAAATATTTGTTCATATGGATTGAATTAATTTAATTATAGACAATGGTTGAGAATTAGACACTTTCGACAAATTCAAGATCTATGGAACCGGTAAAGAAATTCATAGAAGATACATAAGGAAGCTAAGAATTTGACAATGAGAAGAATCTTGAACATTTAGAAAGTAAATAAATCAATAGTTGTGAAGAAATTTTCGAGAAATGACTATTTTTCTACAAAGACCAATTTGAATGTTGAAGACAAAGTTATACAAAACTACAAATTTCAAAGATCAAGAAGGGAGAAAGAAAGAAAAAAAGATGAAAAGAGAATAGAACAACAAAGAGCTTAAAAATATACTTAATGATTCTAGAAATAAGAGGATTTTATTGCTAAAGTGTGATATTCCATTATTTAAGAGTCTTGAGAAAAAACTTTGAGGATATTTATTGTAATCTGCAATGAGAGTTTTATACACTTGATTGATAGTGAAAACTATTTAAGAAAAAAAAAAAAGGTAGATTCATTAGGTTTCATGTACTTTAAGGAAAAGCAGTAGACATGTAAGAGTAATTATTGATAACCTAGGGAGAGCTTGTACACATTGATTCTTTTCTCATATAGCAAAACACATTGGTGTAGATTAATCAAATGTCTAGTGTAATGCTAAAACAGTAGATTGAATCGCAAGGATAAACTACTATAGATTGTTGCCTGATTTTCTCTATCTGTATAATCTTACATTATTGTATATTTACCTACTATTTTCATGTTGAACATAGTTACTTTCTAAAATCACTATATATTATTGTTTAGTTTTCTTTATCCTTGATTTTCTTTATTACATGTCCTAATTACCAATTCAACCAATTTGCTTGAAAGAGCTTTCTTTCTAACCTGATTGATTTGAACTTATTGCATAAGCATTCTAAGTGTTAAGTTTTCTTAAGAAACATGTTTTGATGATAACAAACATTAAAATTGTCTAACTAAGTTTCTAATATAAATGTTCCCAAGATAAAAGTTAGAAGTTGTTAAAGTTTATTGACAATAGTTAGAAGGCGACTTAGAAGCTAATCATAGTTTAAGATATGAGAAGTATATTTAGAAGGAGTTAAATAAAGTTGGAAAAGAGGCTCTTAAATAGATTCAAAAGATTATTTAGAAGCTCGAGCAGAAGAGAGTTTGAAAACTATGCAAGGTAGAATTACTTAGAAGCAAACTTAGAAGGTCTTCTAGAAGAATAAAATGAAGAATAACAAGACTAAGTAGTTGAGTTAGAAGCCGTCATAGAAGAATTGCAGATAAAGCCAAAAGCTAAGAATTCATAAATATTTTGTTTGTTTTCTTGCGGGTCAAGGCCCAACTCCACTTGATACATGTATTTGGATAATGCACTATTTAGTTCCATTACGAAGGTTGGATAATCAATTTGAAAGCAAGATTTAAAAGATATTTTAGAAGTTAGTAAGATTTTGTGGAACCAACTACAACTAATCCTTATCCTTTTTATTTATCAAGAAAACGGTCATAAGCTATCTAAAATATCAAGAGATTTAAATGTTGAAGTGGCTAAATATAGAGGAAAAATAACTATCATATTTTTGTTGATTAACAACTTGGATAAGGATAAAAAGATTTGAATCAATACTCTTAGTCCTAAACTAGCCGTTATAGTAGGAGTTTAAAAAGGACATATGGAGATAAACATATACAAGTTCAATCACAAAATGTCACGCGAATCATGTTCAGTCTTTGCTCTAAATTGTATCAAGCTTATTGTATTTTCTTAGTTCTATGAAGGCTTAGAAGATTTCTTGTGTTGCGCTAAGTATTTGTAATTGAAAAGTATTTCACTATAGATTTGTGTAGCTTGTTGATGTCTTAAAGTTAGAATAGTGTGTTTAAGGCTTGTAATAGTAGATTGTACTCTCTTATTTTTGAATAGTGGAACATCTGGTGTAGAGGACTAGATCCTAGCAATGGAGCTGAAAGAGTGGATGTAGGAAAAAAGTATCACTATAAGTTCTCACGTTCAAGCTCCTCCTAAATCTTGTCTCTTTATTTTGCTATTATTGTTGTTTAGTTTACTTCTGGAGAAAAAAAAAAAAACAAAGCACTTGCTTAGGAATTCTCAATCATTATATTAAGTAATCAAGGGATTCTTAAACTGAAAAAGTTTTAATTCTATCAGTAATCAATTTAATACCTTCCTAACCCCCCCCCCCTTTCTTGATTGCTTAAGAGGAACCAATACTAAATTTTTGAGTAACAAATCTTGACTGTTGCTATTATTTTGAAAGATTAAGAGGGAATTATGATTTTACAATAAAAGTTCTTGAAGTTTTAAATTTTTTAATAAATCAATTCAACCACCCCTTCTCGATTGTTTGATTAGTACCTACATATTGTTGTGCTTAAAGCTAAGATTATGTAGATCCATTTTATCCCTTTACATTTTCCCTTGAGTAAAAGCTCTTTAAACAAAGTTGGAGGGGTGTGGGAATCGGTTGGATTTTTCTAATTGATAGAGTACTACCCAACGTATGCATACTTTTGAACAAATGTGCTATTTTCCTAATGTGCTCATGTAGTTGAAAACTCTGATTTGTTGACAAGTCATGATGTACGAGCTTAGCACCATTATTACAACATATTGTGAGCATTGCCTTATAATTGAAATTGTATTGACCTCTTAGGTACATACACATGTAGAGACATATGTAATTAGATACATATTCTTTAGTGACTTATGAGCTTAGTTCAAGATAGTTTTAGTGATTCATTAATTTTTACTGTTTAAACATGAATTATTGTTAATTGTTGTTGTTGATGTTATTATGAAGAATTTCAAAAATATAACCTATCTTTTTTTTTTTTTTTTTACAAACAAATGATTGTGTTTTGTTACCAAGTGTTAATCTTAATTAGGAGAAACATGTTAGCTTCTAATTAGTTCATAATAATTAATTCAATATAAATAATATTATTATACAAATTTAATGTTTAAAATTATTTTAAAATATTGCAAAAGAATTGAAAAATATATATAAAAACAGAAAAACTGGGGTTAACCTCTTTTATACATTAGGAGAAGGGGAGTAACTTTTAAAGAACACTAGGCTAAATTGAAGAGAGGGTGGAGGATGGATTGAGTTTAAGGACAAATTGCAATTCTTTTCGATATAAATAACTAAATGCAATAATAAGAGTAATCAAAGTAACAATAGAATAATAATAATAAGTACAAAAATTGAAAGAGATAGGGATAAAAAAGATCAAGCCTGGATATAACGTAGAGTTCGGACCGCCCCTTAGTCTCCACGGACACACAATACCTCCGACCGAGGATTTCATACCACTTTATTAATTTCTTAATCTAAGCTCCAAGAGCTACACAAACACAAACTTGATTACATAAGTTTCACACTCACAACTCTTAACACAAATCACAATCTCAACTCTCAACACAAAACTCAATCTCAACTTATGATAAAAAAACTCAATCTCAACTTATGATACAAAAATTCAATCTCAAGAATTATTGGTGTAGTACTTTTAACTCTCAACACATCCAACTAATAGTTCACAAGTACTACACTTCAAATCTCTCTAAATATTAGCAATTTATGATACAAGAGATAATGAGAATTATAGACAACAAGAATATAATAGAATATTGAAATATTGTAGTAAAGGATCAGTTCTCTACTGTCCTTGGTCCGGTTGTTGAGTATTTATATTATCCCTTTCATTTCTTCCCGTTACAATGCATTCAATGCTCTAACGGCTAGTTGAATCTGACTTACCAGTATGCTACACTTTGAACTACCAGCAAGCTGGTAAAAATTACTCTACCAGCAAGTGAATCGGTAAGCTGGTTCTTCCAGGTCATTGAGCTTTTCTTTGTATTTTCCAAGGATTTATGCCATCAACCTGGTAGGCCAAATATCACTTGGAAATTCTTTTAACATATAACAAATGAATAATCTTTGCAATAGACCTTCAAGATCATTTAATCACCACTTCAAAAGATTAAATTTCTTGTAGAGATAATTGATATATTTAATCATTAAGCAAGTTAACTGAACTTATTCAACTATCTTAAAATAATCAAATAATACTTAGTTTAATCATCCACTTGTTTTTGTTCTCTTAAAAAACAATATGTTTAGATATACACTTTTTATTTTGTTCTCATCAAAATCAAATAATAAACCCTAGGTTCAATAATCTCCCCCTTTTTGATGAGGACAAAACTCTTACACTTAAAATGCTTCCCCTCAATCTAATGCTCCCCTCAATTTAATGCTCCCCTTAACTCAATTTCAAGATATTTGACAATTGAATAAGATCAAGTGAGTGCTTGCAAAATGAGAGTATATTGATGTGCTAGGGAACTAAGTCTCTTTTCTTAATAACTTCACATAAAGAATATATCAAACTTTCAAAGAATCAAGATATGCCAAAGTTATAGGATCAATAGCATCTTTTGAGTAACTATTATCAATTTGAAATAATACATGTTTTGACATTCTAACAACTTGAATGTTTCTCCTCCTTTGGGCTCATAAAAAAAAAAAAGAAAAAGAGGTGGATTCAAGCGATGAAGAGGGAAGAGGATTCAAGTCGAAGTTTTGGCATAATCTCGGCTCAAGCCTTAGGATATGCCCCTTACCAAAGTGAAATCCAAGAAGCTAAAAACCGTACCAAATAAAATTTCCATAATGAATTCATCAAAATTAGCCCATGCCACATCAAATGTTCAAAAATATGAGTCAACTATGGGGAGTCTAATAACTTTATAAGATACATGAACCATAAGTAGTAAACAATATAGACAAGTAACTTAAGTAATAAAAGTCAAGATAATGGTGAAGACAAGACAATAGAAAATAAAAATAGTAGTAACTAATGGCTAAATTCATAACATGAGAAAAACATAATGAAGAGCATATACAAAATAGATTGGAAGTTAGCAATTTATGCAACTTGTAGATCATCACCTTTAAGCTAGAGGAGGAATGAGGCATGATGGGTAGTGATAGTTCGTCTAGAAATTGCTATAGTTCATCAAGATGGCATCTTAATGGTGGATGGGGGGTTGGTAAAGAGAGAAAGTTGTGCGAAGGAGAAGAGGAGAGTGTAATTTGAATAAGTGAAGGGATTAATGAGAGATTGTGTGGATTTGGAGATGATTGATGAAGAAAAATTATGATTTTAAGAGTTTGGAGATGGAAGATTCAAGAGAGAGAAGGATTCTAAGGTTTGGGGGAAGAGAAAGAAGGGTTTTAGGAGAAGAATGGGGGAGAGATGGTGCGATGCAATTTTAAGTCGCACCTGAAATTTGAAGAACTGGTGTATCGGTACTTGGACAAGCTGACATGCTAGCTAAGAGAAAATAGATTGCTTCAGGGGTGGAGTATACCAGCATGCCGGTAGTGAGATGGACCAGCTTGCCGGTTACAAGAACAGAACCAAATATAAATGAAAAACTAGAGCAGTATATCGGCTTGCCAATACTTAGGTAAATTGGCTTGTCGGTTAAGCAAACAGAAGCAAAAATAAGTTGTTAAATAAGTAGGTATACCGACATGCCGGTGAATTGTTTAACTGGCATGCCAGTTGTCTGCAAAATTGCAGAAAATAGTAAGGTCTTTTGATTGAGCAAGTTTGCCAATCCAAATTGATTTGTAGAGATTCAAGCAATATCTTAACACTTCAAACAAGTTTATTTAAGTTTGTTAAGGCTTAAAAAACTCAATTTTTAATGAGAGAGCCAAGATTCATCCGAATCAAGTCCATAGAGCCAAGTAATTCATGATAAAGTGAAAGTGTGCATGTATGAGCAAAATAGGTGCATAAACATTGAGTTTTTGCACATCAACAAGTCAAGCAAATTTCAAATGCATGTTTGAGCATGGTAGGTAGAACATATAGCTTTAAGGCTCTACAAATTGAAAAATCACTACTCGAGTTCTTTAAAATCAAATGTTAAGCATAAATGTAGCTATTGAGTAGGTATAGATTCTTTCTCAAATTCAAGACAAGTTTATGGTTTAAGCATATTTAAAAGATACTAAGAATATTAAAAATGCACGATTAAACCAAGCAGCATTCATATTGGCATAAATAGTCATGAAATGCTCCACAATGCACTAAGAACCTAAAAAAGGTCTAGAGAGGTCAAATATGCACGAAATTCAAATCAAGCTAGTTTGATCACTCAAACATCATTTAGGGATGAAAATAAACATGTGAGACTCGGTTTTGGGCATGGAAACCAATGCATAATTCATTTGTACATCTATTAACTTATTGCTTATTAATGACTTCAAGTGTGCCTAAATTATGGTAAACACTATGTTTTATGCATGAAATCTATATGAGCATGTTTCTTAGGTCCACTTGAGTGTGAAAAGCTGGTATCTTAGCAACATTAGTAAGATTTAACAAGAATTAAGTCATTAGTTGCTATAAAGTTCACTATTAAGCCATGCAAATGTATGAATGACTAATTTTGAGCAATGAGGCTTAGTTATCATAAATCAATACTTCAAGTAAGTTTCATTATCATGTTCAAGCATGTTGGAAGGAAAATATCGTAAGAAGGATTTGGAAGTCCTAAAATTATCACTTGAAATCATCAAAATCAACCATTAAATATAAATCGAGCTTAATGTCACACATACATACTAAATCAAGTTCATGATAATTTGGCATTCTAAACAAGCTTCAATAGTGTCTACAGATACAAGGGTAGCATGATTAAGACATATAGCATGCAAATAGATAAAATGATCATATGACTTCCTAAACAACAATAGGATCCTAATTTGAGTGTAAAAGAGTCAAATTCGCACAAAAACAAAAGTAGGCCAACTTAATCATTCAACCACAATCTATGGACAAAATTAAACATGCGGGAATTGGATTTGAACACAAAAATCGAAACATGGCAAAATTGTGCGCACATGATTCTAAGTATTCATGAGAAACTTTAAATGTTCACAAAAAGTATGATATTTGCAATTATCCATTCTAAGCAAGATTTATATGTGCATTATGATATGATTAGAGTTTTAGCATAGCTTGCAAAGTTAGTAATTGCAAAAACACTAGTTAAATCCCTAAATACTTATTTGAGCTTAAATATGGTTGAGGATATATCAATTATGCATAGCTTCATAATTAAATCAAGCCAACCATTTAACCATAAAATATTAGCATATTTAAACATATGAGAGCTAACATTTGACATTAAAATCAAGAGATGGTAGATATGTGCACAAGGAAGCTTTAAGCAAATGTAAAGAACTTTAAGTGTACATAAAATATGTTAGTTATTGTATGGAGACTACTTGAATGAATTTCTTGAATCAAATACCATGTTGGAGGCACTTCGAATTTTCTTTGAGCATTCTCCATTCGAGTTTCTTAAGTTGCTCTCACTTGAAGTTTCTACAAAAACATGTGATTGCTTCTCTGGTACCCATGTAAGTTTGGGTCCTTTATGGTTAGTTGCAATAATATATCCTTATCCTTTTAGAATCTAAGCCATTTTACCTTTATGATTTAAATTGGTATTGTGACGTTTTGCACACTTATGTGCAATATGGCCATATTTACCACAATAGTTACAAGTCTTAGTTGTTACTTTTACAAAGTGACTTTTGTAAAACTTGTAAATATATTCTCTACTATAACCAATTCCAGTTTTATTCCATCCTTGCCTTTGAGAGTCAAGGAGCTTGTCTAAATTCTTTTCTCCATTTACGAACTTGGCTATAGTTTGTTTTGAATCACCTAGGCTAGACTTCAAGATAGTATTTTCAATTTGAAGCTCTCCTAACCTATCAACTATATTATCCTCATTTTTCATGCTATCAACTTTTGTTTCAAGAGAGTTGCACTTTTCTTTCAATTGATCATTTTCCTTAGCCAATTCCTCATTCCTAAGATTTAAGGCTTTATTGTTTCTATTTAATTTATCAACTTCTAATCTTAAGTGCTCATTATCCTCCTCTAAACTTTCTTTGACATCATTCACTTTATTATATTCATTTCTAAATAAATCAAATTCACTTCTTATGTCAATCATCATTTGTTTCATCATCTTGTTCTTCTTTTGAGCCTTAATAAATTTCTTAAGTAACTCATCATACATATTTTTTAGCTTATTAAATGAAGAATCACAAGAATTAGAACATACTTTATTGTCTATTTCCATAAAGCACATTTCTCCTTCTAAGTCACTTGAATCACTCTAAGTTGCCATTATAGCCTTTTTCCTTGCTCCTTTCTCGGCCTTCTTAAGATCCAGGCAATATTGTTGAATGTGACCTGGTTTTTGGCAATTATAACAATTGATTACTTCCTTCTTCTCCTTCCTTGATCGAGATATGTTTTCATCCTTATCTTTTGCTAATTTCCTATTGAACTTCATGAATTTCTTAAAAATTCTCGTGATCATCGCCCCATCATCATCATCATCACTCTCACTTTCATCACTACTAGAGCTCTCTTTGGTTGCTTTTAAAGCAATTGTTTTCTTCTTGGATTCCTCTCCTTGCTTTTTAATCATCTCGTAAGTTTTAAGAGTTCCAAGAAGTTGCTCTTTTGGCATTGTGTTAAGATCATGAGCTTTCTCAATTGCGGTTCTCTTGGCTTCCCAATCTCTTGGCAAAGACCTAAGAATTTTGGAATTTATTTCAAGGATAGTAAATGTCTTTCTAAGAACACTCAAATAATTGATGATATTGATAAATCTATTATGCATCTCATCAATAGTTTCATTTGGATCTATTTTAAAGTTTTCAAATTGTCCACATAATAAGCTTATCTTTATATCCCTTACTCGGCTAGTTTCTTCATATGTATTTTTTAATTCTTCCCAAATTTCCTTAGCACTCTTACATTTACAAACTCTATTAAAGTAATTTTCATTAATGGTATAATGCAAGATGTTCATAGCTATTTCATTTAAGTCTAACAACTTCCAATCATTATCGGTATAATTATCTTTTACTTTGCCTTCTATCTTGAATGGTTATTTATCTACTACTTGCCATAATAATCTATTTTGTATTTTTAAGAATATATTCATTCTACATTTCCAATAAGGATAATTATTTTCGGTTAAGAGTAGTGGTCTATTTATAGCTTACCCTTCCACAAAGCCTAGTGTATTAAATGCCATGACCTTTACTCTAATATGCGATTAAGCAAGTGATTAGAGATTAACTCTGATACCAATTGAAGAACACTAGGTTAAACTCAAGAGGGGGGGGGGGAGTAAATTGAGTTTAAGGACAAATTGCAATTCTTTTCCGATATAAACAACTAAATGCAATAATAAGAGTAATCAAAGCAACAATAGAACAATAATAAGTGCAGAAATTAAAAGAGATAGGGATAAAGAAGATCAAGCCCTGATATAATATGGAGTTCAGACCACCCCCCCCTAGTCTCCACGGACACATAATGCCTCCAATTGAGGAATTTACACTACTTTATTAATTTCTTAATCAAAGCACCAAGAGCTATACACATACAAACTTAATTACACAAGTTTCACACTCATGACTCTCAATACAAATCACAATCTTGACTCTCAACACAAAACTCAATCTCTACTCACAATACAAAAACTCAATCTTAAGAATTATTGGTGTAGTGCTTTTAACTCTTAATACTTGCAACTAATAGCTCACAAGTATTACACTTCAAATCTCTCTAAACATTAACAATTTATAGTACAAGAGACAATGAGAATTATAGACAATAAGAATACAAGAGAATATTGAAATATTGCAGCAGAAGATCAGTTCTCTACTGTCCTTGGTTGGGTTATTCAGCATTGATATTATCCCATTTATTTCTTCTCGTTACAATGCATTTAATGCTCTAATGGCTAGTTGAATCTGACTTACTGGCATGTTGTACTTTAAACTACCGGCAAGTCGGTAAAAATTACTCTACCGATTAGCCGGTTCTTCCAGGTCATTGAGCTTTTTTTTGTGTTTTCTAGGGCTTTATACCGTCAGCCTGATTCTTCCTTGAGCCGTCAACTCGGTAGGCCAAATATCACTTAACATACAACAAACGAATACTCTTTGCAATATAACTTCAAGATCATTTGATCACCACTTCAAAAGATTAAATTTCTTGTAGAGATAATTGATATATTTAATCATTAAGCAAGCTAATTGAACTTATTCAATTATCTCAAAATAATCAAATAATACTTAGTTTAATCATCCACTTGCTTTTGTTTTCTTAAAAAACAACATGTTTAGATATACACTTTTTATTTTGTTCTTATTAAAATCAAATAATGAACCTTAGGTACAACAACTTTAACTTCATTGAAAATAGGTCCATACATATGCCCATAATCATTAAGCTTTATATAATTATGAGCATTATGCTATAATCTCCATAAAAGACATTTTGATGATAACAAAACATGCCTACTTAATGTTATTAATGGAGCCATTGAGTGTGCAAAAAATAGTAAAAGAATATTTGATATGATTAAATAGTTATTTAGAAGATTAAACAACTAATCAAAATCAAAGATATTCAAAACCCGAGCAGCATATGGCAATAAAGAACTAGAAGTGAATGTATAAAGAAATTATCAAAACCACATTGTTAGAAGCTTATAGAAGAAAGGAAGACCATGAAACAAATAATTCGTGATGAAGGAAGAAAAGAAAAATCTGAACAAATAGGAAGATAATTCTGAAGAGAGTAGCTAAACTTCTTAAACTCAGTGGTGTGCTGTTTGAGATAATAATGAGGGAAACTTTGTAGAACTTATGATTACTTTTGTAGTAAAGAAAATGAGGTAAGGTGGAATCAAGGGAACTGTATACCTTATCTTGTTCTCAAATAGGGGATGGATCTCTCAAGTAAGGATCATTAGCACTTGATGCTAAAAGAGAGGGCCAACTAATTAGGAGAAACTTTTATAAATCCTTATAGAACCTTTACTATTATTCTATTATTTTGCTACATATTTACTTTACACATTCACAAGATAAAAAGCACGATTAGCTATAATATCAAAACTACTGATTATAAATATTTGTCCTGTAGTAAGATCACCTACAAGACAAGAAATAACTACAAGTGATGTCAAAGAATGCTACTGTATGCTACTTCAATGCCTAAGTCAACAAAAGTGATGTGGGAGAGTCAAAACTTTAAAGGAACACAAGGGTGTTCTAAGTCCCCATACTTGAGGGCTCCATTTACTATTTTTCAAAGGTGAGGCCAAGCCATCTTTGGTTATTGGTGCTTGGCTTAAGTCTTGGATAAGTTGGTTTGAGCTTGGGGCTTACATCCAAAAAGGCATATCAACGCATGTGCCCCCCTTGCCTTCCACACTTCCCCTACGACCACCCAGCACACCCCTTCCCCCTAAAACAAAAATACACACACATTTGATGGAAGGGAGTGGATAAAGTGGACAAAACAAACTTGCATTCCTTAATGGAAAAGATCTTTTCCTTTTTTGTCTCCATTTCTTATTAAATAGGAAAAGAATCTTATTGAAAATGCCTATACACATACATACGGTAACGAGTTTGATAAGGAGAGTAAGAGCATGCATGGATCCCAAGGCTCTAACCCTAATTATTGCATGATGAAGGTAAGCTAAGATTGTAAGGGAAGCTTATCTATAGCACTTCTGGCCTTACTATGATCTAGCAAGCTAGAGCTTTGACTTAGATAAAGTAGCAGGGCAAGCGGGATGTCCAAGTTGGACATGACCCAAGATGACATGGAAAAGGCGAGTGCTATGGCTTGGAAGAACATGGCCACCAATCAGTTAGTGGTAGTGGTTCCTAGCCATGGGATGGCTAGAAGAATAAATGAGAGTCAGAGTTAAGTTGAATTTATGCACAAGCAATTAGATATGATGCATTAACTACCCTTACATGGAGCTATGTTGCCGTCGATGTTACGTATTGTTAGTTTCTTAAGGTCACTCTCCACTAACCTTGCTTAATGGTTAAATAAGAATGTCTTCAACTTGGGGTAATAGCTTAAGCTAATACATATGCAAGCTCGAGAGGAAGAAGAAGAAGATTTTGTAAAAAGAGGAATATTAATTGTTTGATATTTCAACTACCATACAAAAAATGCCTATATATTCTTATCTTTTAAGATAAATCCCAAGTTAATACATTTAATAAAAAGGTACACTACTAAGTATAGAATACAGATAAGGTTAAAAGGATAAAAGTCTTTTGGCAAGTAGTTGTGTGTTTGACATATGTATATTAATAGGAAAGCAAGGGCTCCATGTCATTGTGCTAGTAGAGCACTCTAGATTAGTGATTGAGCTTTAGGTCAAAGGGAGGTTGTAGGTTGGTTGGTTGATAGGTCGATAAGCTAGATAGGAGCCTCGTAAGCATGCTGGTTGAATTGATGATGGGGTTGGTTAAGTTGGGATGTCTACTCTTAAGATAATTTAAATAGGATGGTTACTTGCCAAGTTGGTCTTGGGATAGGTAAAAAAGTATGCAATCTTCCTTTATCCAAGAGAAGATTAAATCCCAAGTACTTTAATAAGTTAGATTTCTAAAGGAGCTTATTGGGAGAGAGAGAGCTCGGTGGATCAATATAGTTAGTCTATGAGCTCGAGAACAAATGGGTCCATAATTCTTATCATGACCAATGTTGAATGGAACGATGGAATGTGCAAGTAGTCTAAGCCGGATGTGACCTGTGTTGAGTGAAGAGGCGAAGCAAGCAGGTCATCTGAGCTGGACATGATCTATGTTGAGTGGGGCAACGAACTAGGTAGGTTGTTTGAGCTAGACATGACCTATGCTAACTATTAAACCAGATAAGGTTGGGTTTCGTCCCATTATAAAAAAACGAGTCCATTATCTTGGAGAGGTCAACTTCTTTTGTGAAGGACTTTCGAAAAGTCATATGTTGACTTGTATTCCTAAAGAAGATTGCATTATTTGTACTTAAATTTGTATGTGTATTTGTGGCTTACTACATCCATATGTGCTTTTGGTATTCTACGTATTGCGCTTTGGCTTACCCCCTGTGTGAATCTGTTTTAGCTAAAGGTATTAAATATGACGTAGATTTGTATGCTGACCTCAGGTATGATTTGTTTTATGACCTTAGAGATGATATGGAGTACTTCCATAATGTTGAGTAGTTTAATAGTAAGATCATGTTAGATGTCATCTATATGTTTAAGATCATATCCCTTTGATCTTTTATGCATAATTATGTTTAGTATAGTTGTTTGTAGTTGTATTTCCCATTCTTTCAGGGGTAAGTGGACTCAAGTGTCATGTACTTGATCGTTTGTATTTATAAATGTTAGAGTAAGACTCAATCAGTTATGTAGCCTTTTGAGTTTATCTTAGTTTATTATATTTGTTTTTTACTAGTTTATGGAGATAATAAATTAATGAGCCCTTGTGTGTCGTTACCTAATAATGTCTTGTGAAGATTTGTAACATTTTTGGTTCTAAGGTGTTATGGCTCATGTGGTATCAAAGCTTAAGTAAATGGATCCCTAAAATAATTATATGATGGATCTTTAGGTTAGTAAGAAACAGGAGTAGGTAAACAATAGGCTAAGTTTGAATCTAGATGTATTGTTATGACTAGTTTAGTACTAAGTGTTACATGTTATGCTCTTTTGTTTAACTTTTTATCTTTAGTACCACCCTTTCCCTTCCTATTAATTGTGTAAGCCTTATTTATCTTATTTATCTAATTTATTGAAAAATTTTTGTGTTGATTTTGTTTCCTTTAAGTATGAGAAAATAAGGTATAGGTCCTAATTCTTCAACTAACTGCAAGAGTTAAGCTCTTAAGGAGCAACCTTCTCTAAACTACCTACAATAGCTAGCAACTTGCTAGACCCAACATTGTGTAGCTTTTGGATGCAATTAATGCGCTTATTGAGGACAACAGTAAATCTAAAAGGATGTCCATGCCATACATTAATGTTGAGGCTTAGAGATAAGAAAGGCAGGTATAAGCTAAAGATGATGATAATCTTGCTAAAAGGTTGGTTGAAGAGTTCAAACTCAAGCCTGATGACTCACTTGATGCAAAGGGATGGATAGAACAAATAAAAGAAGCTTTTGTTGCTTTTGAAGTATTAGATGAAAAGAAAATTGCCTTTATTGTGTATTTATCAAGGGGGTACGACATCAAACCGGTGGCTAAGAGCACATAGATTGATGTTTGATAGGTTTATGTAAGCTTTTTAAGGTAGATACTTTCAAACAATTAAAGGGACAGGATGATAGCACACTACTATCATCTTTAGTGAGGGTTAAAAAAATTGATATTAGTCCAGATTTAGGTGTTGTTATTGGCATATTAGACTTGAACACAATTTCTTCAACAAACTCTTACATACTATTCATGCTTGTAGGGAAAGTTTATACTAATTTGAAGGTGACCTGTTAGAATGAGAAGTGGAGTATAGAGTGGTGATGGCTATTTTTTGCTATGACCCCTTAAGCCTAAACTGACTAGCCCAAGGCCATTAATAAACTTGTTCTAGGTAAACCTTAGTTTTGGGTTGTAAACAAGTTGAGTTAATACAATACTATGCTAAGTTTAAACATGACTTGAATGAAAAACTTGAATCTTGAGCTCAACTCGAACTCAAATGAGCTTTAATTTTCATGCTTTAACTTAGTTTAAAATGATACTCGATGAGCTCGAGCTCAACTCAATTAGGCTTGATTATCACCATAAAAGTTGGTTGGAATAAAAAATAAGTTGGTTTTTAGCATGGATTTAAGATCCATTTGAACCTCAATTCACTTGGATTGTTTTGACTTTTTATAATAATATAAGTATGGCATACGCATTTTTATAATTGCTTAGTGTCTTTTAAGCTTTATCTAGAAAATATTTAAATTAAGCATAATACATAAACGTTATTTAATTGACATACCCATATTCCATCAACATTGAACATGGAAGAATCTATTAAATAAGCACGAGAATAATAGTAAAGTCACCAATATAATCATAAGAAGTCCTTTATGAAAATATAGTTTTTTAAACTAAATTAGATGCATGTGTTTTTTATCCCTCTTTCTAAAAGCTCTTCAACCAAAACAACTAATACTTCTTACCTTTGAATCCACATGGAAATAAATATATGAAAAAAAAAAACGAATATAGTCATGTTGGAAAGCATATAATTAAAAATTTCATAAAAATCACTTCAATCGATAATAAATTAGAGAACATAGAATTATAACATACCACATGCAAATTCTTGGGAAACTCATTTAATGGGAGGGACAATCTCTATTGCTTTTTTGTCACCTTATAGAGACAATGGCATGAAAACAAATTTAAAAAAGAAAAAAGAGAAAAAGACTAGAAATATGAGTAATAAGATTACTAAAAACATAGGAAACAACAATTACTAAGATTACAAAAAAATAAACAATCATGATTACCTTACACTTCTTCTTTACCCCATGAAGATTACGACACCAATCGGTACCACAAAGTAATACTTAGATTGTTTTTAGAGAAAATGAGGCATGATAAGTATCAATGATGCTAGTACTAGCACTAAATGTGGCTTTTGAAGTTACTGTTGTAATGGAAATAGCTAGGATATCACGTGTCATTTGGGAGAGAATACGATACTTCATATGGTTCTTCTTCTGATAAGAATTAGGCTATTGGACTTTTAACCCGCAGTTGAGCCCGAAGACTAGAGGGACTGGTCGGGTGAATCCTCTTGCTTTAACAAACTTCTATTAAAGCCAAGTTACTCTTTGTTGCCGATTAATTCTATGTGCTGAACCGAATGACTACTCATCTCTCGGAAATTGTGTATCAACTTGAAGAATGCCCTGATAACAACTAAATCTCGTACGTCTGCTTGGTCATGTTTAAGTCGACCACTTGCTTGGCACCATTACTACCGAGAAGCTTAGAGAGTTGTCCTGTACTAATCCTTAACCACTCCTGTTCAGACAAGTCTATGCTTGATTGGCACTCCAGCTCAACCACCTAACCGGCTCGTATTGCTTTGTCTATATCCTCTAACACCACCACTAATGCATTGTTGCCACGTATTCAGGACCACTCATAGAATTTGCTACTATAATCATTGCTTTTTCTCGTTACATTACTTCTTTAGAACAATACCTTTTTTGTATTTTCTTTTTTGGGCAGGTTGCCCTAAATTCTCGAGTATAAATACTCCTTATACATATAGCTGCAAAGATTAGATTATCATTAATAGAATGGATATATTTCCTTTTGTAAACATTGTTTATTTACTCTCTTTTCACTTTTATCTTAACCCTTAAGCAATGCTAGATGGCAAGCAATCTCACCGAATCAACTTATGCATTATATTAAGCTATGCCATGAGTCCTCGAAGTTCCACTGGTACGTCATATCCTTTGGAATTGTTCGTAGGTTTGCTTACTTTTCATTCATTTTCATTCGTTTGCGAGTTTCGCCATTACCCCTTTTTCAAGCTTTTGGCAAACTTTGACCCAACTTAGCGATCGATCTTGTCTATTCTTGGCTGTAGTACGCATTACCTTCTACCATTCTAAAACATCAAATTCTTTTGCATCTCCTTTTAACATGTGACACCCTTCTTGAAAGTAATTGTCTAAGTCGGACTATTTTGGCAACACTATCTCAACACTTTTCACAAACTAAGTAAATTCTCCTTAACCAGATTGATTCTCATCATATAAGGAAGTAGTATGATTCTTTGATTGAGTATCACTATAAATTTCTTCATCATGACTAGACTTGTACTCCTTTACATAATCTTCATAAAAATCATACAAAGCTTCTCGAATTCTTCCTATTTTATGGTTGCTCTTGTTCCCGATAAATTTGAGGAAAGAAAAACTTAAGGCCTCTTGTTTTGCATTGAGGGTTTGAGACACTAGCCCCTAACCCTACCCTACCTTACACCCCTAACCACCACCACAAACCCAATGCTTATCAAACTGGCTTTTCATTTTTCTAATCATCACCTAGGTAAGCTTAACATCATTAAGTGCCATCTTATGCAATACTAACTTTATACGATACATCGTAGGTAAGAATCAGATTGATGTTGAATAATCACTACTAGAAATAATATTTGTAGTGGCACAAAAAACATGCAATACCTTACAAACTTTCTTGATTTTCTCCTAATCATTTAAACTCGGACAAGACCAATAATGTGGGTCTTGTTTTGCAAATCTGTAGAACGCTTCTTTAAATTTCAAGGCAGTAGACAACATCTCATATGTTGAGTTCCAATGTATTTTAGAGTGGAAAACAAGTTTCCTTCTAGGCAATTGCAATTGCTGTATAATTTCAAAAAAAAAAAAAAAAACTTGAAGTGTAGCTTGAGATTGATTAACATAAGAAATACTTTTATACATATTCTCAATTGTTTCCTTGATTTTAAAAAGACCATCTTGAACTATAAGATTTAATATGTGAGTGCAACTTCTAACATGGAACAATTTGTCGCTATAGTCTCCTACATCTAGAAAATGAATCCTTTAATGATTTTATTACTACATCATTATATGATGCATTGTCCATGGATATGGTTTGTACCTTGTTTTTGATTCCTCGCTCCTTCAAACATTTATAGATAGAATTAGCAATATCAATTCCACAATGAGGAGGGGTATATAAACAAAATCAAGCACATGCTTTTGTAACTTCCAATTGCTATCAATAAAATGACTAGTTAATACCACGTATTCTACCTTTTGATTCTTTGACTTCCATAAGTTTATTGCCAAACTTATTTTTTTACCATCTTTAAGCGGCACATGTATTTTGTTCTCTAGTTCATACACTTGGATGCGATCCTTTTTGAGAGTATTACGTGATATTTTTTTCCACTTAAGCATTCCTCTCCTTTGCATCATATTAAGGCCATCCTCTTCTATGATAGAAAATGGATGCATATGCATCAAAATTCAATGAGTAACAACTTCTCTCATTTTTTCCATATCAAATTTACCATTTACTATTGCAGGGGTAATTTCTTGTGCCTCTTGGCCAGTATTAGTTGACAAAAAAATTAAATCTAATTTGCTGATTTTGAAAAACCTTTCTTTTAGCACATTTTTAAATGATGCTTGAAATGAGTAGTGCTCTTACTTGATAATGGAAAGCTTCTTCTTATTATAAGATGAGTATTGAGCGTTTTTTATGCCATCAGCAAAAGTCACTTCTTTAAATTCCGACTATCCCATTAAAGTTTTAGACCTTTTCTTTCCACGAAACTAAGTTTCTTCATCACAATCTGCATCAATTTTTGCATCATGAGTCAAGGCATTGGGATTTTAGTTGTCATCCTTACATGTTGGCTCATTGTCTAAAACTATTTCATCAGTCGACAACTGATGTTGTTCGTTTGGAATGGAAGTACCATTCACATCTGGTATAGAAGACATTATTGTAATCTTGTAAGAAAATAAAGAAATAATTAATAATGAGTTTTAATAAATAACGTTCAAGACATGTACATAATTAAATATTTAGATATGAGTATGAAACACCAAATATACATTTTATAATTATTGAAAAAGATACATATTATAAGAACTAATTATGAGTTGAGAAAAAGAAAACTATCAATGAAATGAATTGAAAATAATACATTTTACAAGCAAGCTCGATTAGCAAGAAAATGAATTGAAAATTATACGAGCAACCAACTATATATATACATATATATATTATAAATTAATATATGCATGTCTAGAAGAAAAGTACAGACAATATTGATTGGCGAAAATCCCATAATGTGCTGCATAACGAGATTTTGGATTTTACCTCTCCTTCTTCTTTAATCTTCTTTCAAATTCATTAGCAGAAAAATGAAATGGAAACAATACAAGCAACCTATTTATCGCTATTGAGTTTGAGAAAAATGCTTATAATTAACATAAGCATATATACATGATATTGTATAGTCAACCTTCAAAAACGGAAGATCAATATTAGAGATGGGGATTTTTAAAACAAGACATTACGCGTTTAAAATAAGAAGTCACGATATTATGTAGCATAGTTCATAAAATGTCAAAACATGCAGCATTCGAATTTGAAATCTCCAAGGTTGGAAGAAAAACCATCTCTTTTGGGATCGAATCACTATATGGACAGATCATAGAAAGCTCCTAAGGAGGGATGTACACGTAAATTTTAGGAATGATTAAGTAATTATATATGGTTAATCGTACAAAAGTTAACAACAAGACAAACTTAAAAGCGAAAGTTTTCACCTTTGCTAATCCACTTTATGACTGAGACATTATGTGAAAATAATGAGATGGAAGCTAGAAAACCTGAGTGAAACAAAATAAAAGGTGGAAGCTACGATGAGAAACTATAATAGGATGTACATGTAAATTTTAGGTCGGCATGTAGCGGTAGCAACGTGAGTGGTAAGATCTCGTCTCGCAATTCGCAAACGATTGCGTTATTGCCTGATGGGTGTCCCCTCCAAGCCTGGCTATGACAACCTGGGCACTCCCATGTTTGTACCATATGATCCCTAGTCTAAAGTGTATTTAATTTTCACTTTAAGGGAAAAAAAAAAAATATGACTCCAATTTTTGTAAAGTTTTATAATTTTCTTTAAGCGGCAGTGTCTTTATGTCTTTAAGACCCAGGTTTGCCTTTTACTTTTCCCTCTTCTTTTACAAGCTTTTAGCTTCCATAATCAAAATCGAAATAGGAAGAAAGGAACAAAAGGGACAAACTTTAATAAAGAAACACCTAGAAACTGCATTTTCACACATTAAAAAGAACTTTTTTGCGTTCTTCCAAAAGTCGCTATGGATATTGCATAACGGCAGCGAAGCATAAAGAAAAATGGGAAACCTATGCTACTAACACAAACAGGCAGACAAAAGAACTTATTGATGGTAAAACATTCAATAAACTAAACACAAAACCCCAAAATTTCTTGCTTGCCGATGGTGGTGGCCAGATATTGTTTCAACGGAAAAAGACTGACCTTTTAACTGTTTGTTTGGTGCGGTAAGTCTTGGTCTTGCAATTGTGGCTATACATGGAAAAATTAAAAATTGAATAGGGTTTTTTAGTTGACTTGAGTTTTTAAATATAATAAATGTGAACACTTGGATGCAAAAAGAAATTAAGGTATGAAAATGCACCTTAAAAATGGGAAAAGAAAATCTTCAATAAAAAATATTATTTTGATATATTGAAAGCTCGCGAGCTCACTGGTCCGAGCGTTTTGAAGCTAAAGTTCAAGCTTGAGTTCGATAGCTACTCAAGTAGGTCGATGAGGATGAGTTCGAGCTCAACTCGATTTTAGTAAGCTAATATAAAGTTGAACCTGAGTAGCTTGCAAGTAGGCTCGACTTATTTACATCCCTACCCTACCTTATAAGAGATGAAGCCTCCAATTAAAGGACTCTCTTTTTTGCTCTCCCTTCTCTCTCTCTCTCACCTAGGGTTTTACTCCTATGACACCATATGGACTTAAACATCGGGTGGCCATGATGGAGAAATTTCCAATGCTCCATTAATGGTGTTTTATTTTGTAGAGAGCCAAAATCAATGAATCTATAATAGCAAATCTATAAAGCGAAAACCAAATGTCCACATTAGCGCTATTTGTAGGAAGACATTCCATTTGAAACTAACAATTTCTTTGTGTTTCGAATCAGATTCTTCCATAAATTTCTACAATATTATATACCGATCTCTCTAGGTTTGGCTGTGTTATTGCTCTTTATCCCGTTTTCTTCTCTAGATGGGAATAAATCTATAGGCAATCTACCACTCAATTATAATTTCGAGGGGTTTTTCTTACTTGTCATATCTCCAAAAATAGCACATGGTGTCTCCGTAAAGATGTGATCAAGTGTCTTCAGTGTAATCTTTTTACCTTGCAATTTCTATACATGAAGCTAAGAATCAATGCTTCAAAATAATAATAATTGGTGATGCTAAGATCATTATCGGTCGTCTTTTGGTGGTCCAATAGTCATGTGCAGCGGTGAACTTGTAAGAAAACCCCTTATGGCAATGCTAGTAAGGGCCTTTTGATGCTTAAATTAACAAGGAAGGGAAAGAGTATTTAGAGTGTTTTGTAAGGTGTAAGGATAGCTTTGGATCATGTCCTTGTACTTATGGCTCCATGGCCTATTTATAAGACATGGAGCTTACTTGCTTGGAACACATGATAAACTAAGATTAGTTCATACATGGTTGGTGCAAAGAGGAGTATATAGTATAGGGAAGGGACAACACCTTTCTGTTGGCTAGTAGCTTAAGGGAAATGTATCTATCACATTAGCACTGGCAACCATCACAATCTCACAGTTAAGGTGCCTAGGAATTTAGGTTATACTGTAGGCGATTGGGAAGCATGTCATGAAGAGAAACAAAGAGATCAATAGAGCAGTTGTGACAATGAGGTCCTTAGGTCGTGTGTTGAGCACCTAGTATAAGCTTAAGGGCTGAGGATCGACGTAGTAGGCCTTTGACTAACTCAAGGACTATGGGGTCCTTAGGGTCTTAGGTCCTGAAGAGTCGGGTGCTTCGAGGACTTAATAGGAGCTTTTGGAGTCTTGAGGAGGTTGGGGTTGGAGGAGTGCTTAGGGCTAGCTTGAGTAGGACGTGCTAATGTTAGGTAAACCGGGCAGCAAATTCTTTTTAGCGTGGTTAGAATGACATGATTAAGGAAGCCTGAGTAGGTAACTGGACTTAGGTTGCAGCTAATTCGTTGAAGGAGCCGAACCAATTGGTTTGCTTAAGAAGGCCAAGTTATCGGCCTAGAGAAGTTCTTCGAATATTCGAGTAGGTAGAGGCACTTAGGCTTGGGCCTAGAAATGCTTATCAACATTTTCCTCTCACTCTTGTTGACATCAAGGCAATAGGGAGAGTAGTCTATATCGAGCTTCGGAGGTTGAGACCTGAGCTATAATTGGGTGATTTGGAGGAAGTAAGTAGCGATTTTAGGCTAGTCAATTAAGGAAATGGCACTATTGAGTGCCTACTCATGCAATGTGACAGTTGATTTGATTTATGTGACTCTTAGGATGCCTGAGGCTCATCAAAGTCACTTTAGACAATGTGCGCAGATTCTCAAGCATGCATGGGGTCCACATTGGCAATCCGCATACTAGGTGAATTTGAGTTGTTGAGTGTTAGATTATGACATGTGGATGGTCGTAGCTGAATGGCAGGAGGTGACAATCCGTATGCTTTCCCTTTATTTATATAAGGGTATTAGGGGGTGGCTCATTTCTTTATTCTCATTTCACCCTAAGTATTCTCCAATAAAACTTCTCTAATTTTTCTCCAACTTCGAGCACCTAAAACTATACTTCATTTTTCACTATGAGCATTGATGATGGTTAACCAAAGGAGATTCTAAGGTAATGACTCGTCGGAGTCTACCTAAAGAGTGTGAAGGAGCACACCACAAATAAGGTGCTATATAAGCATAATGAGGAAGGTTAAAGTAGGGTTTATGTAGAGGTGAGGGATAATATGGAGGGTTAGGTAGTGGAAATGCCTGAGCTAGGGGAGAAGGTGTGCGACTATTGAGCTAGGGTTCTTATTACCTTTCTTTGAGTTTCAGATTGAAGTCTTTAATTACTTCAAGGTGTGCTCTAAGTCCTCACATCCAAACGCTTGGCTATAGTTGCTCAGGTTTAAAGTAGTTTTCATTTACCACTTGGCAAGCCGATTGCTTAGCTGTTCAGACACTTCCTCCAATTGAAGCTAAGCTAGGAAAGTTGGGTACACTGCTTACGTTGGGGTGCTCACATCTTGTTCTTCCAGGCTTAAGGTCAAAGATAGAAGGATGGAAGGATAGGTTCGTCCGCGGTTGATTAGAGTATGATTTACCCTTTCCCAATAGTTAGAACAAGTTAATAAGGATGTCCTCAATTGAGTACATGGGCTTGGAAGATGACGATGTAAGGGAAGAGCTCCTCGACATAGCGAATTGGCTAGGGATCGGGTTCCACATTGGCAACACAATTAGCTACTACCTTTTCAAGAAGATGTTGTTTGGTCATGAGACAAGCATTAGTTAGGTGTATAGTCAAGTAAGGTAGCCCAAAGTTCACCGTTGGACGTCATCGTTGGAAGGGGACCTCAAGGCTACTCTTCCTCAGTAGATTTGATCTCCATTTTGGTTGCTTTGTTTTTGTTACTAATATTCTTTATGTGTTTGCAGCACTTCAGCTCTGTGGGGACGACTTTGAGTGTGCCCTGCCAATAGCTTAGGAGAAGAGGCTTTGAGAGAAGCCTAAGTGGGATGTACTGGAGCTAGGTAGGTTGGGTGGCAAATTCCTACTTCGAGTGGTTAGAATGACATATTTAGGGGAGCTCGAGTAAGTAATCGGGCTTAGATTGGAGTTGATTTGCTAAGGGAGTTAAATTGGTTGCTTTGTTGAAGAGGGTCGAGTTATTGGCCTAAAGAGGTGCTTGGAGTACCCAAGCAGGTAGAGACACTTGGAATTGGGCCTATTAACAACAACAACAACAAGCCTTGTAACAATTGCATCTTAAGCATGCCAATAAGGTCAATATCAACATCTCTCAATCAAACGCGTGCCAATAACATCAATAGCAACATCTCAAGCATACTTTTTCCAAATGGAAAATAGAAATCCAACCTTCATAGTTAGGAATCCAAGCCTATCCATCCATGCTTGATCAACTCCTTTTTTGAAAATTGACTCTAATAGATTCAACATCATTTGAGCATAAGTAATGTACATACTTAGTAATAACAAGGCATCGTACATGTAACTTGGAATAAATAGATTTTATAGGATAACTGTGACAAGGAAAGATCTTAATAGTAAGCCAATGGTCTTAAGGTAGGAATCTAATAAACACATAAGAATACCACTCATATGGATAAAAATTCGATTTGCTCGAGTAAAAATCTGACTTGCGTAGAAATCCAAATTTCTTAGATAATATTCAAAGTGTGTGGATAAAATCTGAATTGTTTGAATAATTTTGAAATACTTACACACTAAGGAAATTCCAAGGCAATAAAGCCTAGAACGATTCTTGGAGCTAGGTCACCAAGCCTAGCTTTCAACTTAAGAAAGCTTAGCAACTTACAATGCCTAAGGTAAATCACGGCACAATGACCTTTAAGTTTAGTTATTGAATGCTAAAGTGTAGCTCAAATGACAAAATTGAAAATGTGAAGCTAGTAAGTTTGGATATAGTCAAGTGACTTGAGGCAACAAATGCCCCAATCCTTAGGTATCTTAGGTAAAGAAAATTCTAACTAGTCAAAAGTTCAGAAATAGCTTGTTGTAGGCCTCAAAAGCCTACACTAATTTATGTCTAGTAGATATACTTTCGCTTAGATAAATCTATGGCACACATACCTAAGAAAAATTCAATTGCCTACTCTAGATAATCCTTATCTTTATCTTCTATAATAAGAGATGAAACGCCCAAAGGAGAAGGATCTTTTTTCTCCTTCCCTCTCCCCTTCCCTCTCACATATAGGGCTTGTTACTCTCGTGACAGCACACTAAATTAAACATTAGAATAGCCTTATCGAAAAGAACTCCAATACTCCACTAAGTGTTGTGTTTTGCATAGCACCAAAATCGCTGAATCTCTACATTTATGGAGGAAAAACCACACACCAACGCAAAGGAAATGACCATTTCACTGCTTGTGATATAGCATAGGATCCACTCTTCTGCATTGCTTACCATACGTTGTAGATCTTCCGAAGTCCCCGTGGAATATCATGCTTGTAGTGTTGGAATGTTAAGAGTGCTAATAGTGATCGCCCATCATTTCATTATCGAAGGAAAAAGAAACAACAGTTACTTTCATGCTCTCCATCAATACCAGGAGCATTTTCATGTACGTTAGCCAGCTTAGAAAAATAATCATACCATTTGGACATTTTCCCAAAAGGCCTAACCATTATGAGCCTTTCATCGCCTTTACTTAGGGTCATCTTGTTTCCCCAAGAGAGCAGGAAAAGGTGTCTCAAGAAAAAAAAAAAAAAATAGGAGGGGGTGGGGTTTAGACACCCCTTTTCAATATTTTTTAATAATCAAACGTTAAAAATGCTGCAAAGCAAAGATATGATAATTAAATTGTTTTTACTGCCAACTACTAATAGGTGATGGAAGACAAACAGCAGTCAATAATCGGAGATAGTGACCATGGCAAGAAATATTTGACGACAGCAAATCAACTAACAAGAAGTGCTAAAAATTCAGAAAAATGTTTCTAGCAAATCAAACACAAAAATTATAAGCAAGCAACAAGAGCAGTAGGAAATTAATCTTACATCTTCTGCAAAATTGCAGTCAACTTTGGCGTCTAACATGTAATTATTTGCAATGAAATAACTCCAAAATTGCCTCAAGGTTCAATCTACACTGTTAGATACATAACCTCCCTGAGAAGTAAATATTTTCTTTTTGAAAAATAATGAGGACACGCGTTCAAGGTTTGGGTGCTTAACCTCTCTACTTTTTCACCTCCTCATACTCGGCCTCAGGAGCCTGTTCACCCCCCTGAGACCCTCCAGAGCCAGAATCACCACTAGATTTACCAGCCATGTGCTCTCCAATTTTTGATACAGCTTTGTTTGCGGCATCAAGTTTTGCCTTGATTTCATCAATGTTATCTCCTCCCATAGCTTTCCTCAAATCTGCAACAGTATCCTCGATCTCCTTTGCAACTTCAGCTGGAATTTTTTCCCTGTACTCACCCAAGCTTTTCTCAATGCTGTATATTGTGGTATCCGCACTATTTCTGAGTTCTATTAGAGCTTTCCTGTCCTGATCCTTCTGAGCATGCAATTCTGCTTCCTTTACCATCTTCTCAATCTCATCTTCTGAAAGCCCTCCTGATGAGCGGATAGTGATCTGCTGCTCTTTCCCAGTAGCTTTGTCCTTGGCTTGAACGGTAACAATACCATTTGCATCGATATCGAAGGTAACTTCAATTTGAGGCATACCTCGAGGAGCAGGTGGAATGCCTACAAGCTCAAACTCTCCAAGGAGCTTGTTGTCTGATGCCATCTCCCGTTCACCTTGAAGGACCTTAATTCCTACTTGAGTCTGGTTGTCAGCTGCAGTTGAGAAAACCTGCAGAGACAACACAGAGTCAGAAACCATAATCCATAAACAAATGTTGATGAGAGTACATTTCCAAGGCCTAGAAAGCAATCTACTGCATAGTTGGTAGAAAGTCAAATAATGCTGGAGTATTAAGTTCATAATGCCTGCACATCAAGGAAACCTCACCTGACTTTTCTTTGTGGGAATGGTTGTGTTCCTGCTGATCAACCGAGTGAAAACACCACCCAATGTTTCAATACCAAGAGACAAAGGAGTTACATCCAATAGCAGCAACTCCTTTACATCTCCACGTAGAATACCACCCTGGATGGCCGCTCCCATGGCAACAGCCTCATCAGGATTCACTCCTTTACTTGGACTCTTTCCAAATATTTCAGCAACAACTTCTTGCACTTTAGGAACACGGGTCATGCCTCCAACCAAAAGAACTTCATCAACTTCCTTGATAGATATGCCAGCATCCTTCAAACAGCTTTTGCATGGATTACGAGTTCTCTCAATTAGATGATTGACCAAACTCTCAAATTTTGATCTGGTCAATGAGATATTGAGATGTTTTGCACCGGACGCATCAGCAGTTATGAAGGGCAAGTTAATTTCAGTCTGAGAGGTTGACGAGAGTTCAATCTTAGCCTTCTCAGCAGCTTCCCGAAGCCTTTGCAAGGCAAGCCTGTCCTTTGAAAGATCAATGCTCTCAGTCCTCTTGAATTCACTAACCAAGAAATCCAATAAAGCATTGTCAAAGTCCTCTCCACCCAAGAATGTGTCTCCATTTGTTGCTTTCACCTACATCCATTAAGAAGTTTTTAGGAAATTTTTCATGACCCAAAGAGAAGAAATAAAACCAAAATGACAAAATTCTCACCTCAAAAACACCATTAGAAATCTCCAAAATTGAGACATCAAACGTTCCACCACCAAGGTCAAAAACTGCAATAAGACCCTCCTTATTGTTCATACCATAAGAAAGTGCAGCTGCAGTAGGCTCATTAATAATTCTTTGTACATCAAGACCAGCGATTCTCCCTGCATCTTTTGTGGCTTGCCTCTGAGCATCATTGAAATAGGCTGGAACAGTAATAACAGCCTTTGAAATGGTCTTTCCCAAATAGGCCTCAGCAGTTTCCTTCATCTTGGTGAGAACAAAGGCTCCAATCTGACTTGGAGAATATTGCTGTCCGTTGATTTCAACCCATGCATCTCCATTTGGAGCTTTGACAATCTTATAAGGAACCATCTTCATCTCCTTCTGTGTTTGAGGATCATCAAACCGCCTACCAATCAATCGCTTGGTGCCAAAAAGCGTGTTTGTGGGATTGGTAACAGCCTGTCGTTTAGCTGGAGTTCCAACAAGTAATTCCCCTTTCTGGTTAAAGGCTACTACCGATGGGGTGGTTCTAGCACCTTCAGAATTCTCAATGACCTTGGGATTCTGCCAAGGGGAAACTCAAGTTATTATAAAGGACTGAACATAAGCAACGCTAAAGAGTCAACATGGGGTAGTCTCACCTTTCCTTCCATGACAGCCACACATGAGTTAGTTGTACCCAAGTCAATACCAATTACATCGTTTCCTGCCGGTTTAGAACTGCAAATAGAAAAAAATAACAAGAAGATTAGCAGAAAACACAGTAAATGCTGTATAAATGCCTTCTAGACACTTAAGCACCTGAATGGTCTGCTCAAACTTGCCCAATTGTGTCCGAAATGAGATGAAGACTTGGCATTGCTTGTCAACTGCAGATACAGCAAAAACACCAGATTAGAATTCACGATATAAATTCCCACACAACATAAGCATTCACTGCATATTCTTACAGATATTGGGAAAAATAAATGTCCATTATCTCCTCAAATCCTTGGACTTCTATAGATTTTAATATGCTTTGTGGCAATTGAAGAGAAAGACAAGTACAAGAGCAACTTATTCATTTGGATAATTACTATATGAGCAACTTTTTCATGCCTAGAGAAGGGAAACTATAAATCAAAGCAAAGCATCACCTATACAAATCAACCTCCTGAGAACAACTCAGGGTGACAACCAATTATTAGACCGTTGCAGTTTCCCAAACTATACATCATGTAAAAGCTTACCAAGTGATACCTAGGAAGCTATCACGATATGAAACATAACAAATGAATTATTGACAACGTATTGGATTGCATTATGAACAGAACAAATACAATATTACATAAACCCCAACAACAACACTAAACAATAAGAATTAATAACTAGTTGCAGTTGATTTCAGTTAAATCACGCAATATAAAAAAACCCTCTGGATCAAGCCCCATGAATTTCAATTTCAAATTGTTTATATGACTCGTAAAGATACACATAGATAAAGAAAGAGCTATAAATAGATTCATGAAATAAATTAACATAGAAAAGCATGTCAAAGCTGGGAATAGAGACAAATGAAAGGAGAAGCTCAGCTGCAAATGGAAGAGAGAGAAACATACGGATCTATAAGCGGACAGAGTAGCAGAGGCAACATCACGGCGTCGTAGAGAACGAAGAATAGCCGCGGTGGCCATAAAGGAGACTCACTCTCGCTCTTACTATGTCTGAAACGCTAGAAAGCAGCAGCAATCGGATCAGAAATGAAGTGGCCAAGAGAACACGGACAGTGGGAGATGAAAGTGGAGGGTTTAGGGTTTATGGGAAAGTTCTTTATTTTAAGGGAAAGAAATGGATGGTTGAGGTTAGTCCAACGTGGACAGAAGGTTCTAGATTACTTGTTTAACAATTCAGGTGCAACTTTGTTACGTTCATTACACCAGAATATCGAACCATGGACGAAGATTTTGGTGGTTTACAATAAAGATGGCGGTGCAATTTTTGCATCACTGTCTTTGCTTTGAAGCTGTACATGAATAATGTATCCACTATTCCAAACACGAATTTAGAATTTTTTAATTTTATTTAATAAATGTTATGTCTAGTAAATTTTTTTATGAGATTTATTACTCACTCTTTTATTAATGCTTATTTATCATGTTATTACTTAAATGATGATAAAGGCAATAAATTGAATATATAAAAGTCTAATCACGTACAACCTTTAACAACTTTAACTACATAATTTGATAGGTAAAATTTTAATATAGTATGATATTGAACAATATTAAACTTTATGTATAATAATGACAAAATGCCCAAGTTTCAAATAATCCATTCATTTTTATTGTCACACACACTTGTATATATTTATTGTATATATGTATGCATTTAAGTAGAGGAATCAAAATATAATGAAATTTCTATATAATTTCAATTTATTATTTAAACTTATAACTAAGTAAATTTCTAACTTTTTCTCATTTTGGTTCCATTATATTTCCATCAATAAGGAATTTATCTTCAACAATTTACCAAATATTTGTTATCTATTTCATTATTTATTTTACTTAAAAATGTTCAAACAATAATGTATTTACTACAAAAAAAAAGTTTAGGTTGGATGTGCTCATATCAAGGAACACATACATATGAGAGGCTAGATGCACCATTTCTTACATCAAATTTTATATAAATGTAAAGAATATTATTATAGCTACATTGTCATGAATTAAAATCATAATTGATAGCCATGGAGTACTAGTTGGAAGTTATGTGTGGGGTTTAATGTCGAGAGAGATCACGTATGTATTATGTGGCAGATTGCATTATATATAACTAAGGAAATGATTCGATTTGTACATATGAGATAATAAAATGGGTTAGGATAAGGAGGGGGAGTAAGCAATTCTTGGTAGGCCCTAACACGTCAGGTAATAGGTGGAGGAGTGCAATGGTATCAAACTCCACGATGGATGAAGAACGAGATGGTGTTATTAAGGTGTTTGCGTGTTTTTATTTTTGATATAGGATTCTAACAGAGTAACGGCATTAGTGAGAATTTTTCTTCTTTTTAAGTGAGGAAATGAATGGAGTATTTATAAGAGATGATAAGTAAATTTGATTCGTTGGATCATAATGTTGATCAATGGCTAGGATTGAAACTTTTTATAAATGAGTCTTAACTGGGCTTTTTTTATGGGTTTAGGCCTAAATAAAAGGCTTTATATTTTATTAGTGTAAGCAAAACCTGTTGCGAACCGTGACCAAGAACAGACAAGGCCAGTAGCTAAATTGGTCTAAGTTTGTCGAAAGCTCGAAAAGGAAATTATGGGAAATGTGTGAAAGGATAAATGTAAATGGAAAATAAGTAAAAATCTACTAACAGCTCCAATGGATATGGTGTACCAATGAAACTTCCGAGGACTTACGGTATAACTTAATATACCGCACGAGATAGTTCAGTAAGGTTATTCGTCACCTAACCTTACTTAAGGATTAGGATAAGAGTAAAATGGATGTAAATAGAGTAATGTTTATAAGAGACAAATGTCCAGTGTATTAATATTCAATCTGATTTACAGCTACAAGTACAAGAAGTATTTATACCCAAAAATTTAGGACAATATGCCTAAAAAGGAAAAGATAAAAAGGGGTATTATCCTAAAGAAGTAATGTACAAAGGTAAAAATGAATATTCAAGAAAAGCAATGATTAGTATGGTAAATTCCACACGTGGTCTTGTACACGTAGCGGTGATACATTCGCGAGGTCGTTAGAGAATGCGGATAAAAGTGTATGGTCTGGTTGCTTCTCCAAGCAGGGGTGGTTAAGGATCAGTCTAGTTTCTCTCTCTCTCTCTCAGCTTCTCGACAAGGGAGATATCGAGTCATTGGTCGACTTAGCCACGAGTGAGTACTTAAAAGTACTCAGCTTCAGAAGAACTCGGCTTCGGCAGGAGTCAGCTAGAGTAGAAGAATTTGCCTTACCAAGCCTTCCAATTCTCGAGCTCGGTTGCGGGTTAAAAGCTTAGTAGCTCGATTCCTATCATTTCCTTCGGGTTGATTTGGATTTGGGATCAAATCCAAATGGTCTTCGATTAGCTCTCTATCGGGGTGATATAAATTAAGCTCGGTATTGTTGAAGGTGTCAGAAACCCCAGTCTTTAGGTAGCTTCAATCTATAGGCGTTATCATTAATCTTCTGAAGGATTATGAAAGGTCCTTCAGCTCTTGTAGATAATTTGTTCCTCTTCTTACTCAAAAACCGTTCCTTGCTGAGGTGTAGGCATACCAAGTCTCCTTACTGGAATTGTTTAGTCATCCTACCCTTAGCCTTCTCTCGTATTCTTTTAGTAGCTTGGTCAATATGCTAAGTGACTTTGTCATAGATATGTTGAAGGGATTATGCTTTAGCTATTGCATCTAGGTCTTCTTGCGTAGGTATAGGTATAGGAGTATGACCAAGGGGCAACTTAGGATTGATACTATAGATAACCTCAAAGGGGGTTTGCTTGGTGGTGTTATGTACTGTTCGATTGTAAGTGAATTCGATTGTTGGCAAACAAATGTCCCAATTAGCCAAGTTCTTGCCCACTGTAGCTTGGAGTAGTGATCTCAAAGTGCAATTAACCCCCTCTGTCTAGTCATTAGTCTAGGGGTGACAGAAAGTACTAGGCAGTAGTTTAGTCTCCATCCATTGCCACAAAGTCTTCCAGAAATAGCTCAAGAACTTCGAGTTTCTACCAGAGACTACACTTCTCGGTACGCCGTGTAATCGTATAATCTCAAGAAAAGAGAAGCAATAGCCAAAGCATCGTTAGTTTTGGCATAAGCCACAAAGTGCGCCATCTTGCTGAATCGATCCATGATAACCATTACAAAATCTTTACCTCATGCAGTTCGTGGTAATCTAAGAACAAAGTCCATGCTCAACTCAGTGCATAGTTTTGTTGAAATAAGCAAAGGCATTGCTTTCCCTTTTTCGGCTCGGTACTTAGTATTTTGGCACATGGCATTGCTTTTAATAACTTAGTGCACATCTCACCTCATCTTAAGCCAAAAGAATCAACTACTAAGTAATTCATATATCTTTTTCTCCCTAAAATGTCCGAACAATTCTCCACTATAGGCTTCCTTAATCAATAGCTCCTACAGTGAAAAAGTTGGAATGTATAATTTTCCCCCTTGAAACAAGTAGCCATCTTCTACATGATACCCGTCTACTGTTCTTCCATGGACACATCGCGCAAATACAGGTCTAAAGTGTAGATCCCCAGAGTACTGCTTTTTGATGCTTGCAAACCCAAATAATTAGGTCTGTAGTTTACTCAAGAGTGCATGTCTTCTCGAAAGAGCATTTGCAATTACATTACTCTTTCCTTGTTTGCTTTTGATTATAAAATTGAATTTTTTAAGGAATTTAACTCATCTCGCCTGTTACTTCGATAACTTAGTCTAACTTCGGAGGTACCTCAACGACTTATGGTTAATATATATGATAAATTCTCTCGATAGTAAATAGTGTTGGCATACTTGCAATGCTCGAATCAATGCCAAGAGTTCTTTGTCATAAATAGAGTAATTTAACTATGGTCCTCTGAGCTTCTCACTGTAGAAGGCAGTTGGTCGGCCTTCCTGCATTAGGACAGCACCCATTGCAATGCCTGATGTATCATATTTTAGATTAAATATTTTCTCGAAGTTAGGTAAAACTAATATTGAGGCTGAGGTCAATTTTTCTTTTATCTCAGCAAAGCTTTTCTCCTACCTTTCTCGACATCGGAAGTTGGTATTTTTCTTTGTTAACTCAGTAAGTAATGCGTTGAGGGTGCTAAAATCCTTGATGAATTGTCTATAAAATGAAACCAGCCCATGAAAATTTCTCATGTCAGCATAAGTAGTAAGAGACTATCACTCGACAGTTGTTCGGATCTTTTCATTGTCCACCTATAAACCTCCTCCACTTACTATGTAGCCCAAGAATACTACTTCCTCCTAGTAAAAGCAATACTTCTTGAGATTGCCGAATAATCTCTCGGTATGGAGGATATCCAGAATTATTTGGAGATTTTCACAGTGACTCGGTATATTGGCACTGTAAATCAGGATGTTGTCAAAGTACACCACGACACACTTCCCTATTAGATGTCTCAACACATGGTTCATTAGTTTAATGAAAGTGTTTGGGGTATTCAACAGGCTGAAGGGCATAACCATCCATTCATAAAGTCCATTATGGGGTCTTGAACGCGGTTTTTCACTCATCTCTTAACCTCATGCGAATTTGATGGTAGCTAGACTTAAGATCAATTTTGCTGAAGATCTTAGCTCCAACCTTGGGATAGGATACTTATACTTGATCATAATCTTATTCACGGCTTAATTGTCTACACACATCTGTTAGGTTCCATCCTTTTTCAATATTAAAAGTGTTGGCACAGTACAAGGGTTGAGACTTTTCTTAACATACCCTTTCTCTAGTAGCTCATTGACTTGACATTGATGCTTAAAAGCCTATTTGAGACTCATTCGATAGGCAAGCTTATTCGACAGCATGATGTAGTGTTCTATGCTTTGAATCGGGGGTAACCTTTTGGGTAGCTGTTCTAAGAGCAAGTCAGCACATTCGTTTAGCAACTCTTTTATTTTCTAAGGTAGTTTACCTTACTCCTTCATCTCCAATGGGCGCCTAACTAACATGAGGGTGGGCATATCAGCTTTAAGGGTCTTTTGAAGCTTGGCTCTACTCATCACCAGAGCCTTCTTCGATCCGCGAGTAAGTTTGGCCTATAGTTTATTAACTTCACTTAGCGACATCAGGTTTAACGTGATCTTCCTATTATCTTTCTCGAACGTATATGTGTTCCGGTATCCATCATGGATAACTCTCCTGTTAAACAACCATTGTCTACTTAGCAACACGTGAGAAGCGCACATGGGTAGTATGTCGTAGAGAATTTAGTCAAAGTAATTTCCGATAATGATTAGCAATAGCACTTGTCGAGTGACATGCAGTGCTCCTTTCTCATTCAACCAGTGTAACTTGTATGGCTTCGGATGTGCAATAATCGACAACTTTAATTTTGTAATAAGGTTAGCTGATGCCACATTAGTGCAGCTACCACTATCTACAATGAGGGCATATACTTAATCATTCACCTTATAGGTGATATGAAACAAATTTTTTCTCTGTTCCTCCCTATGTAAGGGTTCCATGTCTCATTGTGCGTCAAACTACCATGATCAATTGGTCCAAGTTCTCAGCAAACGCATCCTTTTCAATTAATTCTTTCTTGGCATCTTCTTTCTCGACAGTGATCTGCTCCTCCTCAGGTTCCTCATTAGTACTTTTTACCTCTAGCTTTAGAACGTCTCCCTTGATGACCATTGTCCTTCGGTTTAAGCACTAAGCAACTATATGTCTAAACGTTTGACACTTAAAGTACTTGATCTGTCTTGTCTTCTTACTAGACCCTTGTCCCTTCTCATAAGTTCAAGTCGGCACTTCACCGTTTAGTTGGCCTTTTAATTCGGTTTGGCCTTTTGGCTTAGCTCGATACTTGACTAAGCTTGGTAACTTCCTTGTCTGAGTCGACTAGTCAGCATTTTGGTCGATACTCAGTTTCTTCTCTACCTCTTTACTCGTTAGGCTATTCTAATGGCTTCATCCATTGTAGTGAATCGTTGGTGCTCCACAATGTCCCAAATATCACCTCTCAATCTCATGATGAACTTAAAGATTATTTGTGTTGGGGGTTCCTCTACTCCACATTGGATCATGAGCGTTTGAAATTCCTAAACATACTCGTTAATTGTTTGGCCTTCTTGCTTCAGCTCCTGAAGCCGAGTGAAAGTATTTTATAGGTAAGTTTCTAGCAGAAATCTATTTCTTAGTATTCTTTTTATTTCAGGCCAAGTATTAGTCTCTTGGTAGCCTTTTTGTCTCCTCATAGCTTGGAAATTCTTCCACCACATGGCGGCATATCTGGAGAACTCAACAATGGTAGATTTCACTTTCTCATAATCCTCGTACTGATAATAGTAAAAAACATGCTCCACTTTCTCTTCCTATTTTAAATATTCATTAGTATTCCCAAATCCATTGAAGCTTGAAATCTGAAGTTTTACATGGGTAGATCTTCTGGGAGCTTGAGCTTACTCTTCTTCAAAATACTCTTCCTCTTCCTCTTCCTCTTCCTCTTCCTCGTCCTCGTCCTCGTCCTCGTCCTCTTCATTTAGTTCCTTCAAGTCTATCATTCTTCTTACTTGTCCACCTACTCCTCCACCTCAAACTTGTCAAGCCGGGTTCTGACCTTTAACAAGTTGAGTAGCTTGTGGGGTGTTTTACGTAGCCTCAGTTGCTCGATAAGCGAATGTATGAATAGCTTGATTCAAATCTACCAAGAGGTTAGCCATCTCATCAAGTCTCTCGTTAATGTTCTTAAGGGTTTCTTGAGATTGTCGGTTATAGTAGACAACCCTACTGTTGTCATCTCCAACATTAACGCTTACACTTGAATCCATCATTTCTTTAAACCAGAAACTAAATAGCCAGCAAACACAGTAGCTAAGATGAATACAGTAACTTGCTCTGTTTCACACATGCAAAATAGAGTATAAACAGAACTTTGAAAACAAACTTTAATTAAAATAAAACCACCACTCTAATACTAAGATGTTGTGAACCGTAATTAAGAACAGATAAGGCCGGTGGCTGAATGGATTCAAGCTTGTCGAAAGCTTAAAAAGGAAGTGATGCGAAATGTGTGAAAGAACAAATGTAAGTGAAAAGTAAGCAAAAACCTACGAACAGTTCCAATGGATATGATACACCAATGGAACTTCCAAGGAGTCACGGTACAACTCGATATGATATATGAAATGGTCCGGTGAGGTTACCCACCACCTAGCCTTATTTAATGGTTAGGGTAAGAGTGACGTAGACACCTCATTTTTTCCTCCCTTTTTATTTTTAGAGTAGGTTAAATGATTCTAAATTAGGAAAAATACAAAAAAATAAGAAATTAAAGAAAACCAAAAAAAAAAAAAAAGAGATTTAGGAAAAAATACAAAAAATAGAAAAATAAGAAAACCTAAAAATATGAAATTCAGAAAAATACAAAAAACAGGACAATAGGAAAAAACACAAAAAAATTAGAAAATTAGAAAAAAATATAAAAAATGATAAAATTTAGAAAAGTATACAAAAATTTTTGAAAAGTCATAGAAAATAGAAAAAAAAATAAGGGATTTAGAAAATAATATATATATATTTTTAAAGATAGTTTAAATAGAATAGATTTTTAATTTAAATAATCTTAAAATAAAAGATCGTTGAACCTAAGTTTAAATTTAAATTTAGCTCAAGTTGATAATGGATAAGCGCATTGAGGTTTTGGGTTTAAAACTCGCTAGAGGCATAAAAATGCCTTTTGTCCTTTTATTTTTTACACTTTGCATATTGCTACGTGTTGAAGAATCATTGGGCTACGTATTGAAGAATCATTGGGCTACGTGTTTGCTCATAACACGTGGCACTTTGTGATTTTTTTGAACAACACACTTTATTTCCCCATTTTCGTCCTCCCCTTTCCTTTTTTCCCTCGCTTTCTCATTTTAAGGATTTTTAAAAGAAAAAACACAACACATACGTACAGTGGTGTAGGGGGGGGGGGATTTGATTTTTTAAAGAAAAATGCACATACAAATTTGGTTCTCTCTTGACAAACTCTCTTTCTCTATCCACTATCTTTCTCTCTCGGCCTCCTCTCTCTCCTTTGGACCAAACTTACCGACTATCTCTCTCTCTCTCTCTCTTTCTCTCTCGGAATAGACCTCTCTTGCTTTCTCTACTGTCACACTCTCTCTTGTCTAACCCTTTCTCTCTTACTTCAACCAAAAAACAATACATACACTAGAAGATTACCATTCGTCTCTCTCTCTCTCTCTCTCTTACTCAATTCACACCAATGCACAAACCTACATACTAAGCTTAACCGGACTCTAGCTCTTCGTGCATGTGACTTAATCCCTCTCTCTTGGGGATACGACCAACACAGCAACCCCTGTTGACCTACATACATTGATTGTATCGGCTGTTTACCACATCCTAAACTCCGTACACTTGCCTACCTTGATCTCTCTTTCGACCTTCACCCCGAACATACAACAACAATACCAACCCCCCTCTTCTCTCTTGAAACCTACATATTGAATAGATTTACTATCGATCACCTCCAACCATCTTCACACGGTAGATACACATCAACAACCTTTGATGGACATTCTCTCTCCTTCTACATAAATCTGAACAACACTAAGGATCGACACCATCCCTTGACCTTTCTCTTTCACCACTGAACACCACTACAACAAACCAATCTTGAACCCAGATCTCCATTGCAACCGCCACCCTTGCACCACTAACTAAACCACATTCGATCACTATAGCACTTACCCTAACCCCATATTGACCAATCCAATACATACAAAAGTCCCATTTCCCACTTGAAAAGCCAACTAGAACCGCCTTAGAGCACTCCTTTGCTTCCTTCTCCAAATAAGGTCATTTGACCCGAATCTAACCCAGATCCACACTAACTCGACCCAAGTTTGACTAGCTACTCCAGCTTTATATCCATGATTTGACTTGCATACTATTTGCAAAGTCTAGCTCACCTTTGAATTGTTGTTGTTGTTTTTTTTTTTATTTACTTTATGTATTTTTATTTTATTATTATTATCTTTCATTGTATTATGGTTGCAAATAAAAAAAGGAAAGAAGGAAAAAGAAAAAAAAAACCGAAAGAGGAAAAAAAAGAAAAAGAGAAGAAAAAAGAAGAGAAAAAAAAAGAGATGAAGTATTTAGTATACTTTTATTTATTTTTAAGTTTTAACAAAAAAAATAATAAAAATAAAAATTGAATAAATAAATAATAAAAAATAAAATAATGATAAAAAAATAAATTTACTGTATCACTTAGAAAATCCATGTTTAAAAAATAAATAAAATATTTGGACCATCTTTTAATTAAGACCACTTTAAAGTTTTGAAAATTAAAACCCTAAATTAGGATTCTTAGAATTTTTCCTTAAATAAATTAGAATAGGTAAATAACGTAAACCCGACATTGTTTAAAATTAAAACAAAGCTAACCCACTATGTTTTTTAGTAAATGAACTACGGAAGTTTAATCCCGAATAATAGGTACGTAAAAATTCGTACGTAAAAATTCGTACGTAAGTACAAAGTGACTAAAAATATGGAAATTTTTATTTTTTTCATCTTTGTAGATATTTGTGTGAGTTAATTAATTTAGTCACATGTAATATGATTAGTTGTTTAGAAATTAAAAATGGTATATTTGAAAAGCAATGTTAAATTTGAAAAGTTAAAAAGTAGTACTCGTTTAAGGTTTAATAAATTAGTTTTTGGATTTAGATATTTGGTTTTCAAAAACCGTTTTACAAATGGTTTAATCAATAGAATGATAGCTATGTTATAACTAAGCCACCTAATTGGTTATAACTTAACTTTTTTTTTTTACTTCGGTTGGGTGACGACTCCAAAATACTTTCAAATGTAAAAAAAACTTGTATTTTTTAAACTCTAGTCAAGGGTCAATACTAAATAGGTAAGAGTTTAGTACTGATCAGTTTAAAGAAAACCTAATTTAAAAATAATCGGGAGGGTGAAAAACTAGGCTCAATAGCTTGGTGACTCCACTGGGGAAGTCAAGAGGACTAACCACTTAAAAACATTCCGAAATTGAAATTGCTTTTCAAATTACCCATGTTGTTTAGTTATTTGTATATTCATATATTCATTTGTTTATTTATTATTAACTTCATGTATTATATGTTTTAATTAGCATATTCATTTTGTAAATAGCATACATCGGTGGAGGGTTCATTTGTTGCATCAAATATGCAAGATAGATGTGGTTAGACTTAGGCCATCCTAGGACCCTAAGAGGGGGCTCATTGTGTAAGTTTTGAGCATAGTAATGTAGCCACCATTCGAGGCCGATTAGACTACCCTACTTAAGTTCATTATGATCAATGAAAGTGTTTTCTAAAAACAAGTGAGGTCACAGAGCTTAAGAACCTTTGAGAACCCACCTTAATTGTATATGCTCCTCTCCGAGCTTGAGTTAATACATTGCCCTTAAGAAATTGCAACCCTATTGATCATTCAAAGTTTTTTACAATCAAGTTTTTGAAAATTACAATAGGGTTATAACTTAAGGAGTAATATATCAACCCAAATGACCTTAACATTCTGCATATTTCCATATTCTTTTTTCTTTTGTTGCATTGATGACTGATTCTTGTCCACAAATTGTGTAGACTTAGGATGGCAAACAACCAAGCAAATGATTAGGCGAATAATAGGCCACTAGACACCTCTAAGATTCGTGAACAGATGCTGAGGGATGAAATTGCTTATTTAAAGGAAAAGCTCGAGTGTTTTGATACTCACAACCAGGCCTTAAGGTCCCTTTTAGCACAGGTCATTGGGGATGCTTATGAGATGATAGAGGACCTTAAGGCCCGTATGCAGGACTTAATATAAGGTTTTTCCAGTTCAGATCTAAAGAGCTTAGAACAAAGTCTCAAAATAAATGTTAGGATCTTTGCCTTTGTTTCTATATTCTGATCTCTTTCAAAATAATAAAGCTCCCTTTAGTTCATTATTCTTCATTCTTTAACATTCTTGTCTTTGTAAATAGTCCTTCAATAAGCATCTATCTAACTATTGTTCCTTCTCATTTAGGGAAATGTAAATCAAATCTCATGAACTTGTAAATAACACCCTAAAAAATCATTACCCTTATTTGTAAATAACTTTTCTTATTTTCTTGTACAATAAAACTTTACCTTTCTCTTTCTTTAAAAAAAATTTGAAAAACAAAAAAAATATAAAAAATGAAAAGAAAAGTTGCCAACAACTATAAATCTTTGTAAGCTTAAGGAGCCAACACAAGCTCAGGCCTCTAGCCCACTCAAGGAACTAACCCAAATACTTGGTTTCCAAACCACACGAGGTCCTTCGACTTATTAAGGAAGCTAAGTATGAGCTTTTTGGCCCATTTAACCCTAATACGAGCCCTTGGCTTATTCACCAAACACGAGCCCTTTGGCCTACTTAAGCCGCCAACCCAAACACTTGGCTTTCAACTTATACCAGATCCTTCAATTTATTAAAGAAGCCAACACTAGCCTTTTGTCCCATCTAATCCAAACACAAGCCACTTAGTTGACACCAACCTTAGGCCTATTCTGGTAACCTACCTAAATATAGGCCACTTAGCTAAGCATTAAACCTAAACACCAACTTTGGCCTCATTCAAGTAACTTACCTAAACACAAGCAACTAGACCAAGCAGCTAACCTAAACATGAACCATAACCTACCGAGGTAGCCAACTTGAGCACAATCCTCAACCCCTAAAAGTAACCAAGCCAAGCTAGAACCCTTAATTTGTTTAGAAAGCTAAGCTCAATCATGAACCGAACCAGAACATAAAGTCAAATACCGGGCCATGATTTGAGAAATTAAGGGGAAAAACTAATCCTCATCTTAGGCAAAATAAAAAATAGACTCCTCCTTAAGAAACCGATAACTCACTTTTTGAAAAGTTTAGGATGAGAAGAGGAAAGTTGTATCCTATATACTGACCTGAAGCACTTTGTGAGTTGGGCGACATAATGGTGATGATACTTTGGACTCATTCCTTAAAGGAGGTCTACTTGAATGTAATACGTAGATTAAAATAAAGTTAGGCATTCATCTCTAAATCCTAAACACAATCATCTATTGTTCACCTCGTTGGACTTATTTGGAGAATTTTCAAAATCAAACCCTATCAAGAACCACCCTACAATGGGGTAATTCGGAGGTTAGGGTAATTGATTAGAAGATAGGGATAAGATTAGTTTATGCTTGTATAAGTAACATTAATTCAAAAATAACTTTTATTTCTGATAAATTATTTTTTTGTGAAATGAAGAAGATCCCATTTCCTTTTTAAGCACCTCAAGCCCATACACTAGAAATCAATGGATTTAGAGCATTGAATCGTTTAAAAAGAAAAAAACTTAGCAATGGAGATAATTACTCTTGAGGCTAAAAGAAGAGAGAGAGTAGTAAGGCAAAGCAATTTTTTAAAAAAAAAAGGAAAAGAAAAAAAAAAGGCCAAAGAATTCAGCTCGGGTATAGGACAAAAGCCCCAAGAGATATGTTATATCCTAATAGGGTAGCAAACTGAATCAAAAAGTAGGGAACTCGAGCCTAAAATGCCCCAAGCAACATAAGGCTCTAAATCATGCTCTAAAGCCCGAAAACCCAAATCTCCATATCCACTTTGACACTCCGAAGCCTCTCTTACCTATACTAAATCACACAAGACCTTCCTACCTATAATACTACCCTTACACAAGTAAAAGCTCTCCCGATCTTAAAAGATAATTTATTTTTAATAAAAATTGTTTTTGAAATTAGGGCAAGCATACTTTTAATTTTTTCCCTAAGGTTCTTGACTTGTACACCTGGGATAAATAAAACATTTCTTTCAAAATAAGCCTCCTAATTAGTCCTTTTTGAAACTTTTGGATTAAAAGCCTAAATTCATAAGGTTGAACTGAAAAAGACCTAACGGATTGATCAAGGCGTATCATTTGCAAAATGGACTGTAATTTTTGGAATTATAGTCGAGAGCGAAATCTAGATCGAGAACTAGTGAGGAAGACCTCTTTGACTAAACTAATCATGAGTTACCTCTTCCTTAAAAAAGGAATGTCTGGAAATCATAAAAGCCCTATGAGAAGCCATAGGGTTAGGGACATTAAGAAACTCCACATGATTACCAAAGATAAAGGGCTATAAGATTGTTACTTAAATAAGAATTTATACCCATTAGCAAAACTTTCAACTTTCAAAAAAAAAAAAAAAAAAAAGAGGGAGAAAGTAAAGGCTTGTTATAAAATTCTTATCCAATCCATGTCGGCTCGAGTAGCCAAGCTTTCAATCCATATCATCCGTTTCCTTTTCAAGGTGGTCATCTTTTAAATTAACTTTAGTAGTTTAGATCTTTTTTTTTTTTCCTTGTTACAGTTTCTTAACTCTTTTTCAAGTCAAAGAGCTTATTCTTAATGCCTTTTTTCATAAATGGTTTTTAATAATCTTCCTATAAATACTTTTCTAAGTTAAGAAGTCCTTTAAAACTGGTTGTTTTCCTTACCTTACTTCTTTAATCCTTCATCAAAATTCCTCTTAAGGTTCTAGCTAGCTCTTAGAGCGTTGACTTTTCCCTTCTTTTATTTTTTTCAGGGTTCTAGCTAGCTTTTAGGGTACTGTCTCATTTTTCTAAGGTTTTAGCTAGCTCTTAAAGCACTGATCCCTCTTTTATTTCTTTTTAGCGTTCCTGCTAGCTTTTAGGGTACTATCCCATCTTTTTAAGGTTTTAGTAAGCTCTTAGAGTGCTAATCTCTCTTTTATTTCTTTTTAGTGTTTTAGCCAACCTTTAGAGCATTGTTCCTTCTTTCTAGGGTGTTAGCTAGCTCTTAGAGCGCTAACTTACTCATTTATTCTTTTTAGGGATCCTGCTAGCCTCTAGGGTACGATCTCATCTTTTTGAGCCGCTAGCTAACTTTTAACACCTCTTTCGTCATTTAAGGTCTTTAGTAAGCCTATAGGGCACTCACCTTACAAATTCCTCATAGCAATCTCATAAGTTGCTTCTCTTCACTAAGTTGTCATAGCGAGCCTACAAGGCACGTCTCCTCATTGACTTTTTCTTAGCGAGCCCGTTGGGCGCCTTCTCTCATCAAATCCTCTCAACCGAGCCTATAGGGCGCGTTTCCTCGTCAACTTTCTCTTAGTGAGCCCATAAGGTGCTTCTTTTCATTAAATTCTCTTAGTGAGCCTATAAGGTGCTTTTGTTCCTTTAGCAAGCCTATAAGGTTCTTTCTTTCACCATTTTCTCTCAAGTGAGCCTACAGCACGCTTCTCTTTCACCAATCTCGCAGCAAGCTTATAGGGCAATTCTCTTCATCAGGTTTCAATTTAGGATCTTAGCTAGCTCTAGGAGCACTTCACCCCTCCCACCTTGGTTAGTTATCTTACTAGGGTACGATTAAGTTTCCTCATTCAATTTAGGGTCTTAGGCAGCTCTAGGAGCACTTTGCCCACCTTGGTTAGTTAGCTTATTAGGGTACTACTAAGTTTTCTCATTCAATTTAGGGTCTTAGCCAGCTTTAGGAGCACTACGTTCGCCTTGGTTAGTTAGCTCATTGGGATACGACTAAGTCTTCTCATTCAATTTAGGGTTTTAGCTAACTCTAGGAGCGCTTCGCCTGCGTTGGTTAGTTAGCTCATTGGGGCACGACTAAGTTTTCTCATTCAATTTAGGGTCTTAGCCAACTCTAAGAATGCTTTGCCCACCTTGGTTAGTCAGCTCATTAGGGTAACACTAAGTATCCTAATTCAAGTTTAGGGTCTTAGCTAACTATAGGAGCACTCTATCCATCGTGGTTAGTTAGCTCATTGGGCTACGACTAAGTTTTCTCATTCAACTTAGGGTCTTAGCTAGCTCTAGGAGTGCTTTACCCACCCTAGTTAGTCAGCTCATTGGACCACGACCAAGTTTTCTCATTCAATTTAGGGTCTTAATCAGTTTTAGGAGCACTTTAGGAACGTTTTTGAAGCCTTGGTTAGTCGGCTTATTGGGGTACGGCTAAGTTTTCTCATTCAGTTTAGGGTCTTAGCCAGCTCTAGAAGCGTTTTACCTGCCTTGGTTAATCATCTCATTAGGGTACGACCAAGTTTTCTTATTCAATTTAGAGTCTTAGCCAGCTCTAGAAGCGCTTTACCCGCCTTGGTTAGTCAGCTTATTAGGGCATGACTAAGTTTTCTCATTCAGTTTAGGGTTTTAGCTAGCTCTAGGAGCCCTTTACTTACCTTAGTTAGTTAGCTTATTGGGGTACAACCAAGTTTTCTCATTCAATTTAAGGTCTTAGCCAGCTTTAGGAACGTTTTACCTATCATGGTTAGTTAACTCATTGGGCTATGACCAAGTTTTCTCATTCAATTTAGGGTCTTAGTTAGCTCTAGAAGTGCTTTACCCGCCTTGGTTAGTTAGTTTATTGGGGGAACGACTAAGTTTTCTCATTTAGTTTAGGGTCTTAGCCAGCTCTAGGAGCGCTTTACCCGCCTTGGTTAGTCAGTTCATTAGAGGCACGGTCAAGTCTTCTCATTTAATTTAAGGTTTTAGCTAGCTTTGTTTGCTTTGGTCTAGGAGTGCTTTACCTACCTTAGTTAGTTAGCTCATTGGGACACAACCAAGTTCTCTCATTCTTTTTAGGGCCTTAGCCAGCTTAAGGAGCGTTTTACTTGCCTTGGTTAGTTAGCTCATTAGAGCATGACTAAGTTTTGTCATTCAACTTAAAGTTTTAATTAGCTTAAGGAGCACTTTGCTCGCCTTGGTTAGTTAGCTCATTGGGGCACGACTAAGTTCTCTTATTCTTTTTAGGGCCTTAGCCAGCTCAAGAATCGCTTCACCCGTTTCACCTTAGTTCGTCAACTCATAAGAGCACAATCAAACTTCAATTATTCTTTCAGTCCTTCGGCTAGCTCTTAGAGCGCCACTCCTTTCATCACCAAATCCCTAATAGATTAGACTTCTTAGGATAAAATCTACACCCTTAAGGCAAAAATAATGTCTCTCTCTTGTTTTTACAGCAAAATTTTACTCAAACTTCACCACAAATAGCAACAGTTATAGACACCTCATTTTTGTTCCTCTTTTATTTTTAAAATGGGTTCAAGGGTCTTAAATTAGGAAAAATACAAAAAAATAAGAAATTAAAGAAAACCCAAAAAATAAGAGATTTAGGAAAAAATACAAAAAATAGAAAAATAAGAAAACAAAAAATATGAAATTTAGGAAAATACAAAAAATAGGAAAATAGGAAAAAGCATAAAAAAAAAGAAACTTAGAAAAAATACAAAAAATGATAAAATTTAGAAAAGTATACAAAAAATTTTGAAAAGTCACAGAAAATAGAAAAAAAAAATAGGGGATTTAGAAAATAATATATTTTTTAAAGGTAGCTTAAATAGAATAGATTTTTAATTAAATAGTCTTAAAATAAAAGATTGCTAGACTTGAGCTTAGATTTAGGATTTAGATTTAAATTTAGGATAGGGTGACTTAGTTTATATATGCAATTTAATTGCACAATAGACAAGGTATAAGTTAACGGCCTAATGGATAAGCGCATAACATTAAGGTTTAGTTTGAGGTCTTGGGTTTGAAATTCGCTAGAGGCATAAAAATGTCTTTTGTCCTTTTCTTTTTTACACTTCGCGTACTGCTACGTGTTGAAGAATTATTGAGCCACGTATCTGCTCATGACACGTGACACTCTATGATTCGTTTGAACAACACACTTTATTTCCTCATTTTCCTTTACCCCTTTCCTTTTTTCCTTCACTTTCTCATTTTAAGGATTTTTAAAAGAAAAAACATAGCACACACGCACAATGCTGGGGGGGGGGGGGGGGGCGCGGTTTAATTTAAAAAAAAAACACACACACACACAGATTTGGTTCTCTCTTAGCTAACTCTCTCTCTCTCTCTCGGCCTCCTCTTNGGGGGGGGGGTCGCGTTTTAATTAAAAAAAAAACACACACACACACAGATTTGGTTCTCTCTTAGCTAACTCTCTCTCTCTCTCTCGGCCTCCTCTTTCTCCTTTGGACCAAACTCACTGACCATCTCTTTCTCTCTCTCGATCGAAATCGACCTCTTTCACTTTCTCCATTGTCACCCTCTCTCTCTCACTTCAATAAAAAAACAATACACACATTAGAAGACCACCATTCGTCTCTCTCTCTCACTTAACTCGCACTGACGCTCAAACCCACATACTAAGCCCAACCCGATTCCAGCCCCTCACGCATGAGACTTAGTCCCTCTCTTTCGGTGACATGACCAATACAACAACCCTTGTTCGCCTACATACATTGATTGCGTTGGCTGTCTACCACATACGCCAACTGTGTCGGTTGTCTACCACATCCTAAACTCTGTACACTTGCCTACCTCGATCTTTCTCTTGACCTTTACCCTGAACACACAACAACAATATCGACCCCCCTCCTCTCTCTTGAAACCCACATGACACATAGATCTACTATGGATCACCTCCAACCATCTTCACACGGTAGACACACATCAGCAACCTCTGACAGACATTCTCTCTCTCATTACATAAATCCGAACAACACTAAGGATCGACACCATCCCCTGAACTTTCTCTCTCACCATCGAACACCACTACAACAAACCAATCCTAAACCCAGATCTCCATCGCAACCGCTACTTTGCGCCACTAACTAAACCACATCCAATCACTGTAGCACTTACCCTAACCCCATATTGACCAATCCAATATGCACAAAAGTCCCATTTCCCACTTGATAAGCCAACTAGAATCGCCTCGGAGCACTCCTTTGCCTCCTTCTCCAAATAAGGTCATTTGACTCAAACCCAACCCAGATCTACATCAACTCAACCCGAGTTTGACTAGCTACTCCAACTTTATATCCACAATCTGACTTGCGTACTATTTGCAAAGTCTGGCTCGCCTTTAAATTGTTGTTATTGTTTTTTTTTTTGTTTACTTTATGTATTTTTATTTTATTATTATTATCTTTCATTGTATTACGGTTGTAAATAAAAAAAGGAAAGAAGGAAAAATAAAAAAAAAAAACGAAAGAGGAAAAAAAAGAAAAAGAGAAGACAAAAGAAGAGATGAAGTATTTAGTATACTTTTATTTATTTTTAAGTTTTAACCAAAAAAATAATAAAAATAAAAATTGAATAAATAAATAATAAAAAAAATAAAATAATGATAAAAAATAATAAAGTTACTGTATCACTTAGAAAATCCACGTTCCAAAAATAAATAAAAATATTTGGACCATCTTCAAATTAGGACCACTTTAGGGTTTTGAAAATTAAAACCCTAAATTAGGACTTTTAGAATTTTTCTTTAAATAGATCAAAATGGGTAAATAATGTAAACCCGACATTGTTCAAAATTAAAACAAAGCCAACCTGCTATGTTTTTTGGTGAATAAACTACGGAAGTCTAATCCCGAGTGGGGAATATGTAAGCACTCATACATAAGTATAAGGCGATTTAAAATATGGAAATTTTTATTTTCTCCATCTTTATAGATATTTGTGTAAGTTAATTAATTTAGTCACATATAATATGATTAAAGCGAAGTTAAATTCGGAAAGTTAAAAAGTGGTACTCGTTTAGGGTTTAATAAATTAGCTTTCGGATTTAGATTTTTAGTTTTCAAAAACCATTTTATAAATGGTTTAATCAATAGACAAGTAGCTAAATTATAACAATTCCATTCAATTGATTATAACTTAACTTTTTTCTTGACTTCGGTCGGGTGGTGACTCCAAAGTACTTTTAAATGTAAAAAGAATCGGTTTTCTTTATATCCTAGTTGATGGTCAATACTAAATGGGTAAAGGTTTGGTACTGATCAATTTAAATAAAACCTAATTTAAAAAGAATTGGGAGGGTGAAAAATCAAGCTTGATAAGTAAAATGGATGTAAACAGAGTAATATTTACGATAGACAAATGTCTAGTGTCTAAATGTTCAATTTGATTTACAGCTACAGGTACAGGGAGTATTTATGCTCGAGAATTTAGGACAATATGCCTAAAAAGGAAAAGATATTAAAGAGTATTACCTTAAAGAAGTAATATATAAGGGTAAAAATGAATATTCAAGAAAATTAATAATTAGTGTGGTAGATTCCATACGTAGTCCTATACACGTTGTTATGATACATTGGCGAAGCTGTTGAAGAATGTGGATAAAAGTGTACGGTCTGGTTGCTTGTCTGAGCAAAGGTGACTAAGGATCAATTCGGTCTCTTTCTCTCTCTTAGCTTCTCGGCAAGGGAGATGTCGAGTTATTGGTTGGTTAGGGCGTGAGTAAGTAATCTACAACTTGGCATACTTCAGAGAGACGGGCAGTCTTTTGGCTCAGCATAAAGAGTGACTTGGTAAAGGAGTATTCGGCTTTAGCAGGAGTCAGCTGGAGTAAAAGAATCTGCATTGCCAGGCTTTCTAATCTTTGAGCTTGGCTGCGAGTCAAAAGTTCAGTAGCCTACTTCCTATCAAAACCAAGAAGGTTAGATTGGATGAACCGATCTAATGAGTCTTACTCTAAGCCTATCATACCAAATCTCCCTTAATTATCCAAAATTTTCATAAGCTTGACTCTTCGAGTCCTATTACCTTAGCTTAAAGAGTTAAGTCTATTTTGTTATTGGGCTTGAAACCAATAAGGCAGATTTAGCCATCTACATTTTGCCCCCTTAACCAAAGTCCCTTGAATGAAGTTTAAGGGGTTTAGGCATCAAATAGCCTTTTAAGGGGCTAAGTCATTACCTGGTGCATGCCATATGGAACAGCTGCATTGCTGCCGGTGCGTCTACATGTATTCAAGAATTTTTTGTTTCCTTGATAATTTCTAATGTAAAAGCCTAAGTGCCAGGTTGCAATTCTTCTTCTTCTTCTTTTTTTTTTTTAATCAAGTGAGCAAGTTCGTAGCACCATTTAATTGTGCGTGTCACTTTGGCTATTCAAAATTGCATTGCCCTCTTGAGTAATAATCATATATGTGTGAGATTGATAATTTCTCATGAGATAATGAGTTTATCCTTCTTATAGAATTTTAATGCCTCAAGATAGTATGCCTTCTTCAATAGATTGATAAACGCAATGTAACTCCATTGAAACTTGATAGTTGCTTCAATCACTTGTGTAATTTGATCATAGGCTTACACATGTGAATCAATTTAATTTTCTTTATATTTAGCTTCATAAACTTTGTCTTTGATCCATCTTTTATTCTTTATTAGATAGTTCTTGATACATAGAATCTATACTTCGCACAGCTAGCATTGGCCCACAACAATAACTAATAAGGCAAAGCACTATTTGAGTGATAAAAGACACCGACAATTTCAAAACCTAAGTTGACATCATCTCATTTCCATTTATTATAATGAGTATAATAACCATTGATATTGTATTTTGTGCATTCCATCACGTATCAAGTCCCCATATGAATTGCCACTTATATTTTACCACTAAACAAACATATTGGCCTATGAACAAACACATGAAGTGCTGTAAATACAAGCCCATTTCCATAACCATAATTTTCGTGCCCCCCTTTCTTCCATGATTAATCTTTTCAATATTCCTACTCTGGTTTGGCTAAAATGCCAAAAAATATTCCTTGCTGTACAAAGGACATGTGTCACAATTTGGTGTTCTAGGGAAATTTTTTGTTATGATATTGTCTTTACAAATATACATGCTTCAACCATTCTTTCTTCGACTCTTTGCACTGTATACGCATATTCCAAAATATATACACATGCTCCGGACGTTAAATTCATCCTCTTACACATCCTTGTCCCTTTCATTCCTCATACAACCCCCTTCCATTTTCATTTCATGTAACATCTTTCTCTTGTTATCTCATTATTACTTCATTTTTCCTCCTTTCCTCTTTCTACTCTGATTTCTCTAGCCATTCCTTGCACATTCAGATCTTTTCTCTTTTCATCATTTCATCACCTTCCTTTATATCTTCCATACATTTTTCCTTCGATTCCGTTTCTCGTTTCATCCCATACATATTATTCTTTAATTTCATTTTCTTCCATCCGATACACATTATCCTCCTCATGCTTCTTTGATTTCCTTATCCCTTCTTCTTCGTATTACTATTACTTTTTTTTTTTTAAATGCTCCATTCTGTCCATCACCAACGACCAATTCCAGTGAAGCATTAGAACCAGCACCTTGAAGACTGCAGAATACCCAACACCTGCCATCGAAGGGTACCCTTTAAGACTAAACACTAAAGTTAAGCACTAGAACCAGCAGACATCATCGAAGATAGAAGACTAAAAACACAAACAGTAGAACTACTTTGAAGCTGAAGCCAGCAAAAAAGACCAAGGACCAGAGTTTGGAGCAATATTGGAGACCAACCATTGACGATAATCGTAATAGACCGGAGTTGAAGCTTGAAGTATACCGATGCAGGAAAAAACTACTCGGAGTCATTTGATGTGAGCCAAGAAGAAGAAAATTAAAGAGGAGAGCATAAAAGTAAATGAAATCCATTAAAACTGTTGAGAAAATGCAAAGAAATTCATGGAAGCCGTGAACGAAAGGACTAAAGAAGAAACTGGATCAAAAGTGAAACATAACTTTGAGGAGGACAGAGAGAAGAACAAAGAAAACAGACGATGAAGGTCGAGAAATCGGCAAGGTACTTCTTTTACAGCTTTCTCATCGCTTACTCTGCTTTTTTTTTTTCCAAGGAAATGCTTAACACCACACCTTCCGGCTTTACTTAACTATGAGCGACGTGTTGCGTTCCATATATGGCTTTGGTCAGTGTTATAGATACACGGGTTTTCTACGGAGAAAGAGAGACAGAGATTTCAACATTTGGGGGGTAAGGGTTCTCAGATTCTACAGAGACAGGGGCTTCAAATATAATGGTAGTATCCCTCTTTTTTTTTTTTTTTAACATTGCTAATAAAACAAAAGCCAATTGATTGAGACATGTAATAATTACGTGTTTGCACAGGTGGATATCACAAGGTAGAGCTTCGTACTGTGTTCATTACGTTCTTGGGGAGAAAATAACAATAACGAAGAAATTGGTTCGCTTTCCGTATAATAATAGAAACTGTCACCTCAGATAGAGCAATGGGAAACGAACGATGTGTAGTGATGGGAATTGAGGTGTGCAATTATAAAGAAATACGTGTCTATAATGTAGTACCCTTTGTGTCGAGAGGAATTCCAGACAATATCAGATAGCCTTTATGAACATTATGTCTGAGGTAAGAGTAATGAAAAATAATAAGAAGCCCATGGAAAAGAGAGAATAAGGGAATGGGAAATCCAATAGGTAGATGGAGTTTCAATGAAAATCCATGTAAAATGAACCTTATCATGTGTACCATTTGGGCTTGTTTAAGGAGCCAAAATATATGTCTTTGTACATACCTATGTAGAATGAGAAATTAAATATATATATATATATATTTTTCCAAAACTGTGAACCTATAAACAGATGTTGCTTTCCTTTTTCTATTCTCCTCGCGAAGATGGAATGCGATGTTACCAAAGGCCATACATGCGTCTTCCTCAAAATGAGATGAAATTATGACAATGTAAATGTAATATACGTTGAAGCTTGCACGATCCGATACATGAAGTCCATGATTTGTTCATGGTGTAATTGAATATTCTCCACGTGCAGGGCGTCGACCAAGTTCACATCCAAATAATAATAATACGGTTTGAAAGCCTAGGTCAAAGCAATTCTCATCATCACCATGTAATCCAACTATAATTCAAAGTCTAAAGCCCATCATTGATCCAGGTCCTGTTTGTATCCATACAATATTTTTCATCGTGTTGTCCTCCAGCAAAATTGAAAGCCCTTTGTATTGTCTAGCACACATATTGGTTTATGAGGAGTTATAGGCCATGCAATCTATGTTCCATGCAATTGAAAGCTCTTCAATGTTTAATGAAACCAAAATGGAGAGGGATCTATGCTGTTTGACAAAGGAAGATATAAATGCGTACACTGATCATATTTCATGGTTTCTGCAATGTGTGATAAGCTAGGAATAAAAGCCACATGTCTTTTCCATGATGAAATTATAAAGCATGAATTCCTAGTATAGACAAGTGGTTAACTAAAAAAAAGAAAGTAGGATATTAGTTGATGATCTCCATGTTTACGAAGTTGAATAAAAGAGGAATTATAGGGAAAAGTATTGAGAAGGATAGAGTGGGAACTTGACCGATTTTATTTAGCCAAGTGGGCATGACTAGGCTACTATAGAAATTAGTAACAATGATAACATTTTTCTCTTTAGAACGACATAATACTTCACACGTTCTTCTAGCACCACAACACTGACAAAACATGTTGATTACTGTTGTAGCCACTATAATTCCATACACTGTTACCTTTTTCGTGTTTATGACTATCTCATTGCATAGTCTTACTTTTGATTGAATTGATTTTCATTATACCTTGTATGGTGTTTTTATTCAATTCATGCCATCACTAGAAATCTAGTATCATACTATAACCCCTTATTCTTTATGAGTGGCAATACTTTAAAGGAGCATATTGATTTAGTTTTATGGTAATATACTGTTTGCATATGAGCAATTATGTATACTTATAGTTGACCACTTGTGATAGTAAATGCTATCTTAAGCTTTTTTTCATGTTCTTTTATTTCCTTAGCGCTCTTGTTTACTTTTATACAGATGTCTTGACATTGTACAGTCAAAGCAGGACTCACATGCTAAGAAGCAATACATCAACTAAGCAACGATGTTGTCTTGTGAAAAGTAGCAAGATTACCTTGTTGTCTCTCTTTCTTTCTTTTTTTTTTAAAAGAAAAAACCGACACCATGCAGTAAAGAGTAAAGGCTCGACCTAGTCACATTAGTGATAAATAGTCATGAACTTCAAATTTTGGATTAACGTAACTTTGAGACTGTTTAAACTCAATAATCTAAGGGAGTCTCTTTTAGGATATGCATAATCGTGAGATTGCTTAGAATCAACGATCTAAGGGATCTCACACATCATCTCATATTGAGGCAAAACTTTTTACTTGCTAATGATAATATATAGAAGATCCCTTTTCAAGAAGTGTTCAATCGCGCATATGTAGCGAGAGTGACACTAATTGCTTAAGATCAATAATTCTTTCTCATTAGTCAAGGGGGGTATTCCCTACTATTTGACTATACAATATGGCTTAACTAAGGTATTACTTGGATTGAAGTATCAATATGTCAATGTGCTCATCAATGGGATTGTCTCAATTACTTGATGATAAGAAACATTCAGATCAACTAGACAGCATAACAGATATGCAAGATTGTCATAGCTTATCTACGCCCAGGAGGTAATGCTCTTACCAGGCCGCATATACAAGCTAAGTTCATCATCGTGCGCTTGAGAGTCTAAGATCTTTACTAAGCAATAACAATGTGTATACTAAATGTAATGTTCACTATCAATTTTCTTTTAAATAATCAAGGGGGTCTAAATGCCTCCAATGAGTCATAAATCATTCTTTAAGATTAGCCATGCGTGCTTAAGAGATAAGTCTCTTACTTAGTAGCGACAACGGTAATAAAGAGATACAAATCGACATCATGTTTTATAAGATAATAATATTAGTGATAGAGAAAGAAACTTCTTTCATCGATAAGAAGCAACTATCACTTCATTTACATGTAGTAAGAAAAGAGAAGAGAGAACTAATAAGGTCATCCTTTGCTCTTAAAAGTTTTTATACCTCTTTTTATGAAGCACATTTGGTTTCTATAATATTATTTGTTCGCTTGAGTTTCTTTGCACCTCCATGACAACCACAAATTCTCTTCTTCTTAGATGCTCAAATGTGAGCTTTTTCTATTATGGGTAGCGATGCATTAAAAGGCTCTTTTATATTTTGCAATGCTGCCTCTTCATGTTCATTGAAGAAAGTTACTTCTGCAAGGTGTAGTTCATCATACATAAACGGGTCTTTTGTTGTAAGAATAAAGAAATCCTCCGCATCCCAATGACCCTTCATGCATTGATGCCATGTTAATGGTATCATATTGTGATCATAGAGCCATATCCTTCCTATAAAGAGATGGTATGATATAAGTGCATTGATAATATGGAACCATGTAGAGCTGTAGATTGGTCCAACATTGAAGTCTACTTTAATGCACCCTATTGTCTTCATGGAAGATTCATATAAGCTGTTTAACAGGATAGATTGCGTATTCAAGGAACATCCTTAAATACAAATCTTAACCAATTCTCTTTCATCACAATTGTCTTAGATATCTAAAGAGTGTTCTCTAAATCGCTTAATATAATCCATGAGATCCTCCTTAGACCTCTGATGAATTTGTCCCATGTCAGTAAGAGTAACTCTTTCTTCAATAGAGAAGAATTCTTCTATAAACATCCTGCACATTCTACCCCACAAATCAACTAATCTTGGTGGGAGATTGATGTACCAAGTGTAAGCTTTTTCCATAAGAGATTTTGAGAATTCCTTTACCTTCAGATCATCATTTAAGCCATAGACTTCTAGGGTCTCAATAAATTTCAATAAGTGTTTCTTAGTGTTCTCCTTTTTCCTATTAAACAACATGAACTTAGGACTCATATGGTCCTTTAGATATGACTTGATAGCGATGCGTTAATGGTATGGGAGCTTCAGTTCTAACATGGTTGATGTGGATTTTATCTATATTTCTCTCATGTACACATCTAAGTCTTCTTTAGTCATAAACGAAGCCCTTTGAGTAGATTCTTCTATCCTTACTGGCATCGTAGGAGCAGAGTTGATGAAGTTCACAGGAATAGAATTTGCCAGAGTTGAGTTCATAAGGGTAGGGTGCATAGACTCAATAATTGTAACATGTAAAGTGACGCTTGAAGACAATGAGCCTCCTATCTGATTTCCCTAATTTATTAGTTCAAGTGGGGTATATTATATAGGTATGGGTTCTATTGTAGGCGGCTGTTCCTCAACTCTATGAGCATCCTGCTCACCAGTAATCGAAGGATTAAGTGATTAAGAAGCTTGTGTAACATATTAGTGTATCAGACTGGAGGGGCCCGTAGCAGTTGCCCCTTGTTGCGCAGTAGCAAAAGCAACTAAAACAGGTACACACTGGGCAAACATTGTCCTGAGCTCATTAAGACTCTGATTGGTTTGTCGCAACTTTCATGCTAATTATGCATTGTTGAGAATAACTTCTTAAGTACCATCTCCTTAACTCGTACCTCCCATTAGAGGTTGATTTTGATTATTGATAACAACAGTACCATTTTGTTCTTGATTATTGCCATCCGTAGGAGGTATCATAATGTGAGTGTTAAATTTTTTCTCCTTAGTGGAGTTGCTAAGAAATGTGTATGGGGTTCAATATCGAGAGACGTCACATGTGTACTGTATGGTAGATTATGCTATAGTGACTAAGAAAATTATTTAACTTGCACGTTTGGGATGATCAAATGAGTTAAGATAGGGAGGAGGAGTAGGCAGTTCTTGGTATGTTCTAATACATCAGGTAATAGGCGGAGGAGTGCGATGGTATCAAACTCCATGATAAATAAAGAACGAGGTCGTGTTCTTGAGGTGTTTGCATGTTTTAATCTTTAAGACGGGATTCTAACAAAGTAATGGCATTAGTGGGAATTTTTCTTCTCCTTAAGTGAGGAAAGAAGGGGGTATTTATAGGAGATAATAGGTGAATTCAATCCATTGGATTATGATGCTAATTAATGGTCAGGATTGAAGCCTTTTATAAATAAGTCTCGACTAGGTTCTTTTTATGGGTTTAAATAAAGGACTTTATATTTTATAAGTGTGAGTTAAACTAAAAAAAGTTAGATTGGATGGACTGATCTAATGGATCCTATTCTAAGTTCACTATGCTAAATCTCTTTTGATTATCTCGAATTTTCATAAGCTTGACTTTCAAACCTTATCACCTTAACTTAAAGAATCAAGTTTATTTTGTTATTAGGTTTCAAGCTCATCAGTCAGATTTAGCTCTCTACGTAAGTGTGATTTAATGACCATAATCTAGTAAAATGGAAGAATTAATGGTTTTGATTATAATAATGTAGAAGTCAATCATCATTGAATGTAATGATGCTGATTTGATGGCCATAAGTATTATTAAAGCAAAGGTAATCAATCACATCTGATGGAGGTAGCGGTGTTTTGAAGAAGAACAGAAGATTTTTGTAACTCAAATCTTTTGGAATGAGATGAAAGGCAGTCAGATCCCTTCCAGATGAGGTTTAAGGGAAAACACACGAAAGGGGATATTTATTCAACTGTCTTAAGAGCTTGCTTTTATGTTATAGAGAGCTATAGAATAAAAATCCCAATGTTATTTACAAAATAACTTTTTGACGTGTTAAGCCACCCAGCTAGGTTATTTTCCTCTACAAGCATAAGAAGACGTATCACGGTTTTATGCCACACTGAAGAATAAATGATGGTAACAACACACAGACATCAAATTAATTTTAGGCACATTAAGCGTGTCATAGAAAATTAATTTTATTATGGAATATTTACTTACGAAGCATCCGTGTGGAGTTCTGCGAAGCTATTTTTAGCCAAAAGAATTTATTTTCCTCTATAAAGAAATGCAATATACCGAACAATGAAAAAAAGATGGAGGACAAAGAATTCGCCAAAATTTTAAATGTGACAATTTCATGTCATGACATGTTTGGAAGAAATCTGTTAAAATTATAGCCATCGACTTTGCAAGATCCTTATTGCATCGAATTTTTTTTTAAGGAGTTCCAAACATATTAAAGAGAACCAAAGTTTGAAAAGGTCCACCACTATATATTTATTGAAGAACCGTTTATTTTAAGCCTTGAGGATCTATCAAAAAATAAAGAAATTTATTTCCTACAGTACGAATGTAGAGATGGGATTATGTAAAATGTTTAAGATTACAGTATCACATCATACCTATCCGACTATTACCCTGAACGCAACGGGATTGCTATAAAACACGATAGCATATACAGCAAGGTGAATATTATGTTATTGAGATACTTTCTATACAAATTTGTTATGGCTCATTGATAAGCAAAAATGACAAAGCTACAAATTCAAAACATTATATACATGCCTAGTAGCGACTATATTCATGCCCCGTATTGACTTGAAGAGTTGATTAATTCAATATGCCCAACAGTGGCAGACTCCATCAAAAGAGCTCTTGATCGTGAGGCAAAATGTAAAGGGTTTATCTGGTATAGGTTTGGCCCTAATATTTTCATGTATTGATTCTTTGAGTTAGCAGCAAGGCCCAAGGAGTAGGGCCCATTATAAAAAATATCTTAAAAGATTTGACTTAATAAGTTTAGAATAAAAATTAGTAACCCTTGTTCTGCAAGCTTAATAGGCTAGTGCATGGACTTGAGCTACAAGACCCTAATAAGAAATTATGTATATGTTGAAGCCCAAAAAGGAGTCACACGTGAATTAACGATGGATGCGTCTCACTCATTAGTCAACAAAACAATCTAATGGATGTTATGGGAAAGCTCATTTCATCTATGGATTTATCAAGTCATTTAACAATTGAGAACAAGCTCCAAAATCTATCAATATAGTGTTTTCTTCTCTTCTTTAGGACGTTTAGAAAACTCAAACAAATGTTATTATCCTATTGCACTCTTCCTCACAAAGATCAAATGATTGATTCGACGAAGAATGCTCAAGAATTTTTCATTTGTCATGTGTGCAAGTAAGCTAATGAGATCACTTATTCATCCTCTAACGTCTTTCTCTAATCACGCATCTCCACATATCATCAAGTAAAAACTAGCTTCTCTAAGATCATTTAGAACATGATATCATGTGACATACACATGATTAACCATTAGCGATATTGTCCCTACACAAATATAAAAAACTTCTTATCTTTTTTGGTTTTTGACAACAACATTTGAAGCTACCAAACCCTATAACTTGTTAGAAAGTACATAGTCAATGGCAACTAAATGTCATAACATAAGTTATGGTCTTTGAGCTTACGTTTACATAATAGTGTAAAGGTTATTATCTCATACCCAACCTAACCTACTTAAAACTTGTGCCTTGCAATATAATAAGTTCCAAGTTTTATATTACTTGGTAATTTCTATGCTAAGTATCATATACTTTACTTATGAAATACTACTAATCAAAATTTTAAAAGAAAAATGATTTATGTGATTGAATTCTAACTAAGTATGCCTAACTCACAACCCATTATTTTAGGTAAATATTTGATCAAATAATCAAACTTATCTTACATTTTGGATGCCTTTACTCTATGGATGTAATGGGGACGATGTGATGTTTATCCTTCCAAAGTCATGCAAGTTCAAGAACATAAATATTTTCTAGTATCATCTTAGCCACAAAGCAATGAAAGTTTGAGCAAGTGATAGCAAAATGGCAAAGAGAACACAAGTACAAGCATATCATGACTTGGCCTGCACAATATGTATTCATGCCAAATCACCACCTACCTTCTACGTTGATGCTTTTCTCATTGTAGCTTACATAATAAATTGCTTGCCTTTTACCACTCTTGAATATAAGTCTCCATTTGAAGAATTACACAATATTCTTCTCGATCACACCTTCCTTTGTATCTTTGGGTGTCTTTGCTACCCTAATGTAATACTCCTGTCTCTACACAAATTATCTCCTTGATTTATCCTTTACATCTTCCTTAGGTACTTTATTTGCCATAAAGGATATCATTGTCTTGAGCCTACTTCAAGATGTATGTTACATTAGTTGATGTGTAGTTTTTCATAAATCAATTTTTCTATGTACTAAAGTCATTTCATTAATCACTAACGACATGCCAGCAACCCTCTTGCTAGACCCCTCACCTTCATTAATACTCCATCTTTCTCGTATACCAACATTGAGTCTCAACCCTCTCCTTCTTCCACAAACCTCATAGACCTACTCCTTATTGATCATCCCTCTACTCCTTGATCAAACAATCCCACTCTAGAAAACCCTATTGTTTCATCTTAGTCTTCAACATAACCTCTTATTACCCATGTCTATTAATGCACCCATAATATAAAACTTCCCAATCCTCTTCTATATCCCTTCTATAATCTTCTCATCCACCTTAACCTACTTATCACATGCTAATATAATCTAAAGTAGGCATAACCAAACCCATACATATTCTTAACATCAACATACATGCTTTCCCTTTGAATCTCATCACTAATATTGAAGCTCTTCTTCATTACCTTGTTTGGGTTGTTGCTATAGTTTGACTCTCTTTTGAAAAATAAAACATGAATACTGGTCCTACTACAACCCAATCAAAACACTATAAGTATGAAGGATGATGTTGAGGGAAAAGTTAACCAGTATAAAGCGAAATTAGTTGCCTATGGTTTTTCATAAAGGGAAGGTCTTGAACACACTAAAACATTTGGCTATATTGTCGAACCCACCACCATTCTCTTTGTCTTCTCTCATGCTATCTCCTCTTATTGAGTCATTAATTAGCTTGATGTCAATAATGCTTTCTTTCATGGTCCTTTTACTAAAACGGTTTTCATGAAATAGTCTCCTAGGTTTGTTTACCCATGCTATCCTAATCATGTCTATAAACTATAAAAATCACTTTATAGCCTCAAACAAGCATTATGTGCTTGGTTCTCCTACTTTAACTGTTTCTTTGCTCATATTAGCTTTAAGCAAATTATAGTTAACACTTCCATGTTTGTCTATTCCTAAGGTCTTGACACATCTGTTCTCTTCCTTTATATCAATGACATTATCTTCACTACAAACAACCAATACCTTCTCTCTCACTACATTTCCATTCTATCTCGTTAGTTTGTAAGGAAAGACCTTAGTCATCTTCTCTTCATTTTCAATGTTCGTATTAGACAAACTCCTTGCGGCATTTATTTAAGTCAATCTCAATTTAGTCGAGACCTTCTCAAATGTCGTTATATATACCTCTCTAAACTAGTAGGAACCCCCTTATCACATTGGAGTTAACTAAATGCCCATAGTTTTCCTCTTTTATCTAACCCTACTATCTATCTTGAGATTATGGGTGCATTGTAATACCTTATATTATCTAGCTAGACATGAACTTTGTGGTTAATGAATTGAGCCAATACATGCATTAACCAAATACAAATCACATGTAGGTAGCAAAATGAGTTCTTAGATACCTTTGGGGCACTATTTCCATAAATTGCCCATTGTTTAGGTATCCATCATCTCCTTAACTACCTTTGTCGATACTGGTTGGGTAGATTGCATAGATACCCATTGTTCTACCATTGGGTATGTAATATTGGTCTAAATCTAATCTCATAGTGGTTTAAGGAATAACCCACCATGTCGTACAACTCCACTAAGGTTAGATATCAAGCCTTAGTATATGTCATTGTAGATTTTACCTGGATTTATCATTTAGCATGTGAGGTAGGGGTTTCTAATTAGTGACCTTTCATCTTATGTTGTGATGATATTGGCGCAGTATATCTCTCTTACAATCTTATTCAATATGTTCACACTAAACATGTTGACATTAATTATCATTTTGTGCATAAAATGATTGGCTTTAGTCAAGTTCTTGTCTATTATATCCCTACATGCCACTAGTACGTAGATATTCTTATTAAGAACTTATCTACAACAGCATTTATTAATCATTATTCCAATCTCACGTTGATTACCGTATCTTGAGATTAAAGGGTTTATTATTGTATTTTATCGACTCTGTTATTGACTCATTAATATGTACAGATAAAATGGTCCTTTTACCTATGTATTAGGGTTACAAGCACATATTTCTATATATATACTTGTATATTATACTTTATAAGCAATACAATACAATACGGTAACATCACTTCTTTACGTAATTGTATAATTTGAAAATGAATGAATATTAAGCTAATTAAAGGGACTGATTATTTGGTTATAATGAAAGAAATAGAGAATGATGCAAAGAAAAGTGTACAATAGAAGAAACAAAAACAAAAAGTTGTTTGAAAAGCTCTAAGAAGATGAATTGAAAAGAGGAAGGAGAACAACTTTATGCTTTTTTATCCACAAAGAGAAGTATATTGGGGACACCTTTTACATATAAGGAGCAAAGTAGGGGATATTATGTTTCCTTAACTCAACTTTAGGTTTTAATAAAAGAAAAGGAGAAGCTTACGTTCACTTAGATAAATTTAAGCTATAGATCTTTGCACATAATTTGTTGTACAACATTGATCTCTCTTGTGAACGGATTATAGGTAGCATAATTCTTTTCAATAAGGATTAGGCCTCCGAATTCCATTAAAGGCATTTTCTATTAAAGTTTTTTACTTGCAAAAATATGCATTGGGAGTTTTATTAGCATTATTAGAAGGCTAACTCATGAGTATGAGTAGGTACAATATGGATGGAGTATAAGGTGTTACTAATATTCTATCCTATGAGTACAAGATGACAAATTTTGAAATCGGAACCTATTACGTAACTCTAAGAACTACACCCTATAAAATACACTCCATACCTATAAAATGCAAAAGAATCTACATTAAAAACTTGCATATGAAGCTAAAATTTTGATTTATAGGGGAAGTGAATTGAAATATAGAGATAAAGAATTAAGTTCAAGTTTTTATGAGGAATTAGTCCCAACCTTTCTTGTAACAACAAAGAGATCATTAATGGGAAAAAAAATGAGACAAAAGAGATAGAAAATAACAATAAAGGTAAGATTAACAATAAAGAAGAAATGGGATAAGAAAGATTGAAAATGGAAACGTACAATCAGATAGAAGCAAAAAAATAGAGTGCTTTAAGTTTAGATTTACATGTTTATTTCTTTTTTCCTTTTCTATTTTTTTTATAACTTAGAACATCAAACATAGAAATATAATATTGTTTTACATTAACTATCTAAATTTAATAATTTCAACAGGGTAGCTATAGAGTACTTAGCTTTACTATGTATACATTAAGGTTCTAGCTTATGTATGGGGTATAGACATATTATAGATGTGCCCTACCCTATAAGAGAGAATTTTCGAAAACTGCACCTGAAACCTATCATTTAATCTTCAATACCCATCCAAAACCTACACAATCAAGTAAGTTATTCAAGATATACAACAGGATTACTAGTTTGTTCTTACTAATTTAGTGTAAAAATAAAGGAACATTATAATACATAACTTGAATTTTGATGCTTTTGAAAACAAATGATACATGTTATGTTTTATGATAAACACATAACCTCTTTTTTTATCATGATGCATTGCTATTATTTAGAGGGCATTGATTGGCTTTTAATTGGCTTAGAATATTTAAACATAAATTAACATAATATTATTAAATAAATTCAATTAAATAATATAATAAATAAAAAATAAAAGATGGAAAATTAAAAAAGGAAAATGTAGAAAACAAGACATAGTCTCACCATAACTAAGATGGATCATTGAATTTCTAAAGTTCCTAAAATTCATTGATAAGAAACATTTCTATATTCCTTTAGGACATTTTGTAGTTGAATTATCAACAAGAAGAAAAAGCACCATTATATAGAGCATAAGAATAAAATATAACAAGTTTTACAACATTTTCTTCAATGTTAAAGAGGTCAAAATTAGGTATCACAGTTCATCGATGGTCTAATCTTTTGTAGCCACAGAGACACTACGATTTTTATATGCTTCCACTAGAGTAGGTAGTTTCAACTTAGCAAACTTCAAATTTCAAGTAACATAGACTAAGACAACAACAACATTTATCAATATGTTGGTCCAATAAACAATTAAGAAGGGGGGCATTAATGTAAGCCCCATATTCATACGATTGGGTTTTAGTAGTTGATTTAGGACATTCAGGAAAGTAACTCGATTATGCTAGAAACTTATGAGAGACTTAGTAATATTAGTTGAAAAGTTTTCATGGGCTTGGAATCGATAATGCGTGAGTTAGGTTCTGATAACTAATGAATGCTTAAAAATAAATTATATGAGTAATATAATTAACATTGTACATAAAATAATGTATGAAAGGCATATACACATCAGGTATAACTAATATGTAAATATATGTGCCCATAATGATTAGAAATACCAGAAATTGGGTAAAATTCATTAAACAAATAAATAAAGTATGTGGAAAATTATAAAGATGGGGGACAACCAAGAGACAATTAAACTTAGGCATAGCAAGCATTTAGGATGCAAATGATGAGAGAAACGCCTTCATTTGGAAACCAAAACTAGAATAATACACTTGCTAAGAGGAAAATAAAATCAAACTACCTTCATACTATAATATAAAATTAACATTTGCTTCCTAGACAAAGTTTGGTTAATTGTATGTTAAGGAAAAATATTAGAAGTGAGAAATATAGAGAGAAAGTGATGAAATCAAAATTAGGAAGATTGGTGTGCAAAACAGGGGAATAACAAGCACCTAAAGAAAATTACCACCTGGGTGTGGAACCAAACCACCACTTGAAGGAGTGGCCAGCGGTAGTTGCTGCTAACAAACCCGCTCTCCCCTACGGTGGTTGGAGTTATAGGAACTAATGAGTCGCCATTTTCCTTAATTTTAACTAAATTTAGGGAAAAATACTATATGAATTTTAAATTTGAAACTTGGTTTCCTAATTTTTTTTTTTTTTTGTATGAGGAATTTAAATTTCAAATTAAATTTTTGAAATTTTGAGTGCTAATATAGGGTCCTTAAAAAAAAATCACGCACACTGATTTTCGATTGTATTTTCAAAAAACTATTTAATGTAGTTTTAGCTTGAAATTTTATGAGTATACCTTTAAGATGTTGTATTTTGATGTTATGTGGACGAATTTTCAAAATTAAGTCACCAGATTTTTGAGAAATTTCCATTTTCATGTGATCAATGTGTTGGCCATGTGGTTTTACTAAAGAGCTTGATGAATTATTTATAAAATTATGGTACAACCTATATTTACCCGGATGTAGTTGTTGAAAGTGGTTTATTATAAGTTTGGAATGATGATTTTAATGGATAAGTGAGTATTTGATGGTTTAAGGATAATTTTCTAAGTTTCCATACAATTGTAACTTAATAGATGGCACTTAGTTGATATTTGCTGTTTATGTAAGATATTGAAGTCTTGGAACTCAGGTTCAATTGAAGTATATTGAAGTAGTAGTAGGAGTAGCAGTAGTAGTAGGGTTAGAAATTGTATCAGAAAGTAGTTTAGAATGTAATATAGTGTTGAATATTTTGAATACACTAAAATTGGATCTAAATTAGATTAGTTGTTTATATTTAGACTTTATATCCTCATCAGAGTTAGCACATAAGTCAGAAGCCTCTTGGACAATAACTTACATTGGAATGCTAGGTTCGAACCTATGTTAGAAACTTAGTGAGAAAGTAATTTGATGGAATAAGCTAAATGTAGGAGCAATTGGAAGTTTAAAGATGGTTAGAATTGATTATTGGATCACTTGGAGCCAGATGGTAGGTCAGGAAGTCACTTGATTATAATCTCTAGGAATTTATTGGAGTCAAAACCTAGGTAAAAAACTATTAGGTAACAACAAATGCTAAAATACCAAATCAGAACCTCCATCAAAACTTACACTACTGAACTAATACCTAATAAAAACCTTGAAAGCCTCACCTAACTTAACTAAAGAACTTACTTAAATGTCAAAATAAACTCATATGTTGTATATTAGATGAAAACTAAAAAGGCTTATATTAAATTTTAGGGATAATAGAGAAAGGTGAGAACAACACATGAAGAGAACGAGTATTAATATCAAAGTAAGTAGGATTAATGCTTCGCAGCATTTTGGAATACCTTAAAGTACTTAGAGGCTTTAGTATGCTTTTCGCTTGTGATTGTATTGTAGTTGTTTATGTGTGTGCCACGTATGTGCTGGAATATTGCTTTGTTACTATGAGAGCTTGATATGGATTAAGTTAAGGAAAACTGAAATAGGACTCAACATTACCAGTTTAATATAGATTACTCTACATAAAATTAATGAAACATTTTTCTTTAAAAAAATGTTTTGAAAAAAAAATATTTTGAAAAATTGAAGTTACCTATCAGTTAAGATGGTAAAAAATGAAATTAAGGTTTTCCTTGGCTACTGATCCGCATATTTTCTAAGAAAATAATTTTTAGAAAAATAATAAAAAAATTAAGTTCAGAGACGAATTTATTAAGACTAAGTCACCATGTAAAAATAAAAAAAATTAATTAATAGGATTTATTTTTATATATTTTAAAAAAATACTAAGATAAGTAAAGATATATAGAATATAAATAAAATAAATTTTTTATTATGAATTTCAAGAAAAATAATTTTTTTAAAAATTTTTTAGACGATTACTTCGAAAGTGCCTACGTATGTATGTATCTACTAATCAAGATCAAATCAATGTAATTCTTTTTTTATAAAATATTTGGTAGGCAAATTTTTTTATTTTGAAAATTGAGCTAGATTTATATTTATTTAACCATTTATTATTTATTATTTTTTAAAAACCTAAAAGATCTAATTTCATGACTCTAAGAAAACTCTAACTAACTAAATCTTTTTGAAAATCTTAATTAAGATTTTTTTTATATTTTATAAAACAATCACTACGTGTTAAAATCGATATTTTCTAAATCCTACACACAAGATACAATAAGATATGCATTGAGATATATATCTTTTCTAAATCCTATATACATGATATGTTAAGATACGTATTTAAATATGTATCTTCTTTAAAGATACAGATCTCAAAGAAAAGATATGCATCTTTTTCTAAAAATGTAATTTTACTAAAAACACAATCTATCAAAAATTCAAATTATCTAACAAAATAACAAACGATATGACAAATAAAAATAAACTTGCATTAAAAAATCAAATTAGTAAAATCATTAATTAACTAATAAAATAAAATAATAATAATTTTTTTCCCTAAATGAGTTAAGTCACAGGTGTAATCGTGAAGTGATTGTACGTAGCTGTATTTTCGTGTGTGGTAGAGTATGATTGTATGTATGCATTAGGTAGTGAGCTTGCATACGTGTTCGGTTTGTGTAATGACAATGTGTTGTATGTGTATGTGAAATCATGATCAGTAAGTGGCGTCAAGGATTAGAATGTGTCAGTAAGTGTGGCGTGGAGCGTGTGCTGTGTCAAGTGGAGTGAGGTTAGTATGTGTCAGTTAGGTGTTATGTGACATATAGTGGTACAGCGGGTTTAGTCGGGTGCTGTGGGATGTACAGTAGATTAGTATGTATTCGTTAAGGGGTCATGTATGTATGTTAGGTTTGGAGTGCAGTGTATTGTGGAATTCGGTGTATGCAGAATGTTGTGGATGGTGATGTGTCAAGGGGTTGTCGGTATTGAGTGGGGGAGAGAATGTGCTATGGTAGTGCTCAGTGAAGAAGTGTTCATATGCTATATGCTATATGTTTCATGTTCAGGGATAGGGTTACTGTATAGTGTGGATTGAATGATCAATGCTTATGAGTAAGGGACGACAGCGTGCAGTGATATTGGGGATTGTAAAAAACTCCTAAACTCTACTGTCAACTTTCTATTTATAATACCTATAATTGAACCTTTCATATTGAATAATATGATCATAAACTTCGATATAGAAGATACGATAACAATTCTTAACACTACTTAATTTGGGCTTTCTATTTTTTGGGCCTGATTCAATCCAATTTGATTTAGCTTAAAAACCCATTTAATAAATGCTAAGTCTATTCTAGCTTAATATAAATTAGATAAAAAAAATCCACTTTATATTGAATTGGACTAAAATATTTTAATGAAACTTGATCCTTCAACAACTTAATATTTATTAAACTAGGTACACACCATTATCTGATTTAACCCTAAACGACTTGACTCGATACGATTTGATACAACTAGACTCGCTAAGACTTATCTCGATACGATTTGACTCGATACAACTTGTCACTTTATTTTTATTATTTTTTTCAATTTTTGTTTATTTATTTATTAGTTTCGTTTTTTTTTCTTATTATTATTTCTTTTTTATTTTTTTAATTTTCTACTATTTCTAACTTAATAAGAATACTAAAATAAAACTGAAAAAATGAGGTGTTTATAGGTAACAATTAAGATTCTCAAGCTAAACACGGGTCTCTTCGATGAGGATAATTGAAATGGTCTTTTTTCTACCTTTGGTTGAATTAAGTAACAAAAAAGGATATTATGATAAGGTTAGGAGCTATGGTTCTAAGGTAGTCTAAAATGGAGGGTATTCTCCATTGCATAAGCCTTGGTTCAGTTTTGATTTGCGAGTGCATGGCATTAAGCTCCTCAACCTAGATTAGAGTGGGCATAATTTCTCTAGTCTCACAACAAATCAGTTAACATTGTGTAATGGCATTTACTTAAGCATACGTTGCATCTAACTAACCTGGTTAAAAACCCTATTTGTTTGTGATAAATACGTACATTTTTCTCTATCCTACTTACTAAGCAAGTTATGGCTCATTTACTTATAGCTGTTTTACAATACTAGTAAACCTAGAAATATTTATTGAGTTTTACAAACCAAACTTAAACCTTTTGGAAAGATTTCTTCCTAAATTTGTTTCTAACCATCATTTTTAAAGATTACCCTACAAGTTTATTACATGCAGGTATAGATTTGGACACTTTAAAGTAGTTGAGTTAAGTTTACATTTTGTGAACTAGGTCTCTTATAGCAATTGTAGCAGTAAGGTCAACTTATATCTTAGAGTGGTTTACATAGCGGAGCTGTTGCAACTCCATCTCTTTCATAGGGCATGACAGTTTTGAGCTAGTATCAAGCATTTTTCTTAAGAACTTGCTTAAAGTGTAATTCTTAAGAATTTGCTTTGAGATGCTTTGAGGTATTGTAAATAAAAACCAACTAGACATTGTAGGCAAACACTAAGAGCAAGTTGTAAAATTTTAGACTATAGGTTTATATTTACTGTATATATATATATAATATAAGATCCACTAATATCACTTCTGAATTATAAAAGAAGATAACTTTTATGTAGCAAACTTGTAGAGTTATAGGGAGGTATTTATATTAGTTTAATTGGATTTTGATTAGAATAAAAAAGAACCATTGATGGAATATGGAATGTGATTTCTAAAGTTGTTGTTAGAGTCGAATGGTTAAGTAATGTTAGAAAGGAAGAAGGAAGGTTTAGATGGATTGAACCGATAGGTGTAAATTATGCACTCATGAGTACATTGCGTGCATTTGTGGAAATACTCTCTAACTTAACTATTTGAAGATTACATTACTTCTTGTCAATGAAGTTGGATTTTGGGTAATTATAGTTTAACATGGAAATACCGTGTAGAAAATATGAGATTTACTAAGTAGCTTGATTTACATATGTAATGTCATGGCTTTAAAGGAGTATAGGGATGCTAAACTAAATTAGGGAAGTATGGAAACAAGGCGAGTTGGTGTTGAAATAAGGTGATTTGATGATTTAAGAAGTCTCTTATGCAGGTTAGAATGTGAGTTAAAATGTTAGTTAAAACAAAGAGTAGATGAAAATATGAAATAATTGGATTTACAAAACTTAGGTTAGAAATTGATGTAAGGGAGGAGCTTAAGATAATTCATAAGTTAGGATCTAACTTACAAGTGCTGTAGAATTTGATTCAGAAAGTTAAATAGAGGATTATGAGATGACCAAGGGGAGATTAAACAGTTGAGGAAAATTATATTAACCTTTAAGTGATGGCTTTCGATAACAATGTTTGATAGGAATAAAGTATATGGTTTATTGGTTACTATTAATTTAAAAAGAAAAGCGTAATGATACTTCGATGATAGTAACATTTTTCTTAGATCTCGTTTATATTTAAAAGATGCATTATGGATCATCTAACTTAAAGTTCTGTTACGATGACTAACATGTGTTAGAGACACATAACTATATGATTTTTAGGATATGTATTGGTCTTTCTATGAAAATAACCAATGCTATATCTTTTCTCAAAGTATAAATGATATAAAAGGAACCAATTAGTAAGTTATGTGGAAACTTATGTTTCAATATAACTTCTCTTGAAATACTGTAGAAAAAAAAAAATGGTGTAAATTTCCCATAGGGAGAAATATAAGCATGATTAATCGAGAAGTCCCCAAAATCTAAGGTTTATAAGTTGAGTTCACCTTTAATGTTAATAAGTGGTATGTCATGATCCTAAAAGATGGATATCTACGCTTATGTTTAGAAAGTTTATAAAGCACATAATTCTAAAGATTAATTGTTAAATATATGTGTATGTATGAGTACTAAATGTTGAGTTGAAATATGATATAATATATAAGTACATAACATAGTAAAGCCTAAATACATGAGTGATCTTTTATGTGAAATAATAACACACAAACTACATTGATTATGTATGCATGTGTATTATATATATATATATATTAAATGCCTATATTAGTGTAATTTCATCAATACATCCGAAAGTAAGCTAATTGATAGTGTGAGGGATAGATAATTACTGGTTAAATTAAGTTAAGATGAAAGTGGTTACAAACAATGCCAAATCAAGATAGCTGGAAGTATACATAATTGGGTAGTAGAAATTTTTTGCTTAGTTAACCTAATCTAATTTGAAATGGATATTCAGAGTTAGGTATTAAATAACATTAAGAGGAAAGTGTTGGAATATAGGCCAAAATATGGGAATATAGTAGGATTATTAAGCATAAAGTTGAGCCAAATGAGGCAGAACCCAATTTAGAAAGTCAAAAAGTAAACTTTTAGTAAGTAACTTATAGTGAATAATTATAATAATAATATTGCAAGTGTTAAGGAAGAAGTACATGAACCTTGGATATTTTGACAATTTTAAAGAGTATATTACTAAATTTAAAATTTGAAACTAAAAGTGAGGCTAAAAGATAAAAGAGGCAATTGAGATTTCGTTAAGAAAATAGCAATTTATATTGATTAAGGTGATTGAATGGTCAATGTGTGTAATGGGTGAAATTGGGTATGAAAACTTGATGGTATATAATTATTGTCTAATATGATAAGCCGAATAACTTTAATGTGATTAAAATTTGGGAAATGTTTCTAACTTTTGGTGACATTTCAAGCTTTTTGAAATACTTTAGTAACTTTGTGCTGTATATTAACTCTTAGCCCGGAACAACAATAAAAATAAATTTGTTTGCATAGTGGAATAAAATCATACTTAGATTTAACATATCTAGAAATTAAGGATGGCATTGAGTGGTGTAATAATTTAGTTTTAGGTAATCTAGCTACGTAATTATGTAGATATTAAATTTGTTCTTGTTGACTTATATAATAAGCGTAACCAATACAAACCTACCTTAAGTAGATAATGTAAGCCCTAAGGTTAAGTTAAGTGAGCGTAGGATTGAACTTAAAACACAAAGTTTAGGGTGATCGGTTAAATGATTCGATCAAACCTAAATTATAAACTATTGATAGAAAAATTAGTAAAAATGACCCCATAAATTTGAATTTAAGAAAATAAGTAATAAAATAAGAAACTACAAAATTTTCAAATTTTAAGTATAATAATTGTTAATTATCGAAAAGGCGAAAAGTGTAATCTAATAATTAATAAATTACTAGAGATAGATTATATGTATACCAAAAATTATAGAATGACCTAAATAATAATTAGGAATGTTCACATGTACCCCACATGTATTTACGTGTAGATAAAAATACGCAAAATTTCTTAAATTGTTTAAAAACTTATTAAATAATTAAGGAAAATTACTAATTAATTAAGGAAAAATCAGAAAAAAATCAAAGAAATCAGGAATGAGGTGGATGTGGTCGTGGCAAGTCAGGAATGTGAAGAAAAAATTACCCAATCAAAATCAGGCAACACAAAAGCGAAAAACTAAGGAATTTGGACAATGTCTTATCTAATTTAATGCACATTAATTACCAAAAAGCTCTATAAATAGGGAAAAAATTTATAGAACTCCTTTAGACAGTTAAGAATCAAAGAAAAATAAAGAATATCGAAATTCAAGAGAAAAAACCAGAAAAAAAAAAAGAAAGGAAAATTGTACAGTTAGAGTTAGTGAGCCAAACCCACACACCACCACCACTTGGGGCCGAGCCACCACCACTACCTCACTCTAGACTTACCGTTTAGGTCGGCCGACACACTTGGACTGGAGTTGGATGGCCAAAAGATATCGAACCGGGTGAGTCCCTTATCTACTCCAGTTTTGTATAATATTTTAAAATTAGTTATTTTACCCAGAAAATTATGAAACTTGTTATTCTAAGGTTTTATTGTATGTAGATTTAGGGAAAATAGTGATTAAGTTTAATCATGTCTGAAAATATAGAGTTATTAACAAATTAAGTAAAACCGAGTATGATTAGAACTAGGCTTGAGAGTGTAGTTTGGAGCTTAATTTTTTTTTTCTGTAGAATGCTTAAGTGATATAGAACAGTGTTATGAAGCTATTTTTTAAAAATTAATTTTCGAAATTTTTAGCCTTAAAACGATGGAAAAAATTGGGTAATTTTGGGTTAATTAAGTGATTAAGTAATTAATTACTGATTTAGATAGTAATTAGATGTTTAGGGATGTTAATATCTGTTGTGGAAACCTAATCTTAGCCTTTGGAGTATTAAGTGCAATTAATTTAGGAATTAGGTAGTAATTGTAGGAAATTAGGAATATGTGGAATTGAAAATTTAATAAACATGAAAAATTAGGGTTATTTAGATAATATTATAATAAAAATCAGAATATACTAAATCTAAAACAAAAATTAAATTTTAGGTAATTGTATGAAAAATGTAAGATTTTCTCACATCGGAAATAAATTCAGTACCCCAATTAGAATTAGCGTGTACCGAATAGTTTAGAATACTAAATTAAGACCCAATAGGATATTAGAATACTTGAGCTTAATGTGATTAATTTCACATTAGAATTCAAGCATATTTAAGACTTCAGAATTAAAACTAGAATCTAATTCAGGATCCGAACCTCAAAATAGAGTACAAAGAATTATTAGTACATAATAGGTATACATGGAAAGAAATGAGTTAAATTGTAACTTAGAATATTAATCCTTAAAGTATAAGTACTAAAAATACCTATTTGTATTATAGGATATCTAGAGACGAATTAGTTTGCAATTAAGTGATTGGGCGACTGAGAAATTCTAAGTAAGTTAAGTTATTATTTACTGTATTACAGTACTATTTTTATGGTACTCGGAGACTTAGGATTGTAAGTGGTTGCGATTGTAAGTAGTTTACGCATGTGTTTGATGTATCTGAATTCGTGCTAAAATTTGTAATACGATTGATTTCGTGTTATGACTGAATTGGTGTGAAATTGTTTGAAAACCCTAAATGAAATGTAATCTTATCCGACTCTAATGACTTAAAATGTCATGCATTGCAACCCGTTAGGGGATCATTAGGATTCTCTAACCAAATACCGACCCTTTCGAAAGGGATAGCGTAGAATTGTATAATGGTCCCTTCTTTATCTTTAGTCGAACTAAGTGACAGGAAAAGAGGTCGTGGCGAGGATAAAGTCAATGGTTCGAAAGTAGTTATGAGAGGAGCGATGCCTCCATTGCACAAGCTTAGGTTTGGTTGTGAGCTGCTATATAACATGGAAACTCCTTCACCCGGATTAGAGCGAGTAAATTTTCTTTGATTTCACAACGGACCGGACTATGTTGTGTGATGACACTTGATTGTTGCATTGCATGAAAATAATTGTTTGATAATCTTGTTTGTGTTTATATACATTCATGAGTCTCCAATTCAACTTGCTGAGCTATAGTTGCTCATACTCTTATAGATCTTTTTGTAGGTCCTGATTTCTGAACACTTCAAGTATTATACCGTCTTACAATTATTCAGAGGTTAGTTCTTTTGAAGCTAGGGGTGTAATGATCAATTTACTTAATAGTGATGTGTAACTAGAGTGTCCTTTGTAGTTTGAGGATGAAAGACTGATAGTTGTTATGTAAATTAGTGAACCGTTATGTTTATGTAAAATTTCCTGGGAAGTTTCGTGGACTTTACGTATAATTATATATGTTTATTAAAAATTTGTGATATTTACCATAATTGTAGTTAAACATTTAATTGGACTGTTTACTTCAAAGCGAGGAGTCGTCGACACCTTGTGCAGATCATGTCTATGGTAGGTACTGTAAGGTCAGTTACTATCATAGAATGGTTTACACGGCGGGATTGTTGCGACTCTGCGACTTTGCGACTTTGGAGCATAATAAATAATAAAACATTCACATACTGTATGATAGGAGATGCATTACTAATATCACATATATATGATAGATTCTTATTTATATAAAGTATAACATGAGTAGGATAATATCAATCCATACAACGAGTTTAAAATTTAACATAGTATTAGTATAGAAAGTAAGTATATATATATAACCCAGAACAAAGTTATAAGCCATCACCCCTTATTTTTAAGGATTAAACCTTATATTGACCTACTTAATACCTTAATTATACCATCACTTAAATAAAATTATTTTATGATACATAGTAAAAGTAAATCCTCAGAATTTCATGATGCAACAATCTTCATTGAGAAGGATACCATTGGTAACTAACTCTAGGAAATAATTCTGAGAGAAAACCACCATATCATTTGTTATAACCTAAGAGTGACTATAGTATGTTTTGATTAGGATGTTAGAAATTAAAAAACTTTAGAATAAAATACAAATCCTAACCCAAGGTATTAAACATAGAGTTGAATTAATTAAACTCTATAACTGCTAACAAGGGTGGGTAAGGAATAATTGCACGAAATAATTACATTAAATGATAGTAATGAAAACATCCCCAAATAACCAATTGACTAACCTTACCCTTTGTAGTGAGAACCCAACAAGAAAAGTAAAAAGACTCCAAGAAATCCATAATCTTTAATCAATTATACTATGAAAGGGGGAAAACAATAATTGTGAGACAAAGTATAGTTAAAACCTTTTAAGATAATGATATTCCTCATATGTCCATTGGCACATTTGAGTAAACATAAGTAGATTGGCAAATTGATGGTCATCAACACTCTTTGATTGAGTCTTTTATCTTTGTTTTGTTCAAGTTATGTCATGTTCTACTAAATCTAAGTCAAATTAGTTATGGGTGTTTCATGAATCCTCTTCGTCAAATGTAGTATCATTTTTTGTCAAGTTGTGTCAAGTTCATCTCATTTAAATCATCAAGTTTCTCATTCGAACACGAGATAAAGAACAGTCAAGATTTACCAAATCCAATATTGTTAACATTTGTGTTAGTGATACAAAGTATAAAGTTGGTGCCTGAAACAACAACACATCACCCATGGAACAAAAAATGTAATTGAGATAAGAATGAAACAAATTTGTATTAATTATAAAAAGAAACAATCTAAATATGAATGGCCATAAGTAGCAATTGGAATTTTAATTAAGGTAGAAGTTGAGGTAGAAATTGTGATAGAAGGTAAAATATTAAATATATTGAATTCGTGTAATAAATATAAGATGGATAATGAATTGATGAGTAGGTGTTGAGGTGGTAATATAGTAGCTAAAGTAGAAAACCTTATGACCCACAAGTTAAGTACATTGGATATGAGAGATAGCATAAGAGGATTCTTTAATCAAAAGATTCGAAATGTATTAGTTACAATGAAAGAGTAAAAGATTGTAAGTATATTAATCTCAATAATAATACATTTGATACATAATGAGAAGACCAAATAATTGTAGTGAAATGACTTGAATATTTCCCATATAAGTTTAATAAATAAAAGACTAGTATTATAAGGACTTAGTTGGTCGACAAGTAGAGATAACTACTATTTAAATATTATGCTATTGCATAAACCTAGATGGTGGAAATATGGGATTAATGATGATTCCCAAAAACAGTAAATGGATACTTATCTAATAGCACTATATTGTAGCAATATAAGTAGGTAAATAAATACTATAGTTAGTAGATAGAGATAAGAGATGACTATAAGATGGGTAAGATTTAAGATGAAGAAATTAGTTTAATGTTGAATCCTAATGCTAAGATAATAAAATTGAAACTTGTCTGGAACACCAATATTGGGTGTAAATTTGAATAATACTTAGGGTAAATGGAAATTTTGATATGTAGTAATCTTTATACCATAAAATTACTTAGAAACTAAATAAAAAAATTTCTCCTTATTGGAAACTTAGAATTCTTTAGACTTAGAAGTTGACTCGCAAACTTATTTAGAAAGTAACTAGTCTTAAGTCCTATTTGACAAACTCTTGAACTTTGAATATTGAGTGTAGAAAACTTTATTAATCTAATGAATTTGGCCCAAATTGATCCGATTATCTTCAGATTTGTAAAATTAGAGAAAACACCATAGAAATGAATAACTTATTAATACAAGATAATCAATTTGAAAAGTAAGTAGTAAGGAGAAGAAAAATGTAGGAAGTTATACAAGAAATAATAATAAATTATAATAGTGACTTTGGTGCAATGTCATACAAAGTCACTGGCAAATAAGAGGACTGGTGGAATAGAAAAAGTACGAGTCTATAGAAGAACAATATAAGAGTAACCAGTAAGAGCTGACTTAGGAGTTTGAGCAAAAGTTAGCTTAGAAAGTAAGGATGAAAAAGAATTTTAGTATCAAGGATGATGATGAGGACGAGATAACTTTAAGTTATCCAAATATCATTATAGTAGCTTAAGATGTTATAGTTTCGAGGATGAAACTTTTCTAAGGGGGTTGGAAATGTAAAACTCATACTTACACGACTAGGTTTTGGTGGTTGATTTAGAATGTTTGAGAAGGTAACCCAATTAAGTTAAAAACTTACGAGAGGCTTAGTAATATTAGTTGATGAGTTTCCATAGGCTTGGAGTTTAAAAATACAATAAAATATTAAAAATATAGCTAAAATTGTAAAAAATTACTATGTTATTATTTACGTATTGATAATGTGTGAGTTAAGTTCCGATAATCAATGGATGCTTAGAAATAAATTATAGGAGTAATATAATTAAAGTTATACATAAAATAATGTATGAAAGACATATTGATACGAGGCAAGCGCACCTATCAATTTTAATATTGCGGATATGAGTTCGAGTCGATCCCTCAGATATTTTGAGTACTAATATTAACTTTAGCTTTATTATCTAACCGGAAAATTATGATGAGTTGAATGAATTAAAAATACTGAAATTAACAACTAAACTACTTATGAGACTTAATTACGCAAATTAGAAAGCAATAAAACTACAAACGACTTCAAGTATGCAATAATGTATTTAGGAATTATTTCCCCTAGTGTTTAACATGTAACCTTTTTAAAATATATTTAATTTAGTTTCTATAATTCTTAATCGGAGGGATTCACAATTAAAGCTAATATCTTTCTCAAGCATATTAACCCTAATCCTAAATTATTTACCGGAATCTCTTCACTTAGTAATATAACTTAGAATTGCATTAATGTTTAATGAATTCCCACACAAACAATCAACTTTTCGGAAGAAACATGTATCTTATCTCTAAGTATACATGTAATTCTCTTCAATTATGCTAAGATCTAATCACACATGCAATTTCTCAATCAACATGCATAATATCATATATTGACACTCTAGAATTATCAATCAATAATTAAACGACATAATTGAATCAAGAAAAGATAGAAACTTTATTGAAATTTCTAAATCAATCCAAGAATCACATGAAACCCTAGGTTCCATAATCCTAAATACTCGAATTCTAAGCTATCATAATGAATCTAAAAACGAGTTTCATCAATAATATAAAATAAAACATGAAAACCCCTCTTGATTTGATGAACAATCTCTCTAATCTTGAAATCGATATTGTTCTTACTTCTTGATTGATGTTCTCCTCAAGTCTCCTCTTGTCTCTTGTGTCTCTTCGTTTCTGTAATGTCTCTCCCTTATTTAAACCCTAAGATCCCCTTATATATATGTATTACACGGATTTTATTTTCATCACCAGACACGGCCTGGGACACAGCCGTGTCCCCAGGTCGTGTAACTTTCTGCACTAAGGCAAAATTTCTGCACAACTTCAAAACTTCATAACTTCTTCGTTTGAACTCGGAATTGAGTGAAACTTGATTCGTTTTCTTCGTTTTCGAGCCTAGAACGCGTTTAAACCCTGAAATCAACATTTTACTCAATTAAGTATCAATTTCTTTAAAGAAAACAAAAACTGTGAGGGAAATACTATAAAATCATCATATGAAATATGTTTAAAATCAGAGTTATCACATATATACACATCGATTATAATTAATATGTAAATATATGAACCCATAATTATCAGAAATACTCGAAATTGGGTAAAATTCATTAAATAAATAAAGTATGCAGAGAATTATAAAAATGGGAGACAATTAAACTTAGGTGTGGTGATATAAGGCAAGTACATATATCAAATTCTAATATAATAGATATGAGTTTGAGTCAATTTTTGAGAGACCTCGAGTACTAATACTAACCTTAGCTCTATTATCTAACCAGAAAATTGTGATGGGTTGAATGAATTAAAAATACTAAAATTAACAAACTAATATAATTATGAGACTTAACTAAGCGATTTAGGAAGCAATAAAATTAAGGACGACTTCAAGAAAGCAAATAACGTATTTAGAAATTATTTCTCTTAGTGTTTAACATGTGACCGCTGAAAATCTATTCAATTTAATCTCTACTATTCTTGATCGGAGGGATTTGCAATTAAAGTTAACATCTTTCTCAAACATATTAACCCTAACTCTAAGTTATTTACCGGAATCTCTTCACTTAGTAATATAATTTAAAATTACATTAATATATAGTGAATTCCTATACAAAAGAACAATTTTCTAGAAGAATCATACATTTTATCTCAAGTACACATATAATTCTCTTCAATTATGTCAAGATCTCATTACCCATATGATTTCTCAATCATCATGTATAATATCATATATTGATATCTTAGAAATATCAATTAACAATAAAACACATAATTAAATCAAGAAATATAGAAACTTTATTGAAAATTATCAATAAATCTAATAATTACGTGAAACCTTAGGTTCCATAATTCTAAATATAAGAATCTTAAGCTATTAAGATGAAATTAAAAGAAAATTGCAACAAAATCAAGAAGTAAAACATGAAAAACTCTCTTTTTCAATGAGAAATCTCTTTAATCTTAAAATTGGGTGTTGCTTCTACCATTTTCTCCTCCTTCTTATCAAGTCTCTTCTCCTTTGAATGTTAAAAGTTTTCTCCAAAAACCCTTACAGGTCCTTATATAGTATATTAGGAAGTTTCTTTTTTTGTCACCAAATACAGCTTGGAATATAGTTATGTCCCTAGGTTATTAAGTTATGTAACTCACTAACCTTGGGCTTAAAAACCATCTTGAGTGGGGTATAGTCTAGGGCACGGTTGTGTCTTAAACTGTATAACTTTCTAACAAAAACTTTGTTACTTTCTCCTATTGTTTATATAACTTCAAAATTTCATAACTTATTCATTTAAACTCTAAATTGAGTTAAATTGGATACCTTTTCTTTGTTTTGAATTAATTTCTTTAAAAACAACAAAAAAATATTAGGGAAATACTATAAAATCACTATGTAAAGTGTATTTAAAATAAGTGTTATCATGTGACAAGCATTTAGGATGCAAATGATAAGAGAAACACCTTCATTTAGACACTTAAATTAGGATAATACACATGTTGAGAAGAAAATAAATTCAAACCACCTTCACACTATAATATAAAATTACCATTTGCTTCATGGAGAAAGTTTAGTCAATTGTAAGTTGGGGAAAAATATTAGAAGTAAGAAATAGCGAGAGAGTGATGAAACAAAAATTAAGAAGATTGGTATGCAAAACAGGGGATTAACACATTCCTAAGAAAAATCAGCACTTAAGGTGTGGAACTGGACCTTGAAGGAGGTCGGTAGTGGTTTTTGCCAACAAACCCTCTCTCCCCATAGTGGCCGAAGCTTTGGGTACCGATAAGTCGTTGTTTTCTTTGATTTTAACTAAATTTAGGGAAAAATATTAAACGAATTCCAAAAATTTTCAAACTTAGTTTTCTTAAGTATTTTTGCATGAGGAATTCAAATTTCAAAATTTTGAGTGCTAATATAGGGTCTTTAAGAAAAATGTCATGTGCACTAATTTTCGATTGTGTTTTCAAAAAACCATTTAATATAGTTTCGACTTGAAATTTTATAAGTATACTTCTAACATGTTGAATTTTGATGTTGTGTGGTTAGATTTTCAAAATTGAGTCATCAGATTTTTGAGAAATTTTCGATTTTATGTAATTGGTGTGCTGGAGATGTGGTTTTTACTAAAGAGCTTAATGAATTATTTGTAAAATTATGGTATAACCTATATTTACCTACATGCAGTGGCTAAAAGTAGTCTATTATAAGTTTGGGAATGATAATTTTAAAGAGTAAGTATTTGATGGTTTAAGGACAATTTCCCAAGTTTCCATACAATTATAACTTAATGGATGGTATAATAGGAAAATGGTGTCGATAGTTGTGGTACTTAGTTGATATTTGTTGTTTATGTAGGATATTGAAGTCTCGGAATTCAGGGTACGTTAGAGTGCAATAAGATGTAATAGTAGTAGTCAAGTTGGAAACAGTATTACAAAGTAGGTCAAAATGTAATCCAATATTGAATATTTTGAATACACTATAGTTAGATATAGGTTAGAAAGTTGTTTATATTTAAACTTTACATCCTCATCAGAGTCAACACATAAGTCAGAAGCTTCTTGGAAAATAACCCATACTGGAATGCTGGGTTAGAACCTAAGTTAGAAACTTAATAAAAAATTAGTTTGATGGAAAAAGCTAAATGTAGGAGCAACTGGAAGTTTGAGATAGTTGGAATTGAATATTAGATCACTTGGAGCTAGAGACTAGGTTAAGAAGTCGCTTGCTTATAACATCTAAAAATCTATCCGAGTCAGAACTTGGGAAAAAAAACTATTGGGTAGTAACCTATGCTAAAATACCATGTCATAACTTACATTATTTAACTAATACCTAATAAAAACCTTGAAAAACCCACCTAACTCAACTAAAGAACTTACTTAAATGTCAAAATTAACTCATATGTTATATAAAGGGGGTTACATTAAATTTTAGCGATAATAGAGAAAGGCGAGAGCGACAGATGAACAGAATGAGTATCAATATCCATGTAAGTGGAATTAATGCTTCACAGCATTTTGGAGTACTTTAAAGTACCTGTAGGCTTTGATATGCTTTTGGCTATGATTGTGTAGTTGTTCATGTGTGTACTATACATGTGCTTGAATATTGTTTTGTTACTATAGGAGTTGAGATCCATGTTGTGATTGTTTTGTATACTCTGCTTTGTTTGGATTGGTTGAATTGGTTGATCACCTAAAAAAATGAATTAAATCAAACTCGACCTAACTTTTGACCTAATGTGCATTGCAACCCATTAAGGGTAATGACTAGGATTCTTAGGCCAAACACGGACTCCTTTGATGAGGATAGTTGAAATGAAAATTTCCTTATCTTTAATCAAACTAAGTAATTAGAGAGGAGGTCATGGCAAGGTTAAGGGCCATGGTTCAAAGGTAGTTTCGGGTAGAGGGTGTTCTTCATCATATAAGCCTCGGTTTGGTTATAATTCGTGAGTGCATGATGTCAAACTCTTTAACCTAGATTAGAGTAAGTATAATTTCTCTAATCATACGATAGACTAATTAATATCTTACAATGGCATTTGCTTGAATATGTATTGTATTTAACTAACCTAATTGAAAATCCTATTTGTTTGTGCTGAATGTGTACATCTATCTCTGTCCCACTTACTAAACAAGTTGTCACCTATTCTGCTATAGTTATTTTGTAGGTTTATGGTAGACTTACAAGTATACTACCTAATTTCAAATGTTAGAAAGTAGGATTGGGAAGGGAGGATCAGGAAGATTTGGCTAAACTCTTATTTTGATTATTGATTATGCTAACTTTTAAGGACAACTATTAGGGTTTCCTCTAGTGGCCCTCTAGTTTTCCATTATTAATGTATATATTATGTAATGTAAACCTATGGATTGTTACAATCCACTTCTCGGACATGTTATTTACTAAGTTTTACAAACCAAACCTAAATCTTTTGGAAAGATTTCTTCCCAAATTTGTTTCTAATAATCATTTTTAAAAGATTACCCTGCAAGTCTATAGCAGGTAGGTACAGAATTGGACATTTCAAAGTGGTTGAGTTGACTTTGCCTTATGTGAACTAGGTCAACGATAGCAATTGTGAGATCAGCTTCTATCTTAGAGTGATTCATACGGTAGGGCTATTGTAATTCCACCTTTTTAAGATGTGACAATTAAATTAATTGTTATTTTAATTCTCATACACTTAAACTTTTTCTCAGTTCTTATTGTTCAAAATTACTACAAAGCACTAAATTATTTTTAAAAATATGCGTACAAATGCCTAAAATAAGTTTTGATATAATCTTTTCTCTTTCAAGGCTTATATATTATTTATCCATTCATAGCTTTCACTTCTAATATTAATCGCTCAAACTACTACCACAATTTCTTTCATACAATTACATTAAGTCAAAAGTTCATGAAATCACACCCATAAACAGTTTCTAACTCTACAAAAACTTCATAGTCAAAACCTATTAGCTTTAACTTCTCTTTTATGGCCATCTTTTCACAAAGGAAATCAATGCACAAAATTGGTATTTTCAAGATCTAAGCACTCATACATTCATAGAAATACCATCCTGGGATTCAAGTTGTTAGGAATTGTGATCACTTAGGAATTTCGATCACTTAGGAATTTCAAGTTCAATTGATATTGGGTATTTACAACATACATTACCACTGATTACGGGATGGAAACCACAAACGTAATGTATCCCACTACACAAAGTAGTAAGTCAATGCTACTAGACACTTCAACAACATGTTTGGAGGTTTAATGAAATTTGGATGTCATTATATTTTCTTCTATTGTTCGTTCTTGTTGATTAACTAGTACAGATTTGAAGTTATTGAACCTACAACCTAAACTGATTGCTCAGGAGTAATAAGAACAACTTAGATCCATTTTCTATATCCATAACCTTAACTCACTTGACCCCATGTGTCCCAATTAGTCTTGCCAACTAATTATCTTGAGGACATGGAGAAGAGATAACCTAAAAAGAGGTTACAATTGATTGAAGGAAGAGCCCTCTAATCAAAATTTGAACAAAATCTAAGCTATATTCACGTGCATAGAGAAGAATTGAAGATCCCTTTAATCTAAATTCATTTGATCCAAGTTGCAATTTTAGAGCAAGAATTCTAAGCTACTAAACCTAAGGCAAACAACTACATATTTATGCTTAATAGCAAACCTTACCTCTAAACTTCCAAGCAGCTTTTCTAATGTCACATTGAGTTGCACAAGATGATGAATTGAGTTGTGTAATTGAACATTTGAGTAGCTGAGAAGAACTTCCCAAAACCGATTTATCTATCATTGAAAATTAGCTCAGATTGAGATCGAGCAGTACATAGTAGCAAATAACCACTATTGGTGATCCAAATCCTAGAATGTACAGTAACAGAGCTACTTACTAACAGGTTCAAGCTCTAAAAGCAAGCCGAGCTTGACCAATAAACTTGAGTAAGACATGACAAACTTTTCACATAAGCTTGATAGGTTCTAGCTTAAAATTTTTGTGTTGAATATAAATGTGATATATTTGATTGTTATGTAGCCAAATTTTTTATTAAAGTATTTTTAGTATTTAATGCAATTTTTAGCCTTAAAAATAGTTAGAATTAGGGTGAAAATATGAAATAAATAGGTTTTTATGAAATTAATTGATGAAAATGATATATATTGACTTTTGGTGATTTATAATGATGTTAGGATAAATTGAAAATAATTTTGTAAAAAAAGGATAATATTAGGTTAATTAAATACAATTTAAGGGTAAAATTGTAATTTCGAGTATATAGGTGATAAACCGATAGCATCAAACCAAGTGATGACTAAATTCCATTTATTTTTAAGAGTTTATAAAAATTTTTAGGGGATTATTTGGTAACTCGAGCTATTTATTATGAATTTACGTAGTATAATAGCTTAAATTATGAATCAGGGCTCGTTTTTAGTAATAATATGTTAAAATATGATAAATATTGAAATAAAAACTATATAAATATTTATTGGTTAGATTTAGTGAAAATGATTCTTTAATATATTTAATGATAGTTTTATGATAGGGATATGATATATATATATATATATATATATATATATATTAGGGTTAGATAATACTTATATTATTAAGGTATATTGGCAAATTATATAATATATAGTTACATAAAATAAATATAATATGATAATATTTATTATAGACACGTATAAGTATATTAAAAACTTGAACTACCTTTTAGAAATCATCTCTTGAAATAGAACTTGCAATACGTAATGTTAGGTATATATGAACCTAATGATATTATTACTAAAATTAGATAATCTTAGGTAATATAATTTATATCTCTATAACATTACCAGAATTTACATACTACGATAACCTCACCGTAATTAAAACATGATTTAATTGACTAAAGGTACGTTTCGATGCAATCGAAATGGTATATTATAGATAATAGTATAACAATATATATTATTAATATTTAATAACTTAACCTAACTTATATAGTAAAACTATATTCCATTATATAAGGAAAATAATAATTTACTTTAGATATATAAATATATATATTTATAGATATAGTTGTTTAGTAGAATATATTTAGATAGAATCCTAACGTTTTCGTAATTCTAACGTCTTACGAAAACTAATTTGGGTTTTTGTATATAGAGAGAGTCTCATAGTGAACAGAACGCTAAAGATACGAATCTTCTGCAGTGAGTGTCTGAGTAGGTAAGTTAGGATCATGACTTTACCACTTGTTAAGATACTGTATTAAAGTATCTGAAAGCTTAAGAGTATTGTAATTATGGTTGTAAATTAGCTATTTGTGTACATGTCATGTGTGCGGTTGATATTTTGATTGTGACGATAGTTAAACTCCTTGATGCGCTGTTCTACATGATTACTTTGTTTTGTTTTGTCATGAATCTGTCTGGCTACCCTTAAATGGAAGTAAGATTGATTTGACTACTAACTTAACTAGATATGCATAGCAGTTGTTAGGGGAACGATTAGGAATATCAAGCCAAATACTGACTCCCTTCAAAGAAGATAGCCGAAATAGTTATTTCCCTATCCTTAGTCAAACTAAGTAATAGGTGAGGAGGTTGCTGCAAAGATAGGGGTTGTAGTTCGAAGGTAATTACAGGATGGGGGCATTCTTCGTTGCATTCTTCATTGCATAAGTTTGGGTTTGCTTTGATTTGAGTTACAATAAAACTCCTCAATCTGGGTTAGAGTAGATGTAATTTCTCTAACCTTACAATGATTTAGATAATGTTGTGCAATATTTTAAGTGATTGATTGCATTGCATTTTATCATAATTAATAACCTTATTTGTGATTGTATGGTACTTTTCTGACTTTGTCCCATTTACTGAACTTTGTGCTCACATCTCTATAAACTCTTTTGCAGGTGATGAGTAAAGGTCAGGACGTTCAGATATTACTACTCCTAGGTTAG